>CM060602.1:33244617-33717117 GCA_030578255.1 Tiaroga cobitis | reverse complement strand
TCGGTGTATAACTAATCGGTAACACTTTACAATAAGGTTCCATTTATTACATAAATTACATAAAAAGTACAGTTTCCCCCCGAAAAAGCATATGACTACTTTTTCCCACACAGTGCTATCAGGAATCGATAAGAGAATCGTTAAAGAATCGGAACGATAAGCATAATAGTTTGTGGCATTGATATTGATAAAATCTTATCAATTCCCATCCCTACCCCTGGGGGCGTATTACAGAAACATCCAACACTAGAATCCCGTCCTATCTATTTGGTACCAATGAAAACTAGCCTTCGGGCTCATTTGGGTACATGTACATTCATGAATGTTGATTTAATGTACATTGCCACTAAATAACTTGGTGATTTTAGGTGATTTCAGTAAGGAACTCAAGACTTAACACAAGAAGTTTCTGTAACACAATCCCTGATATGTTTTGAGGTTATTGCTTTTGCCTGATTTCAGCCTAATTCAGTCCTAGTCATTACTGACACACACACACACACACACACACACACACGCACACACACACACACACACACACACACACACAGCTGCAGATGCTCACTGGGACAAACTCACTTGTACACCACAATTTGAATGCATTTGACTAAATTTACAGTCCCATTTATATTTCAGTTCTGTATTTTACTGATATGTAGTTCTACTGTCTGGCATCTTGCACACCTTTTAAAGTAGTCCCACATTGACCTCGGATTCACACTCTGTCCAGTGTCTTTCTCCTCCATTCTCTGTTTCTCACTCCTCCATCTTTTTTTTTCCACTCTAGCCATTTTTCCATCCAATGTGTTTTTGTATTCTCGTCTCTGTTCCCCGCCTCAGGCGATGCCATCTACTTTTTCCTGCTCCATCACCTGTATCTGTTTCTCTCTCCTTTACTTTCCCTCCTGTTGTTCCTCCTCAAGTGGACAGCTTGTCATGTTTTCTGCTTGGGCTGCACATAAGTGCTGAACAATAGAGCCAATGAAGGAAGAGAGATGGAGAGAGAGACAGTCTGAAAGGTTAAAGAGAAGAGAGGACTGAGTGCTCATCGCTACTGGCACAGTTGGCACACACTAATGTGCATCTCTTTCTCTTTCCCTCACTCACTCAGATTACATTTTTTTTGTAGAATTTTCTCCAGCATCATTAAAGACAATATTGTAATATTAAATAATAATAATACAAATATAAACAGTATATATCATATAATCATCATTTTTATTACTAAAATAGTCATTATTTTTGTGAGATTTTGTAATTTCATTTGCAGAAATTATACGTTTCTAATAATAATAATAATAATAATAATTATTATTATTATTATAGAAAAGTACAAAAATAATGTGAATAAAGGTGAAGTATGTAATTTTGGCACCAAACAAAATTGATTATTCTCAAACAGGTTTTCCCGTCTTTTCAAACACTTCCCCTGTCTACCATTGGTTGAACCAACAGATAGTCCCACCTCCAGAATCATGCTATTGGTTGAACCGATGTTGCTGGTTGGGATCAAACAAACAGAGCAATGTTTTGAAGGCACCACAGTGTTCACACTTTCTGAGGAAATTAAAGGGGAACTGCAAAGTATTTTAACAGAAAAAGCACTCACCTTCAATATATGTAATAATATTATAGACTAACATGTTTCCATCAAGCGTGCGCACAAGTGCTGAAAACTGAAGTCAAAGAGTCTTGATCGCCCCCCGGTGGCTGGTCCCAGTATAGGTCATAAAACCCGCCATCCCATGAAGTCGAGATGGAAACTAAACAATCAAATTATTTCAAATACATTTGTTTCAAAGATGTCTTCTGTCATTTTAGGTAGTTGTTATCACATTGATTTAAGTTTAAGTGTTGTTTTTTTAAAATAAGTTTTGGTCTTAGTTATTTGATGCTATAAAAAACGGGAATGTGGCATCATGATTGACAGCTGTGATTGACAGCTTCTCTAAACAAAGTAGTCGCCAAGGCACCAAAGGACTTTTTTCGGGATTTTCGGGAGGAGATTGGAGCTTCAACTTAAATTTCTAAATGTCCATAACTGTTTATTTCCCACAGTAAATGTTGTATTAACCGTTTCTGCGCGAGTGAGGGCGGGACATTGATATCACGGCTTTACTTCCTGCTCACTACTGCGCAGAATCAGGTCCCAAATATGCGCAAGATGTCAGCGCCATATTAGGACTTTGGCGGCTTCACTTTTCACCAATGGAAGAGAGTGAAGGGGCGTCATCCATCTTTTTTTTTTTTTTTACAGTCTATGGTTTCCATCCAATCAAACTTCAGTGGCTCCCAGTCCTGCCATACATTGTTTCATGCCGAATATTGGTATACCTATTTTACACAAGTTAAATGTGTGCAGATGTCAATTTACATGGTATTTAACATCTGACTGAATGTTTAGGACTTTATTAAACTTAAGTATCTGTAATTATTGGCATGATTGCAGCTCATGTTTGCAGTACCAGTGTCAACAGGATAGGGCCTTGGTTGTTAAACAATCACACTGAGGACTATTGACTTTTGACTATTGGCATTACTCATAATGTAGAATTAATTGATCTAATATATGTATATTCCAACATCAGATTTGCCTCAATGTCTCTGTTATTTACCCTCCGTCTCTTTCTCTTTCTCCTCTAGTTGCAATGTTGCTCTTTTTCTAAGCACTCTCACAAGGCTCCTGCTATTCTGGGCAGTGTTTACTCAACTCTCTTACTTTATTTCTCTCTAACTCTCTCTCCCCATCCACCCCCCACCCCAATGCACTCGGTGTGTGTCACTGTCTACGTGACACACTGCTTGTGTACATAAGTGAGCATGTCATCCGTATACTCTCTTTTCGGTGGATTCTTTTTGTGTTATTTAATTTCGCCATGTGCTCATTATGGTTATCTTAAGTCTATAAACGTGGCTCATAATTGTAAGTGTCACTATAATAGCGTGCAATTGGACGTTTGCTGTATGTTCTCATCAGATGTTTTTATGAACGCTGTGTGATGGAGCGAGGAATGCTCAAGATTTCCCTCTCATTAAAAACATTTGCTTTCATAATGCATTATCTCTGTGTGTGTCTGACATTGTTTAATGCTGATTCTCTTGTTGTGTCTTTTCAACCCTAGTTCGGCTCCATGAAAGTATTTCAGAAGAAGGCTTCCATTACCTGGTCTTTGACCTGTGAGTATCACACACACACACACACACACACACACACACACACACACACACACACACACACACACACACACACACACACACGGTATATGTTGTATTGTAACTTGAGACATGATAATAAAAAAGGGCTCTGTTCCAAAAGGTTACCTCACTACCTATGTAGGTAACTGCCTTCTATGACAGCATTCTGACTAAAATGAATCCTCATTTAATTTAAAAAAATGGCCAAATACTGTATTAGTAAATAAATAATACAAAAAATAACATAGCTTCTGTCTTCAGGTAAGTTTGTAACTCTCAATGGTTGTAAGAGGCTTCCTGCTCTTTGAAGAAGGATGGACACGTTATCAAACCCAAGACATTTTGTTCCAATGAATCATGTCTGAAACCCCATTGCTGCAGGCAGATAAAAGCAACTGAAATATGTTCGACAAGAACAACCTCGTATGCATCTTCCCGGGTGTCAAAAATATATCCTTCAATTTGATGGGATCTGCCAGCAGAATTGATGGGCAGACATTTCTGGGTGGCCATAAAAATACGATTTAGTACTGTCAAGATTGTTGTTCTAGTTTTAACCAGAGTCCAGTGCACTTTGATTTTTCCAGGTGTCATTGTGGAACTCAATTTATCTGGAACAAATGCTGAGTTACTAATGTTCCTGTTACATGTCTCGTGCACTTCAACTGCACGCCACCCTCACAATTTGACCATGGTAACCATTGTGAGTTGGCGATATAAGCTAAATTTGTTTCATAATATTGTCAATAAACATCGAATACTGTTCAAAAGTTTGGGGTCAGTATGATTTTTTAAAATGTTTTCAACATTTTGTTTTTATGCTCACCAAGGAAAAATACAGAGAAATACGCAATTGTAAAATATTATTAGAGTTTTCTCTTTTGATACATTTTCAAATCATTCTAATATGCTGATTTGCAGCTGAAGAAACATTTGTTAATATCAATGTTGAAAACAGTGCTGCTTATTATTATTATTATTATTATTTGGTTTATTTGAATAGAACGTTGAAAACAATTATGTATAATCTCTCTCACTCTCTTTTTCTCTCTCTATAAGAATTAAAAATTGTATTATAATATTACTTTTTGTATTTTTTAATTAGTTTTATTGCAATGCAAAATATTTTTTTAAGTTATATAATGTCAATCAATTAACAAATTTGTATTTCTATTGTTATTTTTATTTTATTTGTTGTAATTATTATTCTAATTGTTGTTGTTTTTATTCATTTTTCTTAAAAAAAAATTAAGTGTTTTTTTCCCCCCTGATATTTCTTTTCCTCATTTTCTACTAAGTGTTGCATTTTGCATAACTACAATTCAAACAGTTCTCAGATTTACCAGTTTTGGATAAAATACCATAGGTTACTACAGTAATTGTAACTACAATAAAACTCCTGAAACTTTGTAATAGCCACCACCGTCTTGCACTGTCACTTGTATTTTGTCAAAGCCTACGGTTACCATGGTAAAATTGCTAATTGCGGCCTTGCATCCAATAATATACCTATATGAAAAGTATAATTGGGCCATGCGAGTTTTACTGCTGCATCGCATACATTTGCAATCATGTTTACGGAAGTATAAAATGTCGGTTCTGCCTCCTGCTGCTGACCAAATTAGCCCAAAACCCAGCACACTCTCCACTCTCTCTCATCCCTTGTTTCACTGGGGTTTTTTTCCTCTCTATTTCCGCAGTGTGACTGGGGGGGAGTTGTTTGAGGACATCGTCGCCAGAGAGTATTACAGTGAAGCTGACGCAAGGTGGGCTCTCCAATTTACTGTTGCTGTGGTTACTGTGCTGCAGCCTGCAGTGAGCAGGTCACACACACACACACACACTCACATCTGATTCAAAAGCACAAAGTGGACGATCCCTTTTGTGCTGAAAAACTGAGAGCCTTTAATGATGGTGGAGTTGCAGAACTGGCAATCAACAGGTGCCGCACAAACGCATCCTTTTGCCCCCAGTTGGCCCCTCCTTTTGAGTGCATCATTTCTGCAACACTAACAAAAGCAGCACTGAACGGCAAAAACCAAGATTCGGTCTAAACAGGTTTCCCAGAGTGGCACAGAAATTACACGGTTTAACCAGCAGCGAGTGTGTAAGTCTCTGAGGGACTCTTGATTCCAAGTTAAAGCCCCAGGCATCCAACGCAAACACCCTCCAGCAGTTAGCTGTGTTTTAATCTGCTCATACGGGACTTCATGGTAAATTTGGTTTACAAGTTGCATGATGCCAGTTTAGCATCTTAGCTTTGATATAACATAGGAAAAGACAGAATAAAAAAATGTGTGTGTGTGAGAGAGATACAGAGAGACAGGTATTTTGTGTCCAGTGGGATTGTGCTGTCCTGAAAATGGAATGCTGGGCTTAAAATAACCAAATTTGGCCAAATAGCTTCTGTGTGCTATTTTAACTTTAATATACTCAACAGTCTCTTTCAATCTGCTTTCTTATCTCGTGTAATCCACTTTTCTTATTCCCTTATTCCTTGTGGCATGCCATAACCAAGCATGGTAAAGTGACAAGCGATCAAGTCTTCCATCTTTCTTGTAACTGGAAACTTGTCGCCAAGTTAGGACACGGTATAAGTCTGCACTTTTGAAAATAATATAATTTAATATTATTATATAATTGAATATAATTGAATATTTAAAAATGGTGAATATCTATATTATATTAAAGCAATATGCGAAGGGGAGCTTATTGCTTTTCTGGTCTTATTGCTTTTATAAAATGGTTATTCCTCATACCTGGCATAAAATAAACACACAGACACAAAAATGTCATTCTATTGATGATAATATTATTCTTCCGCCAAACAATGTAGTTCTTCAGAAGCGGAGTGGTTGCCAGTATATTTGTATGACGACGTAGATAGTATTGTTTGTAGAGAAATTTACTACAGTTTTGAACGTGGCTCAACCAATCATCATCATCAAGGACTAGAACTATCCGTTTTGTTTTATATATTATATTATATTATATTATAATGTATTATTTAATATAATATTATATTATATTATAAAGCTATCCATCTGTTTTGCTAAATACTACAAGTGACCTATGAAGAGAGGTCGATTGTACACAGTCATGACCTAACCATCATCTATTCCATTTCCTCGGAATAAACTAATTAAGAATCCAAAGAAAGGCATGCATAAATAATTTCACATTAATACTAAGTATTTAAAGCAGCGTGACACCAAAGCCACACACACACACACACACACACACACACGCACACACACACACTCACACACTCACACACACTCATTCTGGTTCATCTGTCCTGGTTAGAAGATTACATCTTTAAGAGGGATGAGATAATGCGTGTGCATGTGTGTGTGTACCTGTCTGAGAGTGAGGTGCTTTTCCAAGAGTAACACTCACCTCAGCTGTCCCACAATCCCCTGCTCATCTTATGTGCCTCAGTCACATTACACTTGACCCATGACTTGGCTCATTCTGCTAAAGTAGCAGTAGTACGAGCATATGTAGTGTCAATCATCCAGTCATGTTTAATTAAATTGGTTAATTGAATTGTCCAGCACAGGCTGTTGATTACCTTTACTGTAATCAATTTCAAGGGTTTATTTTAATTAACAGATTGATGTTATGGACTTCAATTAATTTGTCAAGTTCTCAAAACAACCAAAAAAAAAAAAGAAATAAAAAAGTAAAAGAAAAAAAACCTTGTGGGAAAACTACCTTTTAGAGGTAAAATGAATGGAAAGGAATGTAAATATAAGGAAGCCGACTTTATTAAAGGTTTGTAATAGAGTAAATAGAAGGTTAAAATCAATATTTAGCCTTATCTCACCCCCTCACTTATCCTTGTGATCTTTCTCTGCCACTGATTGATTTATTATTCTGTTTTTCAGCCAGTGCATCAATCAGATCCTGGAGAGTGTCAATCATATTCACCAGCATGACATCGTGCACAGAGACCTTAAGGTGAGCGAGAGCCAATCGCCACGACAACCCCACACATGGCAAACGGGCCATCTCTGAGGGTTTCTATGTTGATGCCCTGCCCCGCACAAACACACAGATATACACATACAACAATATTCCTGCTCTTGTTTATCATTCCCCTCATTTTAATCAAAGATGACTTTAGCTAACTGAACTACTTATCTGTAGTTCTGGTGTTTTCTCTACAGTTCAAATGCTCAAATACATACTAAGACTTTTTGTACAGAGGAGTATCTTTGTTTGAAATAATACTCTCTTTTTTAACAGCACTAGTTAAACAATTCATTATATTACCATATGAATCAAGTGCATGCATAAACATCACACACACGTTGTGTCTCCACTGCAGTGCGTGCGAATGTTTGAAATGAGTGTGTGTGTGTGTGTGTGTGTGTATATGTTGTCTTGACAGTGCCAGTGTCTTTGATAATGCAAACAGACACGCACAGTTTTATCACGTCCTCCTATTGTGCATTAGTCACATACACTGCCCTCCCCCATGTGTATGTGAGCCCAATGATGAGCAGCAGAGATGTGCCCAGGCTGGTTGCCATAGCGAAGAACGTGATACGACAACTGTTGCTGGTATTGCCGGAGAGACGGAGGGATGTGGGAGGGGTCACCTCGAGTCTCACCATCCCTCATTTGTAGTCTGCGCATTTAATGAGGGAGAGCGAGAGATTCACACCTATGGGCATAAATTTCTCTGCATCCTCATAACAGACGCATTTAAATTCTGTGCTTGAATGTAGTGTGTGAACTAGAGTGTGAACTCTGCGCATTGAGAAGATATATGTGCGGTAGCTAATAAATCAAGCCTATTGAGTTGTATATTCGAGAACTGGAGAGGAAATCGACTTTTCTAGCCTATATTTTAGTGTGAAAGGTTTCCATTCTGCCTAATATATCTTTCTGGGCCTTTTCACTCAGTTGTGTAGTTGAAGCTCCTCCTGTATATTGATGCGTGTTTGTCAAATTCAATTAAAATTTGGTGCACTGACAAAACCACAGGAAATCCACCCTAATATTTGCTCAGCGTAACTGCTAGTAAAGAAAACTCTATTCAGATGTGCTTAATCTGTAAGCTGTGTATAAACTCAATTACCTGTGGAGAGCTCTTTGACCCCCAAAATCTGTCCAATCCTACTGAGCTGGTTTGGCTGGTATAGTGAAACCACCTGTTCATCTGCACATCTGCTGGGGATGCTCTTGTCTTTAATGGCTGTTCACACTGACGGTGTTGAAGGTTGCAAAGTGGCTGTATTGTTGGTCTTGTATGTTTTCCTACTGCTGGATGTCCTAATGCCACTGTTAAATTGATTAATTAAAGTTTTTTTTATATAATTATTTTATTACAATAAATTAAACCGATTATTCTTTTTAATTTTAAATACCGGTATAACATAGTTCTTGTATTCTCATAACTGTATTGTTTAAAAATATAGAAACTGCCACTCTAAAGTTTGGGGTCGGAATGAATATATATATAAATAATATATATATATATATATATTTTTTTTTTAAGAAATACTTTGTGTAGTCAGCAAGGACATATTAAATTGATCAAAAGTGTATTAAACTTCAAAATTGACAGTAAAGACACTAGTAATTATATTTAATTTTTTTTAATTTCTATTCATCAAAGAATTGATAATGATAAGAAATGTTTCTTGAGCAGCAAATAAGCATATTATAATGATTTCTGAAGGATCATGTGGCACTGAAGACTACAGTGATAGAAAATCGTGATTTTAAATTATTATAATTAGTGCTGTCAAATGGATTAATCGTATCTAACATAAAAGTTTTTAATTATATAATATGTGTATATACTTACTTTATTTATATATATATATATGTATGTATATATATATATATATATATATATATATAATATGTGTGTGTGTGTGTTGTCAAATCAATTAATCGCATCTAACAAGTTTTTATTTACATAGTATATGTGCGTGTGTGTGTATATATATATATATATATATATATATATTAATATATATATATATATATATTAATATATTTATATATCATATACAGTACATGTCTGTGTGTGTGCGTGTGTCATATGTATACACACATATATACTGTATATATGTATAAATATATGTGTGTGTATATAAATATAATACGTGATGTCGGGTTGCTTTGATGCTGCATATTGCTGTCAGTGTGAACATCTCAACACCAGTAAACTGTCCCAGCTTTTTTGATAGCCCATATTTTGCCTTGTTTTAGCCTAGACGTCAGGTCTGTGTTTGGATGTCTATTAGATGTCTTTTAAACGCAAAATTGCTAGCTGGGTTTAGTGTGTTAAAAGCATTATCTGCTTTTCTCCTCAGCCCGAGAACTTGCTGTTGGCCAGTAAGATGAAAGGAGCGGCAGTGAAACTGGCAGATTTTGGGCTGGCCATCGAGGTGCAGGGAGATCAGCAGGCCTGGTTTGGTAAATAACTCTGTCTTTAGCTCTAATTCTGCACCTCACACAAACTTATATTTGTGAGGATGTCAAGAGAATTTGAATTACTACACTTATCCAAATCTTTTCCCTACAACCTTTGGGGATTTTTAGATTTAAAATATATTTTTACCCAAAAACTTTTTGGGTGATTGATAGGCAACAGTAATAGTCATGTTTGCCTTAGCATTCACTAATTAAAATAGGCCTATTGTTTTGCCCATTTATTAATACGGGCATCTATACCTTCTTTTTTACTGCTAGTGTATTAAATTTTACAGGATTTACTGTATTTGTGAGGACTTTTCAGACATTTTCCCTACGCAACTGTGCTGATTCCCTCATAAAATTCATTCAGTTTATCTTAAAAGGATGTTCTGACATTTCCCGCTCTATTACCTGCAGTCTGAAATGGATTGTAAAGGTTTATTTTCTGGCCGTGCTAAATGCCAATCTTTGCCCATTTCATGTTTCGCTTTCACACATCATTCTCTGAAAATGTCCCTCAACAGCTGCCTTTCCTGGATTAAATCACCATGCATGCTTCTCTCAGGACTTGTGGCCCCCTACTGGTGGCTGGGTAATTCTGCTGCCATTCTGCTTTAGTGCCAATCAAGTATCAGTACAGCTTTCTTTAGTTTCAAATAGGTAATCATCTTGTTTTGACTGAAGTATGCCTAGCTTTGTGAAGAGAAAAGCCCTGTGGGTGGAATATTTGTTAAATACAAGCTATATGATTGTACAGCGCAGAATTATTTTACCACAGTGGGCAGCTGTTAAAAACCCCACCTTTTTCCAGCCTTTTTCAGCCTTGCCAGTGCTGAAGGGGTGAAGCTATCTCAGCACGTCATCATTTTGGCTCTAAATGGTTCTGGCGAATGGTAAAATCCATCGAGCTATCCACACAGAATTATTAGCATTTCAGTGAATATTAATTGGCTAAGCTACATTGCCTGCAGGAGTCTTCAGTTTGCATCCACTTTATCTTATACTCATTGTGAAGAATAGTCACTTTTCAACTTGTTTGCTTTTGTCTCAGGTTTTGCTGGCACACCTGGCTACCTGTCTCCAGAGGTGTTGAGGAAGGATCCCTACGGCAAACCTGTGGACATCTGGGCCTGTGGTGAGTCTTCAACAGGGTCCTTAATCATTAGACCTCTTGTATATTCAGTCTGGTTGAACTGCTTCCCAAATTAACAGGTTGCAGTATTCACACTGCACGAGTACATCATGCTGCATAGCACTGGAAGTAGAATTTCAGTGCCGAGCTTATTTTTGATGTGCGTCGCATGCTGAACTCAGCAGAAAATATAGTGCAGATGCTCTGTGGACCTGTCTGTCAACACAATCTTTTGCAATACATGCTTTAATGAAGCAAATAATGAGTGAACACAGGGACGTACGTCAGGTTCAGGCTGCAGGTAACACATGCAGCCAACAAACTACACTTTCTTTTTACATAAATAATTAGGTACAAGTCAACAGTGTTGAGTTCCATGTAAAACAACTACCATTTGGATGTAAATGTGGTATTGCTTTGTCATATGAACTGTATTTCACAACAATCCAGTAGGAAGTTAACTGGCTGTGCATTAAAATTGTGTAATGCACATCTAGCTCTGGATTATCCCGCTTATACCATGTTTACTTGCCAACACTAACAAGTTAAATGTTTGAACCACATAATTTGACTGTAAGGGTTAAAATTACAGTTCGTTTTGTTCGCTACGACTCGTTAGATATAGCATTCTGCATGTTTTAAATCCGACACTGAGATAAAGTAGTAAAGTAGTAAGATTACATTTATTTGATTGAATTATAATATTTATTTTAATGAATTATTGAGAGAGAATGAGAGAGAGAGATGTGCATGTGAATTACCTGCATCTGCTATTAAGCTGTGAGTTTAATTACTTTAAAAACGGCAACATTACCACCTCTTTGCAAAGTAATATAATATAGCGATTCAGTAGCGAAGCTAATTTATTTCTAAAAGTCCTGGGGCAGCATTGACAACAAGTTTCTGTGCTCCTGAATGTTTCTGTGTGCATAGCACAATCTCTGATCTCTCTCTCTATGTGTGCGTGTGTGCTTCAATGAAACTGGAACTACCTGTGCATTACATGGTTTGAACGCGCACCTTCCAGCCAATCAGAATGGAGTATTCTGACAGACCATGGTATAAACGTACTGTAATGCAATCAGTGGAACAACTTCATAACCATGCTGAAAAAACCTTGGAATGTCAGTCAGCCAATCAGAATCAAATATTTAACAGTATGAGGTAAATGTTTATTTCTCTCTTGTTTCCCCTTTCTGTCTTTCTTTCACAGGTGTAATCTTGTACATTCTACTAGTGGGCTACCCTCCATTTTGGGATGAAGATCAACACAAGTTATACCAGCAGATCAAGGCTGGAGCTTATGATGTAAGTACAGTTGTCGTCCAATGCAGCCACACTCTCTCACTGTCCCTGACTGTAGTTCAGTCCCGCCGCTCGAAAAAACCCTGCATCTGATTGGTCTTTGAATGCACCATCAAGTCTTTAAAAGGGGGGCATTCACTAGGAGTGCAAAAACTCTTGTTGCCTTGCACATTTCCTTTGGCCACATTTCAGTCAAATTTGCATCAATTTTTGAAGCCATGTTTTACTTTTAAATCATATTTTTGGTTGTTGCTAATTAGTCCAGTCTATGTGAATTAAGTAGTTTCATAAATCAGTCTAGTGAGGCTTGTTTAATATTAGACCGCACATCACAAGGCCTCCACATCCTTTCCTTCTGGAATTTCCCAGAAGGATACCGTTAACACCGTTTCCTGTCAACATTTGTGAAATCACTTGGAATAAAATTCAAGAGGCAGAGCTGTGCAAGAAATGTTTAAACCAGTGGCAATAATGGGCCAAGAGGTAGAAATAAGATTTATTAAAGCCTGGAGACACAAATAAAATATAATGTAATCAAGGAATGCTCAAACAATTAATCAAACAGCTGGAATTTAATTTTGTTTTATAAAAAAATATGTATTTTATTTAATTTAATTGAATTCAGCCTTTAATGAATTTGTTAATTTTTCTATTTATTTGATCTTTTAAAAAAAAAAATATTAATTTTAAAATATAAAAAAAATATAAAATAATAAAATAAAATTCCACCTCATTGCTTAATCCAGCATTATTTGATTGCAACAGATGTCGAAAGGTCTCTGCAACACTTTCTGTGGTCCAACTGCCTGTTTAATTTCTGATTGGGTGCGATTTGGAACTACGGGTGCTGTTATTGATTATGTCAGGCCCTCCCTGACGCATTGCAGAGAGATGGGCTTTGCTTAGAAACAACTGCCTTGTCCCAGAGTGAATGTGCTTGTTTGTTTGTTTGCTTGTGTGTGTGGTGCGTTTTTAAATTGTCCATCAATTGCATCACCGTCTCACACCCTCAGATGTATTTAGCAGGACATGGAGCGAGTGACTGCCCCTGAGAGATATTCATTCCATTAAAATGTACGTGTCAAATAAAAGGGAGGAGATGTGATATGATTGTGGCTTGTTGTGAATGTGTGTTACACTGTTAGATGGGTTTGGTGGTCGCTGTGTCAGGCCAGGTCAGTTCACCTCAGGGGAGGGCGATATGATAAATCTTTTATCACAAAATATATAAAACAATCTAGTTATTTTTTGCTGAAAACCCAACCACAAAATGGTTTATATCAAGAACACATTGGTGGATGGAATGACGTAAAAAATTGAGTGCTCATACAGTACAAGTGTAGTTCCAAATTTTGCATACTCTCTTATGATGCTTGCTTTTTAAATTAAAGGCATTAAAATAATCATTATTGATGTTCAGAGTCAAATAATTTTCATTATATGTACATAATATTTTCATTGTACTTCATGGGAGAAGGAAACGTTCAGCTGAGCATGGGCCCCTGATTTATATAATAATGTGGTATTGCCTGGTGTTGTATAGTGTAGTCAATGAAGATAAAGATTTATGAAATGGTTTTTCATCCCATTTGATTATTTTCTCTTAGTATTTGGAAATTGATGGACACAGAAACCAAATTATATGATGAATAATGAGTTCAAAAATACTATACTGGTCAAAAGTTCTAGATTTGGTGTTCAGAAATGTTATCAATAATAGGAATATTTTTATGGAAACTGTGATACTTTTTTTTAGGATTCTTTGATGAATAGAAAGTTCAAAAGTACAGCATTTATGTGAAATAGATTTTTTTTTTTTTTTTTTACATTATCAATGTTTTATTGTCACTTTTGACCAATTTAATGCATCCTTAATAAGAAACAAAAGTATTAATTTCTTTAAAAAGAAATCTTACTGACTTTTGCAAACTTTTGCATGGTAGTCTATAACAGAATACAATAAATATTATTAAGATAGTTCTGGCTCTAAATTCTGATAGGATGATTCCTTCTGTTGACTTGTCCCACTCTTTTTCTTTGTTATCACGTTATCACGTCTAAAGTCAATAACACCCAGTAACGTTGGTAATATGTACCATGGCATAAATCTTAATCCAAATCTTGACGCATTGCTATTGTTGCACAGTATATGGCGTAAGAATCAAGAATAGGAAACCTTACCGTGAGCTTCTCTGTTTTGTACTTTTGTAACCTTTTGTCATGTGATCACAATCAATGAGGTGTAGTTGTGCCTCATCATCCATTACAAGCTTCTGTCACTGCGCCTTCCAGCCATGGGTTCACATTTGAATGCACCGTCCGCAGTCCTGAGTTGCCATCTTTGCTGAAGCGGCGCACAACAGTGCAAAAACGCCCCACCCATGACATGTTTTAGCAGTGCCCTGAGCCAAAAGCGCAGCTGAATCAGTGTGTGTAAGGGCTTATGAGCACCTGCAGTGTTTCTAAGTACAATCCACATGCTCGTTTTAGCTGATGCAACACAGCTTGATGCGCAAACAAATTATACTTCCTGGAACCAACCCAAGGTTTTCTTGGAACAGACAAAGGATTTGTAACAGCCACATTAAGATCTCCTGGTACGAAAGAGGAGGTGCGACACACATTCAACACTGATACAGACAGCTTTTTATTGGCTAATTACAACTGCAATTTTCTCTAGTTACGGGCTGCAATGAAGCCATGAGGTGTGAAATGCGCAAGCAACATGTTTCAAGCACCAGCCGTGCCGAATAGACCGACTGTAGGAGGACTGACTGGCGTGACTCATTGAATCCTGTACGCTGCCTTGTGACAAGTTTAATTTCATTAGGCCTCAATGCAGACTGCTGTATGTGTGTCCGTACGTATTGTGGTGTGAAAAGCTCTCTAGGCATTCTCCTGCATTTAGATTGCATATCTAACACTCACTCGTGATTCTTTCCCCTACAGTTTCCTTCTCCGGAGTGGGACACGGTCACCCCCGAGGCCAAGAACCTCATCAACCAAATGCTGACCATAAACCCAGCTAAGAGAATCACAGCAGAGCAGGCCCTCAAGCACCCATGGGTCTGCGTAAGTTATCTCTGCTGAAGACTTAATTTACCACAAGCCCAAAACAAGAAAGAATTGATTGAGTTTAATGTGAAATGCAGCCTTTCACATTGTCACTTTCCACATATTTGAGCTCTCAGAATAAGTTGACGTGTTTTAGGTCAGAATAAGGTACTTAAAGGAATAGATCACTTATATATGAAAATTGTCATTATTTGAATTTTGAGTATGCCATACATTTTGAAAAATGAAATTGAGTAATGTGCCCGTTGCTCTTTTCTTTGCAACTACAATGAATTGGGATTGGAGATTTCAAATCTTTTAAATGCATAGGACGAAGGATTTGTTCACAAATCTGACATTGTTCTGGTTCTCGAGTGCAACTTAGTCAGGAGTTTGAATGAATAACATAAATTTCTCTTTTGGCTGTGTTCCTCACACAAAACTATCGTATTGTTAGAAATGTTAGAAATGTATTGCTAAAACATATTACAAAGACTGTGAACTGTGAAGTACTGAATTGTGGAGTTAGACCGTTAAACAGTTTTTCACCATTGCTATTTTCCGGATTTTTTGGGCGGGGCTAAAACGGGGCTCGATGACGCACTGGAGCCCCTGAGCTCGTGGACACGCCCCTACTTGATGACGCACTGAGGCCACTGAGGCTCACCCCTCCCCTAACAATAGAGCACATTCGCATCAGTTCACCGCTCAATCGCAAGTTACTGTCAGTACTATTAGTTACTACAGCCTACAGTTTGCTAGCTAGCTATGCCTTCGACACGGAAATGCGTGGGCTACTACCTGGATGCGATCATGTACAAAACAGATCGGTGTCTTTATTTAAATTTCCTAAAAACTATCACATCAAGAAGAGGTGGATTAATTTTGTGAAGAGCCAACCTTGATGGAGAGCTGAGGGATCACCGCCAACACCGCCTCTCTAGTGATCATTTTATTTTATAAACTTTCGTCGGAGACAACTGGGGATTCACTGATAATCCGCTGTTACTGGTGAAAGGGGCCGAACCGACTATCTCCTGCCTCGGCATTCATCTCCCCGTCCGGAAAGCAGTATCAGCTAATATCACTGTCGGCAGCTTTCCCGCGAGTGGGCGTGGTTTCAGCGCAGCCAGCGGACCCCAGCGTTTGAGAGCAGAGAATACTGCTCATTTTTTCAAGATTTTGATAGCTTATTTTATGTACTTGCTGGCTTTTTTTAGCATTCAAATTTGGCTGGATGGCTAATAACGCATTTTTCTGTGGTGTGACAACCTCAGAACACATACTTAATTTTGACTTTACAGGGACTTTAATTGGTTCAAATACCTCTATGATGCTGATGTGCAGTTTTTCCTTTGTCTTTTTTGCTCGTTTCAGCAACGGTCCACTGTGGCGTCCATGATGCATCGCCAAGAGACTGTGGAGTGCTTGCGCAAGTTCAATGCCCGCAGAAAACTCAAGGTACGGAATGTGTTTGGAGGGCCAGTAGACTATCTCCAGTCTTCATCCCTTGGGTAATTAGTGCTGAAAGTCCTGTTGCCATGGACTAAACACTTTTCTCTGTCTTTGTTCAGGGAGCCATTCTTACTACTATGCTGGTTTCTAGAAACTTCTCAGGTGAGTTCCCTCATTCTCCTGGGATCAGGTAGGAAAGTGCAAAGTCATGGATGAACTTGGCCCACCTCTTGAACTCTTGCTCCAGTTTTCACTATAAAAAAGATCTCCAAAGGCTGACTCAGTAATTTAATGGAAGGAAAATTCACTTTTGGATTACAGGAGTATAAAGTATATATATATATATATATATATATATATATATATATATATATATATATATATATATATATATATATATATATATATATATATATATATATATATATATATATATATATATATATATATATATATATATATATATATATATATATATATATATATATATATAAAATATTAAATTGTTCTACTCCAAGTCTGTATCTCGGTTTCTTTGAACTGTTAAGGATTTCTCTCTGAGGCTCGAGGATAACAGTAAAGGAATATCTATAACTTTCTTCTTCGTTTGTGTAGTTAAGTTAACATTTGTGCAGTTTACTTCCTGAACAGACAATGTTTACTCAGATTTGTGCAGGTATATCTTATGTCTTTCATAACGCAGGTTTGAGAGCTTTAGCTTGATTTTTAGAGACAGATATTCTAGACCAGGGTTCCTCAAACTCGGTCCTGGAGGGCCACTGTCCTGCACAGTTTAGCCCCAACCTTGATCAAACACACCTAGCTGTGAATTTCTAGTGATCCTAAAGACATTGATTAGCTTGCTCAGGTGTGTTTGATCAGTGTTGGAGCTAAAATCTGCAGGACAGCGGGCCTCCAGAACCCTGTTCTAGAACTTAATTCCTTATAAAAAACAAAATACAAAGATAACTTGTTCAGTAGAGGGATTGAAAAAAATTCCATAGCTTCTCCCAACTCAACGCCTCTCTGTCCAATAGTGGGCCGGCAGCATACCAGCCCTGCTGCTCCCACCACAAGCACTGCCGCGCTTGCACAGGAAGGTATGTGAGAGTGCATCTCCTCACCTCGCCACCAGGGGGACCAGCGAGCCCCCTCCACAATTCCTTCAAACCCCCGCCCTCCTCCCTCTTGCTCTATCCAATCAGCATGCATCCAATGAGAAACCTGCCTTTCTTGCCTTCACTTGCATACATTATTTGGTTTACCTCAGTCTTCACTCTCATGAACAACATCTGCTATATAGTTTTGGAGAAGTTCTCACATTTAAGAGGATAGTTTTCTCCATTTCTCACCTACACGTCATACATTTGAGCAATGTGTTAGAGTTTATGGATTAGCATGTCATTTTTTTCAGCCATGTTTTACTATGCTTTGCTATTACCATCTAACTTTGCATTCATCTAGCTAGCTTTTAACCCTACTAGTTGTAAGAAGTATTAGAGCAGGTTCAGTTATCTTCCCACCTCTAATCTGGGTCTAATCAATGAAATAGATCATTAAAATTAAATAATAATTCCTACTAGACATCTGTCAAATTCAACTTTTTAAAAAATATATTTTCAAAATTAAAACCATTTGTAGGATTTAATTAAGTATTTGATTATAGATTGATTTTTTTTCTTAATTTTAAGTCTTTTTCTGTACTGATCATTAATTGTTACCATGTTTTGAGAATGACTCTTATAGCAACATTTGAATTATCTTACCTTTTGTTCATCTCTCAAAAAGTCTATTTATTTATTTATCCGTCGCCATAGATTGGCTCTTTTTATATGCGTGAACAAACAATATCTCATTTCATCTTGCAACTATCCCCAGTTCAGTTTACACACAGTAGCTCTAAGCAAACTAATCCAATCAATACCACAGCACTATATTCATGTTAACGATTGCCACCACGAGACCCACCATCGGCTTGCATGCATTATCGTCTGCATGGAGTTAAAAACGCGAATGCCGCTGCTTCTCCTTTGATTAGACTTTCTCTTTTCCTCTGTCTTTCGCTCTGTTCCTCTCGGTTAAATTGCTTCAGCCCTTTTTGACTCCCTCCTTCTCTGCTGTTCAGCTTTCTGGTGTTTTGTGCTTTTGGGTTAAATAGCTTTTAAGTGAAGTCTGCTTTAGCTGAAGATACAGGACCCCGGTCAGGTGTCTGTCCTCAGCCCGCTTCTGTGCTCTCCACCTCATGGAGAATAATGAGGTTTGGATGGGATGGAGGTTTGGGGGTTCTTAGATCTGTGTCCTGTGTCATTAACTAAAGCAGACCTGTGCAGCCTAGCCAAGCCACCATTGCCCTACCACTCTCCTTTCAACTCTTCCTCCTCCCCTCGCCAAGAGCGCAGGGGCTTAACTACATGGACGGGCAGGAGCGGGGTTGGCTTGCTGCCAGTCGTCAGACCCGATGTAGCTGGCACACGTGTCCGGTGAGAGCCAGGTGGTCTGCGGGGAAGGAGGCCCGCTGGAGGGCAGATGGACGACACTGTTGACAGTGTCTCTGAGTCAGGAGAAAATGGAGAGAAGGTCTCTGGTTCCAGTTGTGTTGTCTGATCAAATTGAATTGTTACACTCTTACCAAAGTCTGGGACAGCTGTCTGTCAGAACCAGTAAATGTCAGCCAGCTGTCATCTTCAACAAGCTGTGTCTGAGCAGCTGCCGTCATGGTGAGAATACTCCATGTGTACAAAATGGGCAAAGGAGAACAGTTAAGAAAAGATCAGATCCTTGCAGATCCCTCAGGATTATGGAAAACAAACAAGAGCTCTTCGTTGTCTTGTTGAACTTGTTAATGTGTACTGTTTTGGTTGTTTCAGCAGAAATAGGATCTGTTCAGAATAGCATACAACGTGCTTCTCTTACTCTTTCCGCAGGATTTTCTGTATCCATATAATTCTCCAAGGAGCTATAGAAAGCTACCTATTAGCATTCCCATTGAAGTAGTATGCAATCTGGATGCTGTCAGGAAAATACACTCTTGGCTCACTGTTTGAAAAGTAAAAAAAGTGTGTACAGCACTATGTACAGCATCTATGGCCTCAATTACCACAGACAATCCCAATTTAAATGTATACACTGCCATTCTTTTTTTTTTTTTTCAAATCCAAAGAGTTTAAAGTTGTATTTAACCTGGAATATTCCTTTAATGTTCTTTTGAGCCGTCCAATCAATGCTCTCCTTCAGTTCTTGGCTTCAACTAGTACTGTAAGTGTTTATAACTCTTTATATTCTGTTATTGTTAAAGCCAGTCCTCAAGTTAAATATGTACGATGTTAACCAATAACCAATAATGACATTTCATCAATGTTTCTTCATTCTTTTTTAAGAGCTTTTCGTTTTATGACCAAGCTAAGACTTACTGACCAATAGATTATGAAGATATGGCATGTTAGTATGTCTGCTTTGTCGCCTGTTAAATCCTATAATATATAGTTTGTTGCTTGCACAGGTCTGATTTAAAGGTGTATTGAATGTGTTAATGGCTGTTGATTTTACTACCTCAATCTGCTACCTTAAAGACCTTTTTTCTCTTTTAAAGCCTGAAGCATTATTTAATAGGGGTGTGAATATTTTCTTTGAATTTGAATAAGTTATTTTCATTTGAAATTTGGTCACAATTATTTTGTTATGAATATTAAAGAAACAGATGCTTAAAATGTGTCGGGACAATTAAACATGCCAATGATGTATGGATTTGGTGGATATTTATAATGGAAAATCGTTTGAAAAATGTACACAATAAATGCCTTATGCAATTATAAGCAGTTAATTAATTTTTGTAATCAATGCATTGAAATTTTATTGATTCATATATTCACCCCTGTTATTTAAACTGCATTAGGTTGCCACATTACCCTTTTTTTGCATAGTATACGTAATTATGTTGTCTTTAAATCAAAGAAGGTTACTGCACTTTGTTTGAAAATGAGTTAATTTCTCCCTCCTTATATAATTTATTTCCACTCAGCATTAATCGTGGTATGACTGCAGCGTGGCCGTCCTGGGGTCCCATATCCATCTGATTGTTCCGCAGTATAACTGAAGACTGCTGGCTCAGCTTTCCCAGTCACAGTCTGTGAATCCTATGAGACATAGTTAGATATGTGAGAGACAGTGGAATGGTAATGAGTTGAGGTCTAGCTTTATGACTCCTTCATCAGTGCATTGCATTATGGGACTCGTAATCCCGTTGGCACTGCATGGCTGACCGTATGGTGAATTGCATCCACCACCAACACCTCTCACCTCATAATTAGTGAAGCATGAAAGCAGGACTGCAATGCAAACAATGCCTGCTAACTTCCAGCTTGTCCTCTCTGCTTCTAAATGGGTTTTTGTCTTAACCTTGCCATCTTTTCTTCCAATTTGTTTATTGAAGGTAAGGCTTTTAACAGGAATATCGATTGTGAAATCTGAGTATTTAGTTTTTTTTTTTTTTAGTTTTAGTTTTTTTTTTCATGATTGAGCTTTTATAGGTCTTAAACGAGTCTTTTGATTGTTCTCTGAGGGAATCTGAAGTGTATCGGGGGCCATTTCCCCTACACTGACTCAAGACCTCCCAAACATGCCCTCTGGGAAATAACAGTTGCAGTTAAAGGAAAAATCAATTGCATACATTAGCCATGATTTTCCCCTCATTATGTCTGCGGCCGCTAATTGAGAACAAATTCATTCTCTTTATCTGCTTTGAGATTGGTGAAAAATGGAATAAAATGGGTAATTTATTCTAAGTCTGTGCAGTTAGTTAATTTTAAAGGGGTTATATCACATTTAAAAAAAAATATATATATATATCCCTCCTCCCTCCCCCTCTTATAATATTAGTAAAAAAAAAATCATAAATAAAAAAAAAAACACTTTTTTTTGTCACCGTAATGGCCATAAAAATGACCCAGGTTTTTTAGGACCATTAATTAAGCAGGAATTTATTTAATTTTTTTTCTGTTCCTACTTTGCTGCACCTACTTATCGATTTTATATGTGTTTATGAATAAAGTTTGAGGTCAGTAAAATGTTTAATGTATTTTATGCGCACCAAGGCTGCGTTTATTTGATTAGAAATACTGTAAAAACAGTTGCGAAATATTAATAAAAATGTATTTTATATTTTAATACATTACATAAAATGTTATTTATTCCTGTGATGGCATAGCTGAATTTTCAGCAGCTATTACTGCAGTGATTTGGTGATCAAAATTTTTTTTTATTATTACATTTCTTACTATTTGCAATGTTGAAAACAGTTGTGCTGATTAATATTTGTGTGGAAACCATAAAAAAATCAGGATTCTTTGATGAATAGAAAGTTCAAAAGAACAGCATTTATTTGAAATAGAAATCTTTTGTAAGAATGTAAAATTATTTACTGTAAAAAAAAGTTTAGCATATTTATGCATATTTCTAATTGTGACAAATGAAGTGTGCTGTACAAACTGTTGTCTGAAATAATCAGAGAGATCTGCTAATTATTTCTAATGTTGAGTTTGAATAAACTAACTTTTTTCTCACTAGTGAAAAGTTTGAGTTTGAAGTTGCTTGAGTTGAAGATGTTTTCATACAGTACAGTAGTTCAGCAAACTCTCTTAAAGATCAAGGGAAAATTTGATCCCTCAAGATATGACCCCTTTAAAGTTAATTTGACCAAAATGAATTTCTCATTTGCGGTAAGTTATTTATTTATAAGTTACATCCTTTTTACCTTCCTCTCCCAAAGCTTCATATTTCTTTGGCTTAAACTGATATATAAAGATCAATGAGAAATTTCTCCTGTGGTGAAAAATGATTCTAGTCAGCATTACCTCCCAAACCCTGTATGCTAATGAATGACGGAATGCAAGCCAGCAGTTTGTTAAATGTTTTATATGGGATTTATTTGAAATATGTGCAGATGTGAGCATTCTGCTGGTTTTGTCACTCACACTGTATGTAGTAATTTGTTTTGTTTTTTCTGTTCCCTACAGCATGCAAAAGTTTACTCAACAAAAAGGCAGATGGAGTCAAGGTAAGTCCACAGATGTTCCTTATAAACCGACTTTCTTGTGGAGTTTGAGATGTTTTAATCTCTCCTGCAGCCTTTTGAGATTTCCATCTCTACTGCTATTGAACTGGTTTGAATTCAATCACCACAATTTAGTAAAAGTATATTGGTACCCTTAGGCAGTAGACTGTGCTTTGCTGTAGAAGTCTTGCGCTCTGGGGTGATTTTACAAATTAGCAGTTGTACAACCCATGTGTTGCCTGAGCGGATCTAGTTATCAGACTGTATTATAATGATTTTGACTACAGCTATAAGGTACCATGAAATGTCCATTACTAATTGTCGCCCTCTGTCTGAATGATGGATAACTCTGTACAGTCATCTTCCTGCCGTATGTTATTCATCTGATGTGTGATTTTCAACTGCCATCCGATCCGATCATTTCCCTAGTGATGTCATCTCTCTGAAAAGAAAGTTGTATATGTCCTCTCTATTTCAGCCCCAGACAAACAACACTAAAAACAGTGTAGTGAGCGCTGTAGTGAACGCCATGAAAGAAAGCAACACGGCCTCTTCTACACCGATGGTACCTCATCTACATTCAACACGCTTTGTAACGCATCTACTCATTTGACCGTATCCCATAATACATTTCTGCTAATGTTGTATTTGGAGCATGTCAGAAGTTTTTGCATGTACTAAATACATCAGACCTGTAGTTTGCTGTGCAGTAGATGTCTTAGTCATTCCTCCCTTATGTGTTTTTTTTTTTTTTTGGAGTGCTCATGTCCTTTCAAAGCACGCCTGGTACACATAATTGTGGTGTTTTATAAACATATAAGGATTTGTTCTTGTCTGTAAGCTGCTGGTTTATGTCCTTCTGCACTCCTCTTGTTTGCCTCTGTAGGCGTTTACAACTACATGCTAAATCTAGTCATCGGACGAGTTCTTCTTTGATATTGCACTTGTTGTATATACATGGTGCTGAAAAATAACCAATATAAGACTAGAATTTGAGCCAAGTCACCATACAGAGTAGAATAAATGTATGGATTCCAGCAAATAACTAGGTAATTTGAGTCAGAGTGCATAAACCAGTCACAGTAAAGATGCAGTGTCCCACACATAAAGCTGTCAGTTGTTTGGCCATTGTTGGAAACTAGGAGTGTCCCCTGGAGATTTAAGAAAAGGAGAGCGGATTGACACTTCAGATGGGCCTTGTTTGCTCGACTGCCCAAATAGCTGAGCAAAGAGTATCCTGGGACCTCCAAAACAATCCATTAAGAGCACAAGTTAACCCCCGACCCCTCCCGAGGCCTCCAAAAGCCTTCACAGTGCTGATGGACTCTGGGCTATATGAAACATACAAGACCCCAGAAACGGCAATTAGAATAATATGCACTATGCAGTATTGTTCAATATTTGAATGATTCAAATGGGTCAATTTGGGTGAAAAAATAGGAAAATAGGATTCAAGGCAGATTTTTAACTCATTTATGATTCTCTATCCCTGTGGTTCTGGCAGAATGTTAGTTTAATTTGAGGAACTGCATCTTTAGATCATTGTGACGCATGCCATTTATTATTTTGAGAAGTGTACACGTGTGGTCGGTTTTTCTGCAGTGAGCTGTGTGTTCATCAAACTCATGAACCTCAGCCTTATGTTCATTTCCACATAAAAACAATTGTCAAATATATGAACTCAAAATCCTTATTTTGTGTCTTAACCAAGCTCAGCTTTAAAACTATGCGTGTGTATTCCTTGAGGAAGTTGTGTTTAACCAGATCGTTGTGGATGAGTCTTACCTACTTTAATCATGATATGAAATCTTGTTAAATTTTACAGGAGCCACAAACTACAGTTGTGCACAACCCTGCCGATGGCCCCAAGGTACAATTTTCAGGAGCTTTTAGAATAGGGGTGGGGAACAATTCACAAATTGCACTATTACAGGTCTTTCTAAATGAATCTGGGCTGATCAAAGTTTTATTAATAATAATAATAATAATATTAATATTACTACTAATAATAATTGTATAACTTTGGCAAGACTATGGGACTGTATTGTTGCTAAAAAGTTATTTTTATTATTATTTTATTATTTAATTTTTTTGATGGCTGTCTGAATAAAAATCAAGTCAAATCTTGAGGTATTTTTCTTTTCTTTTATATATATATATATATATATATATATATATATATATATATATATATATATATATATATAATTTTATTTTATTTTTTACTTGCCAAATATTTGTGGCCATGCACTGTTGCTAAAAAAAGTGAGATGTATCAAGAATCACTTTCTGAATCAAGAACGTTGAATTGAATCGTGAGGTGCCTAAAGATTCCCACCCCTAATTCTGAAACTTATTTCAGAGACCATAGCCTAATGCTATTCATGACACTTCCTTCATGTCTCATGTTTTGTTTGTCTTGTATGTTCTTTGTCTGTCTCTGTTTCTGTCCTCAGGGCTCCACAGAGAGCTGTAACACCACTGAGGAAGAGGATATGAAAGGTAGGAAAGGTACACAGATCTTCTCTCCTGTTCTCTGCATGCTTTCTGCATGGTGGAGTTCCAGCTCCCGGTGCTCGTGTCGAAAAGAGTAATCCCTCTCCTCTCCGAACACTTCCGGTACTGCAGTCCCACAAAGGCCTTTGATTGAACAATATACAGCTCACATCAGTCAACAGCCATTTGAAATATGAAACATGAGGCTGTGGAGACGCATGAAGCTCTGTGATTTGAAGGCAGGGCCGGATGGAAAGGAGGGGAATTACGGTAGAGGGCATTGAGACGGGGTTTGATGGATTGTGCTTTACACATTAACATGCATGATGGCACAACCCTTTTGGTTTACAGCTAAATTGCTAGTTTAGAGATACAATGTTCGAAAAGGTCCATAGTGAAGGTGCACTTGACAGATTTAGCTACAGTATTCAGCAAAGTAAATGAGGGCAAATTCATTGTGAAAAAAACCCCCCAAAGCATTCACAAACATTCCTATCCAGATGGGATTCGATTTCTCTGAACTCCAAGATAGTGATAGTCGTGTGAGGAAAAACAAGGACATGTTTAATTCAAATTAAACAAAATAAAATTGCAAAGTACATCTCTGAAACACAAATTTACCTGACGTGCTCAGAGAAAACTAGTCCCATCTGACTAGGGCATTAATAAGCATTTCTATGTCAGATCACTCACGCAATTTGTCATTGTCACGCAAATGAATTTGCAGCCACAATCCAATTTAAATATACATATATACATCTGTTTTTAAGCTGTCAGTCTCTCAGTAGGTTTCCTTGTAGATTTTGTGTGTGTGTGTCCTGTGTTTTTCACCCCACTTATTTAGCTGTTTGTTGATGTGCCGTGTCTTGTAAATTCATTAGCATGTTGTGAACCGGACTGTTTTTCCCGAGGGACTCTCGCCGATACAGTTTTCTGTCACGAAAAGGGCCAGGCTCGAATTCATTTCCTCTCCTTATTCACTCCGAGCCTGAACAGACAATAGCAGCTTAAAGAGCCTTATCATTAGCTCCGTCACGTCTGAGGTTAGGTGATGAGGACAGGAAATTGGCGCGGAGCCTGGAGAAACAATTTCTGAGCGCGCTGTTGTCCAAGCACAACAAACACGACTCAGCTTCACCACACCCATAGATGCAGACCTGCGTCACACCATCACTCATAACTCAGCTGGAAAATCCAGGATCATCACCTGTAGTCCTGTTCCCATAAACGCAGTGCTTCTTTTATCGAGAACAGCTCATCTAAACGCATCCCATTCAGCGTCTTCGTTAAGCTATTTAGTCATGATTGCGTGCCAGCGTTGGTGTGGTGTCTGTGTTAGTTTGTTTCGGCTGGTGAAGGACATGAGAGATGTGTGTGTTTTTCCCCCTGGTGTCGTGTGGTTTTGGGGCTGTGCCAGCCGAGAGTGCGCAGGGAGCGAGCAGTGACAGTGCCGTGATGAGTCAGTGCAGTGCCGGGGAAGAGCCGCCCGCTCTGGTGGCTTCACCACAGGGCTCTCCTGCCAGTAAGTCAAGATCCTCTCGTACCACCTGGGCACCTTCAATCTCCCCCTCAAACCTTCAAGTCGAGACCTTTTTGTCCCACCCCCCCCATAACTCCAGCCTTTCTGCCCTTTAGCATACTATCATATGGGTCACTTGTTTTCCGTGTAGAACAGTATGTCACAGTTGTTGATCCCCTTTTCTGCTCACAAATGTATTCACCCCCTGATGCATGCTACTCAACTGTACTGTTGTAAAGTGACAGAACATGCCCTTTAGTAGCTAGATTGACCCTTTAGATGTTCTTCTGCTGATTTTTCCTATATTCTCCTCCCTGATTGTGATTTAAAGTCGTAACGTTAATATGCATTTTTGCACATACACACATTTCAATAGATTCCCACAACCAAGCTACATATTTGTGATTTCTTTTGTTTGATGAGAAACTACTCCATATAGTCTCTAATGTATTGTTGACCTTAAGAAAAACCTGAAATAGGCCTAGTATATCTAGTGAAATGATGCTTTTATTTTCTTCTATCATTATTCATATTCCTTTATGAATTCTAATGCTTGTTTTTAATTTGAAATAATTGTATTATATTTCTTCAACTGGCCAAAAGCCAAAGCCATTTACATAAACTACTTTTTAAAAAGTCTGAGTAAGACTTGTATTCAGCAAGGATCCATTAATAAATTGCAAATCATATTAGAATGATTTCTGAAGGATCACGTGACACCGAAGACTGGAGTAATAATACTGAAAATTCAGCTTTGCCATCACAGAAATTTAAAAATATATTAAAATAAAACAATAAAAATGTACTGATATGATTTTTGATCATATATAAATGCAGCCTTCATGAGCGTTAAAGATTTCTTGAAAAACATAAAAAATCTTAAACCCCCATTTGAATGACCAAAACCATTATAAACCACATTTTTAAAATCCAGTTGGGGGGAAAAAAGCTAGTGAGCAGTTTGTAGACATAACACAGATACTGTACTGTATATGCATAATATAGATTAATGTTAACAAATGGGATGCTGATAAAATTATTTTACTATTTTTAAATGAACAAAAAATTTGGAACTGACACATGCGAGTTAAGGCTTCTGTTAAGTGGCTGACCATGAATAAAATAACATATGAGAGGAGTAATGGTATAAGAAACAAAAATTGAGTTGATTCTGTGTCCAAGCCAGAAAACACTGCAGCTGCAACACATCATCCACACCTGCTCTCTCTTCTTTTAACATCTGTCTGCATCGGTCTTCAGCAGTTTCCTCCACTCTCCCTCCTGTTCCTTACTTCAGAAGTGATCAATTCATTGTCTTTTGACTTGCTTTGAACATCATAATTCCATTTGAAACTTTTCCATTCTTTTTTATTCATCCCTTTTGTGCATTCTAACACCGTTTATGAAGTACAGCAAAATGACTATATTGTATATACTTTTATTTAAGGCATTAAAGGAATTGTTTACCCCAAAATTCAAATTCTATCATCATTTACTCACTTTCATGTTGTTCCAAACCCATATGAATAAATAAGGAGAAATTTAGCCGAATGTTCATGCTGATCTTTCCATATAAAAGTGACCAGGGACTGGGAGGCTCCAAAAAGAATAAAGCTGTTGAATATGCTATATAAGTCATATATTATAAACCACTCTTATTAGACATTTTCATAGCTCAACATTATCCATCCCGATGTAATTTCATGGTTTGAAAAAGAGCTGCATAAATATTCTCCTTTTGTATTCCGTGGATGTAAAAAAGGATGATAGAATTGTATGTGAGATATGTGATGTTGTACTTCATATTCATGAGTTCATGCGTCCTCTCTCTTTCTGCATGCATCATCACTTCACTGTTGCGTGTGCTGCGTTGTGTGTTGCAGCCGTCCCCGTGCATGACGTTAAACGCTTGGCATGGAACAGTTCAGAATATGCCTCATGTCCAGAGTTAGAGCAAACTCATTCTGGCCCCTGTGCCTCAGTCCATGGGGTCGGCGGTATCACAGCGAGTGTGTCCGCAGCTCAGTGTAAGTGTGTGGGGTAGACCAGGACACACACACACACACAGGTTATCAACAGGAAATCAAATTCTTCATACTAATAGAATTAGCTAGTGACATTATATCAGATGTCACAGTGGGCAGTTTGTATTGTGTTAGTCAAGGTTGTGACTGATTTTTAGCGGGTAGATTTTTAGTAGTTTAACGAATAAAATGCATATTATTTACACACTATAAAGGCCTATTTACGTTGAACTCAAGCATTTAAATGAAAAATATGCATTTGTACTGTCCCCATCACACAGTGTGAGAAAATGTGCACATTTTTATTCTCTTGTTTTCTCTCTGTGGAAAAATAGATATTCACGGCTTGTCAGAATTATCGTAATTACAAGTTTTTGACTTTGAATTTGAAACTCTTCAGTAATTCCAATCATTGACTAATGCCTTAAATAATGCAAGATTCATTTGAAAATAAACAGAAGACATACAATAGAGTTTACTGTTTCTAGAAAAGAGTTGGATAATCATGTCTAATGTCCTACTAAATAACTTTTAAATGCTTATTAATAAGGCTTTTGGATAACGACTGTTACTTGTTTTATTACATTTTTGTCTATTAATTACTCCGATATTAAATGGATTCCTTTTGATAATAATAGTGTTGCCATAGAGGTTTTCACCTTCCTGCATTTATCCATTTCTGAGTAGAACTTCCAGTTTGTCATGAAGTATTTACAGTAACTACGACATGGCGTGAACGCACCAAAACTCGCCAACCAATAAGATACAAGCTTTTGGGTCATATGACCAGAACTGCCATTTCAGATCAAGGTGAAGCTGCTTTGAGTATTTTCAACACATTTTATTTTTATTTAGGCATATGTATTTTTTTTTTACAGACTGATAAATTTGAGTTACGATTATAGTTTTATGTCACTTTCACTCTTGGTGTCAGTAGGCCTTAAAGAGATATTCACCCAAAAATAAAAATTCTGTCATTAATTCCTCACCCTCATGTCGTTCCAAACCCGTAAGACTTTCGTTCATCTTCTTAACTCAAATGAAGATCTTTTTTAATGAAATCTGAGAGCTTTCTGTCCCTCCATTGGCAGCTATGGAATTACCACTTTGACCCTTCAAAAAGTTCATAAAGAGATCTTAAAACTAATCCATATTAATTAAGCTGTTTAGACTCGATCTCTTTATATGATGAACAGATTTAAATGAGGCTTTTATTCACAAATAAACATTGATCAGCCAACATGACCTGAAGCCCAACCGAATCTGCCTGACGCACGAGAACAAACCTCTTGCTGAATAAAGCTCAAACGTGCTGCTCTTTATGAACTTTTTGAAGCGGCTGCCAAAATAGGAACAGAAAGCTCTCAGATTTCATCAAAAAGATCTTCATTTGAGTTAAGATGAACGAAAGTCATACGGGTTTGGAATGACATGAGAGAGTAATTAATGACAGAATTTTCATTTTTGGGTGGACCATCTCTTTAATATAACATTTTCGCAGGTATCTGCAGTGTGAGCAGTGCAGGTTGTGCTTATTAACTTTCCATTGTTGTTTTTTTTTTTTTTTTTTTTTTCATTTCATTTCCTCTCCCTCCATCATCCCTCATCTTTCACCCGTTCTGTTCGAGCAGCTCGTAAGCAGGAGATTATAAAGATCACGGAGCAGTTGATCGAAGCTGTCAACAATGGAGACTTTGAAGCATACACGTAAGTACAGCCCACCTGCACCTGACTGCAACACGGCGATCTCTTGACTTTTGTAACAAAGATACTCTGAAAATTGTAGGTCATTGAATGAATTTAAGGCTTTAAGTTGCATTTTATATTAAAAATGTACAAACAGGCCTATAAAATATTGGTCTGAAAGAGCTGAATTCCCAGGCTGATCAGTAGTCTGTGAACAGATGCTCCTGTTATTTTGAGAGAATATTGTATCTAGCCACCAAATGCTGGTAATATGCAGTTGTATCCGGACTCCAATTAAATTGCTTCAGTGTAAACATTCTTATGTACCACAGAAGAATCTGTGACCCTGGTCTGACCTCTTTTGAGCCCGAAGCTTTGGGGAATCTGGTCGAGGGGATGGACTTCCACAAGTTTTACTTTGAGCACTGTGAGTCATGTCTAACTATGAGTATAGTTGCTTTTCCTCAAAAGTCATAACTGTTGACCATAACTGAGATACAATCAATGTGTTTGACTTCTACAGTGTTGAGTAAGAACAACAAGCCCGTGCACACCACTATTCTCAATCCTCACGTTCACCTCATCGGGGAGGACGCTGCCTGCATTGCTTATATCCGGCTGACGCAGTACATCGACAGCCAGGGCCGCCCGCGTAGCTGCCAATCGGAGGAGACGCGTGTGTGGCACCGCCGTGAAAGCAAGTGGCTTAACGTCCACTTCCACTGCTCAGGGGCACCAGCCGCCCCCTTACAGTGAACTGCACAGGACAGGTAACGCCCCATTCGCACAAAACAAATCCTCTAAAGGTACAGTCACATTTATAATTCTGCACATTTTCGTGGAAAAAATCAAGTAATTTCAATAGAAATCCACATGAATGGTAATTTCACAAGATACCGAATGATTTCATCATGCAGATTTTGGCCATGTGTAATTTCCGCAGAAGGCTGCTTGGTCTGAAAGTGCTTCTTACATCGCTACACTATTAACAATGGACAGTTTTTGTCATTTTGCCCCCTGAAATTTAGCTAATGTGAAAAACGTGCCTGATTAAAGTGATAGTTGCCCAAACAAATTTTTTTTTTTCATAATTTACTCACCCTTATGTTGTTCCAAACCTTTATGAGTTTCTTTCTTTTGTTGAACACAAAATAAGATATTTTAAAGAATGTTGGTAATCAGACATTTGACGGCACCCATTGACTTCCATAGTATTTTTTTCTACTATGGAAGTCAATGGTTACCTTCAACTGTCTGGTTACCAACATACTTTAAAATATCTGTTTTGTGTTCAGCAAAAGAAAGAAACTCATAAAGGTTGGGAACAACTTGAGGGTGTTGAAATGAAAAAAAAAATATATAACTTAGGAAAGCAATCCCTTGAAGGAAGTAAAATACTATGCATAAGACTGATGATGCACATTTCCATTCACAGAAAGCTTTATTTCTTTCAGTTTACCTGGATTCTCGAGATAATGGGACTGTTTCTTCTTTGTGGCTGGACGGGCATGTGAAGGCCAGCTGGATGACAGCTCTTAAAGTTACAGACACACCAGTGAGGAACTCTGACAACATCCAGTTCAACTGTCAACACCACCTATCCTGTCCAATCTTTGACCAATGGGAGCTGGCCGCAGCCGTGGCCCCGCCCAAGGGACGGTGCATGTATCTGACGCCCACATGGGGGTGCTGTTTTGTCCTTTTCCCACGGAACCATCTTTTTTTTTTTTTGCCCGTTAAAGATGTTCAGAAGGTGTTGTAAGTACTGGTCGATGAATTCATAAATATACTGTACATTGAAAAAATCACTAGCTGAACCAGAAGCTACAATCAAGTTTGAAAAAGCATTTATGTAAGTAAACCAGGATGTGAGTTGGCAGGGTGGGGGGGCTGAACTTCAAAAAAAAGGAAATTCACAAAATGGACTAGCGCCCAAAAGCTTCTAAAGTTTACAGGGTTGTCATCACAATCATTCTTGTATACTTTTTGGATTTTTGGAAACAAAAATATATGAAAAATTAAGGGAAGGTGTTGTCTAATCCGAGAGCAGAAGTTCTTCATATCAAAAAAGAACCAAAGTGTAGTTTTTAGTCTTTTTAAGGAGTGTTTCTGTTCGGTGTTGGCTTTTTATGTAATTTGGGTCTGAGAGAAGGTGTATGCGACCCAGGTTTTAGTAATCTTTTGTGTTAATGTGGATTTTTTTTTTTTTTTTTTGTCTTGGACTGACGTAACAAGTATTTTATGTTCAGTTCGAATTTTTAAGAATTTTTTTTTTTTTAGTTAATCTAAATAAACATCTAAAGATATACAGATATATTTAAAGGAGGTATGAACTCTCACCATCCAGGTTTAGGGAAGGATGTCGTTCCTGATTGCGCTCGGTATGTTTGTGTGGGTGTGTGTGCGATTGGAACTTGTATAAATTGAATCCTCCATTTAGATTTAACATGACGAAAGCCCAAGTGAACAGCACACAACTAAACGCTGACCAGTAGATTTGCCCTTCCTGTTTTGCTATGTCATATTAGCGCCATAGACAAACCACTGCCTTTATACACACACAGGCAGGATGTACTGTGATAGTCAGACATGAACTTCATTCCCATTTTCCAAACTCGTCAGGTTTGAGTTCAAAGGAGGACTAGTAATTTTTACAAACTGCATCATGATGAAAATAGCTTTAGTATTCGACTCGCCATCCCTTCTTCCACCACTCAGCTGCATTGTACACGTACTCCGTTGTTTTAGTAATGTTGGACGTGTCTAACTCACCCTGTCCTCAGTGTTGTCATGGCCGTGGTTCATGTCGGTGATGGGGGTGTACGTGCTCTGTAAATACATGCCATTCAGTTCATCCTATCACAAGGAGCGGGTGAGGAAAAACGAGACACAACGCGTCCAGTTGCCACAGTTACGTTGTTTAAAATCACAGTTTTAATGTTTGTACAATTGAAATTTACAGCAGTTTGTTAGATTTCACCACAAATTATATTACGCAGGCTTTATGGCACTGACTATTTAAACTCAGTTTTAGTGTTACTGTTACTTAACTTAGAAGTGAGGGTTTGGTTTTTCGCAAGTGATTAATCTGTTGAGTCTGTAGTTGCACGGATGCTTTTCATCACTGCTACGGTTTTGTCTTTAGATAGATTTTAGTATAGTTTCATTTGACGCAATATATTACGTGTGGGGAAAAAAAACAACCAAAACCACGAGTTCACCCCGTCTCCTTGAAACACATCAGTCTTTTGTAACGGTCTGTAAATACGTGTATTGTTCGCACACCTCATTGTGTGCTGGGCTTTGTGACATATCAGGACTATACCTCCGCACGTGTGTGTGTGTGTGTGTGTGCGCGCGCGCGTTTATCACCTTAATGACAATGTCTTTTAAGTAAGTAGTGATGCTGTCAGATTGTATGTGATGCTGTTTTCACGTCTGCTTTGTGTCTCGCGCTTATTTCTTGCATTTTTTTATTGCTATTTTTTGTCATTTTTCCTTTGTTTGTGCTATGGGGAACTGCTGCCTTGCCTGGCCAAACTAGATCTATGCTTTTTATTCTTTTAATTTTTATTTAAACCCATCCAAGAGTTCCTTTTACTGTACATGGTCGACATCTTCAGCTCCATGAAAATGAAAGGGATTGAGATGAGGAGTCACTAGCTGGTAGATTTAGCGAAATAATTATCCAACCCCTGAAAGCTCAGTCTGAACCCTGGGCCAGACGGCAGATGTATGAGTCTTCTGGCCCACCCGTCCTATGACAGGAGAAATCAAACGCGCAGTTTAAATAAACCAGAGAATATGCATGTGTACTTTTCTTGGAAAATCTTTTTTCTTTTCTTTTTTTTCCACTGTCTGTGTTTACTTAATAAATAAGGGAAAAAAATTCTCATAGTATTTGCATCTCGACATGAAAATCACTCCATTGGGAATTATAAGTGATGTACTATATTAAAAATGAAAAAAAAAAAAAATGGTAGAAAATAGTGAAAAATATATAAAACAAAAGCCTCTGCTTGGTATGCTCCCCTCATTCTAAGTAAATCTATTGCATTGTAATGGTATACTATTGGGCTTCGTATATACTCGGAGTTTAAACATGGATGCTGGATTTTTGCATGATCATACATTTAATAAAACCATGAAATGACAACTATCAAGTGTTTGTCTGAATGTTAGTAGGTCTTTATCATAGCTTTGTTATTATTGAAACTTGATCTGGAAAGTATTTAATAAAAAGAGCATTTCTGCAGCCGATTCTGTGCTTTTTTTGTGCAATGTAAAAATCCACATGAAATCAACATTTGCTGTATTTGCCTTGATACGCGTCACTGGTCTTATTTTGAAAGATTCATTCATGCACATTATTACATTGAAGAATGTATTTAACTTCTCAGGCCTCATGGAACATAAAGGTGCATTTAGTAGTTTGGTGCTTACTTAAGAAAAATAATAATAGTCTACAGATTAAGAAATAATAGTTTTTGTGAACTGTCATCTGAATGGTTTACACAAACAAGATGAAGACATAATGACTTCTATAAAAAGTGTTGTAATGTAGCATGTGTTGTGAGTCACCCCCCTCCAAAAGTGATGTCCGGCTTAGAGGGAAAAAAATAAGCATATTGCATAGTTGTGCTTGGAGTCATGCAATTGTTTTATTTGTGATAACGCTATGAAACATGCCCTATTATGCGGACATTATTTTGGTAACGGTGTCCATTCAAAGAAATTACAAAAAACAAGAGAGAACCAACGAAATATAAACTGATTATGTTGCTGTCAATGTATGAATTTTTCCTTGTTTTCTATGTTTTTTTTTTTTTTTTTTTGCATAGTAAAATGAAACCTGTAGCTGTAAGTTTGCCATTTTTGCCATATAAATAACTTAATGACGTTCAGTGTTGTTCTTCCCTCGTACTTAAAATAATTCCTCATATTTTTTGATGGTTTAATCGAACTTGTAGGGTCAATTATCCCCTCCGAACACCACTTTTGGCCGCAACTGTCTATTCATTTAGCAGTGGAGAAAACGGGAAAATCTTCCTTTGCACACATTCCACACACATACACAAAATTAGCAGAAAATTAATCTGGACTGAGTTCGTCCAGTTTCATTATGGAATGCAAGACGAAAATGATTTCAGAGAGGGCATTTTTTTCTTTTGTTGTAAATTAATCACTTAATGCTAACTGTCCGTAATGTAAATCAACACCACACATTTTGTCATTATAGTCAGTAAATACAAAGTAAAAGTTCATATAAAAAGTATTTTTTTATTTTAATAGTATTATCGTGCTGTGACCACGTGGGCGAAACCTTATGACGTAGGCCTAACGGTGTGCACTTACTAGATAAACTCATTCTAGTCACCATAAAATCAAAATGGACTATTATTTTTTTTATGGAATTGTTCTAAATGATTTATCCGTGCATATTTTTTATTCATGTGCCCTTTTAAGCTTTAATCCAAAACCTTAACTGAGCAGCGTCATCTCTTCTCTGATGACGTGCCAACTGGCTCGAGTGCGGGACAAACGGTCACTCACTCCAATGAGATCTCAGCAATAGCAAACCGCAACGAACGATCCAATCAATTCCCGACGGACAAAATCAAGTACCGCCCTACATTTTTCTTGTCCGAGAAACCATTTTACTCGTACCTCACAATAGGGAAAAAACTATAGATAGCAACTTTAACAAGCCTCACCAGAATCCAGCCTTATTGAGAAGCACCCACTGAATGCACCTTTAATCCAGTGTTATGCTGGTTAATGAATGAAAAGCAATTATTTTGTTTTGAAAGAAGCATTTGCATCTCAAGTTGCCCATTCCTATTTTCTGGTTGTTGACTTCATGAGGCAACAGTGCTTCATGAACCGTATCAACAACCGTATCATACATGTCCATGTTTAATATGCTGTGAATACAGTTTTTGTACGTGTCCAGCTGTAAAGATATGCTAGGAAAAGTAATACTTCAATACAAGCAGCATCAATAGCGTGGGCCTGCAGTCAGATGCATAGGCACTTTAGTTCACACCATTTATTTTCCTTCCTCTACCCTCCAGCACGCAGTGTGCTGTCTGTGGCGGCTCCCAGCGGACCTGAGCAAGTCTTATTTAAGGGCTTTGTTTCCTGCAGTCGAGCAGCTGGGCCCCCAATCTCTCAAATAGAGGGCGAGTCTCTTGTTTCTGGGCGGTGATTAATCAAACTTTTTCTATTCTTCCTCATCTCTGTTCCTGCAGTCTGCTTTATCAGATGAAAGATACTCACCTCTCCAGTTCACCTTATTTTATTCTTTAAAGAAAAGGAAACCGAGATGCCCGTCTCCATTCCGTGCCTTCATTTCCCAATATGTGTACTTAAACTGAACACCAAACATGGGATCACATTACTGTGAATTCATTTTTTTTATGTACCCAACTGTTGCTACACATACACAAAATTCACATTCACTCATTGGCAAAAGTCTGCAGCATACTGTACTTCTCTTCTTAGCTCCTTGGGCTGCACAATGTTTGTTGACCTCAAACAGAAATCACTTAACGGTAACTTTTTTTTTTTAAAGGCAGCAAGATGGCTGAAATTTATGATGCACATTTAAATACTTCTCTGCTTGGCAGAGTTAAAGACTTTTGAGAATAAAGTTTAAATAATCCTCTCATAGTCCCTCCCTTTCATGGGTATTTCCACAAAATGTTCCCAATCTTCTAGAGGTTCTGTGCAATTCCCTCTCTTCCTAGAAGACTATTTGCATTTCAAAACAGCGAGTTCACAATGGATTTTAAACCACTCTAGAAGTCTTTTTAAAGCCGTCCAATCAGCTCACTCCCATTTCCATATCTGTGAATCCATAAAGGTCTACTACAGGTTCCCATAGCGAGGTTGAGGGCAACTCTGACTCTGAGGGCTTCATTCAGACTGACAGCGTGATCGGGCCGTCTCCTCGGTCAGAGCCTGTGCGGAGTAAGGAGGGCGAGAGGGGTCAGTCCTCTTTTGGCTCCTGCCGCACATGGGCCCTGAGTTCTCCAATGTGGAGCAGGGTTCTGCTGTGATTCTCCTCATGAAGGTTCTTATCAGCTCCAGCTGGCGTTGTGCAGTTCGTCTCTGAGCCAAACTGGCAGAGGCTGACCCAGGCGTTTAAACATCCTGAGTAACTCCACGTTCTGCTCGCGGTAATACTCTGACAGAAATGTCCTTGACTGGAGTGATGGGAAGAAAACAAAATGAGAGTTACACACAAATATATATATGGAAGCCCATTTCCATCACGTAAAAAAAAAAAAAAATCATGCTTGGTAAATCATAATTATGACATAAAAAGTCAAAATTATAAGATACTAAGTCATAATCATGAGATAAACTCATTATTGTGACATGAGTCATTTGACATACTGTACGTCAAAATTACAGTAAGAAAAAAGCCAACATTGTGACAGCATCATAATTGACTGTCATAATTTTGGCTTTTTAAGTCAATTTTGAAAATCTCATAATTGTGAGTCATCATTTTGTCTTTTTTGTTATGATATATTTTCTTATAATTGACTTACAGTACTGTATGTCGATCGACTCTCTAAATAATGAGATAAAATCATAATTATGAGTCTTAATTATAAGATCATTTTTTACTTTATGAGACACCAAGTCTATGACTGAAAATTATAAAGACAATTATGGCATGAAAAGTAAAAAAGATGAGATACTAAGTCAATTATGACAGTCAAAATTGACAAAAGGTCGAAATTATGGCACACTAATTCATAATTATGAGATAAAAGGTGTAAATTGACAAAAAGTCATGACATAAAAAATTAATTGACAAAAAGTCAAACTTGATATAAAATCTTAAAGGGTTAGTTCACCCAAAAATGAAAATTAAGTCATTAATTACTCACCCCCATGCTGTACCAACCCCGTAAGGCCTTCGTTCGTCTTCGGAACACAAATGAAGATATTTATGATTAAATCTGAGAGGTGGATGACTGCTACATAGGCTCCCTAAGGGAATGAATCCTGACGGCCCAGAGAGTCATTAAAGAAAATGTTTAAATATTCTATGTCGCAACAGTGGCTCAACTATAAGTTTATCAAGCGATGAGAATACTTAAACAATATTTAAACATTTTCTTTAATGACTCTCTGGGCCGTCAAGTGTCATTCCCTTAGGGAGCCTATGTAGCAGTCATAAACCTCTCAGATTTAATCATAAATATCTTAATTTGTGTTCCGAAGACGAACGAAGGCCTTACGGGGTTGGTACAGCATGGGGGTGAGTAATTAATTACTTAATTTTCATTTTTGGGTGAACTAACCCTTTAAATATGGCATGAAAATTTGGTTCATTTAAAAAAAAAAAAAAAACCTTTGGTATATCATAATTATGAGATCATAGTTGACATTAGTCATCATTATAGCATGAAAATTTTAACTTTCGATGTCTTTATCTCTGCTCTATTCTGACTTGATTTCTAACCGACAAAGTCGATCTTATACATTCTGTTCGATCAGCTTTCTCAACTGTGCTGCTGAACTATAGAGGAAAACGGGACTAAATAAACTTCACTGGCTATAATTGAAATGCAATGTCTATTTCTGTTCAGTTAGAGTATCTTATCTCCATATCTGGAGCTCTAACATTGAGAAGTGAGCCGTACCTCCAGGCTCATGTCTGGATATTTCCTTCCTTTGCTCTTTCCCAGACAGCGAGTGCGTCCTGCCTCCAGTTTCTGACACCAGAAACCTTTACTCTCGTCAAACCTTTCAACAGAGAGCAGAGAGAGGGTTACTTTTCCTATAGTAAGACTTTTGAAAATAAACATTCATGTACATGCATTCCTAGACTTCAGCAATAAATAAAAATGTATTACTGTCATAAATATAATGTAAAAACCTTAATACATAAGGTCAGCTTGAGATCCTTTCCATCTAAACCAGATATAACTCTAAGCCTAGTAGCGAATGTTTTATACGCAGTATGATAACCATATTCATCAGCACAACCAAAACAATGTTCTTCCGCAAAAAGCATGCAGTTTTGTTTTTTTTTATCCACTAAATGGCCAAAAGTTACATAGTTAATTAAAATGTGACAAATTTGCATCCAGGACTGGAACTACTGTGCCTGTTTAGTAATAAATGTAGTTTTATTAAGCGCTCTTGGACTCCAGTGAGAAGGTGTGTAATAAGGAGAGCTCGTACGTCAGAGCCTGTGTGTAGTTGTAGTACGGTGTGACTCCCAGGAACTTCTGAATCCCATCCATCATCTGAGCAGGACTGGAGCGCAGCTGCACACCGTCCACGATCAACAGCTGTTCACAGGATAAAACACACATCACACACACTGATGCAGCTCAACACTCCTGCTCAGGAACGCTATGAGAACGAGTGCAGGTTCACTGAAGACTCAAATGTGTGTGCATGCATTCATTACTTGTTTGTGTGAATATTCTAGGTTATTTCTCAACAGAAATGTAAAGCTGTTGATAACAGCTGCTGACAACTCCAGTTTTCATTCATGTTTAGAATTTAACACAGTTTACAGAAATAAACTTATAAATGAACAGTAATTCTCAATCAGGGGGTCTCAAGATAACTTAAAATAAAACAAAACAAGGATCAAGATTCTTTCATTGAAATCATTTCTAGATTTTATGAATACAGTTTGGGGTCAGTAAGATTTTATTATTTTTTTTTTGAAGAAGAAGAAGAAATGAATACGTTCATTCATTGATCAAGTTTCTATGTTTTCCCTCTGAACTTAAAACATTTACCAAAAAATTCAGATTTGTTAAAAAATTTGTATATTATCTGTTTCATGAAGGATTATGTGACACTGAAGACTAAAGTAATGGCTGCTGAAAATTTAACTTTGCCACCACAGGAATACATTACATTTTCAAGTTTATTAAAACAGAAAACAGTTATTTTTAACTCTTTTAAATATTTTACAATATGAATGAAATTTTTTCATGACTGTACTGTTTTACTGTATTTTCTAACAAATAAATACAGCCTTAGTGAGCATAAGATACTTCTTTCAAAAACAATAAAAAATCTTACCAACTCCAAATGTCTACAAAAACATTTTTACATTTTTTATATTTTTCATTAAATACGATTTCATTCATTCATTTATTTAAGTACCTGCTAAAAGATATGCATGTAACTAAGGTGAACTTAGGTTAGGTCACTGTGCAGTGACGCACAGTATCCAGCGAACCAGTGTTGTGTGTTTTAGCCGCTAGTATTATCTGTTTACACATGTTTTGAACACAATTGACATCCAGAACTGAAAAGGATAGTTACATCATAGCATGACATAACTGCTGACTAAGATGAAAAGAGCTCTTATAAGAGGTAAATCTTTTGTGTTCACACCTGGCTAGGTTAATAGTGGTCAAACTAGAAGTCAGCTGTTGGCGTGCATGCACACACACACCTGACTGGGCTGGTAGTGATGTACCCAGCGCTCCAGATGACTGCTGTAGGCTCCAGGCTGAAGACAGCGCCGGTGCAGAGACAGCAGAGCTGCGGGAGAGGACGGCCCAGCGGAGATCACCTCCTGAAACGTGTAGTTTAGAGCCACAGGATCCTGATGAGCCCTCTGATGCTAGAGAGAGAGTGACAGCAGTCTTAAACAGTTGTAGTTTTCTTCTGATGTGTCACTGGAGGAGGATGTCTATAATATCTGGAAAACGCTCTCTATTAAGGCCCTGATATACTCACGGCGAAATGTTTTTCGTTCTTCGCTTAGGGGGAAAAAAAAGTTTGAAATACGTGACCTATGGTACACTGTTAGTGAACCGCTTTACAGTATTAAACACAATGTCAGTGTTGCTTTTGATTAGTAAATATCTTTGTACTATAAGGGCAGCTCTCCAGTGTGTTCATGTTATTACAGGGGTCAGTCGTGGCCTAATGGTTAGAGAGTCTGACTTGTAACCCAAAGGTTACCAGTTCCAATCTCAATCCCGGCAGGAATGTGAATGAACAGTCCTCTCTTCTGTGCTACTCTCAATACCCACGAGTCACGACCGAGGTGCCCTTGAGCAAGGCACCTAACCCCTGTGTGTCCACGGTTTGCAGTGTGTTCACTACTCACTGCTCCTAATGTGTGTGCACTAACTTGCTGTGGGTTAAATGCAGAGGATAAATTCCCAGTATGGGTTACCATACTTGGCCTTCACTTTACGTCACTTCATGTTATTACTCGCAGATGCCTGACCTTGACGGACTGAACAGAAGAAATTAACTTGATTTTGTCGTCACACCAGTTTGTTCAATATATATATATATATATATATATATTGGGGCCTGTATCATTCCCATTTGTCTCACTTGCAGTTGCATGTGATTTGGAATCCACCATCATTCCTTATGGGCATTAAGTTCTGTTGCAAGGTGTTTTTTTTTAACCAAATCATCTAAACCTTAAATGTCATGTGACTAATGACTCTATAGAGACAAGAATTGAATGGCTGTGTCCGAAAGCTTAGGCTTCTGACTTGTTGCCTCGCTGCCTTATCAGGCAAAGACTTTGCAGGCAGCGTTTGCACATGAAGGTGATTTTGGACAGACTTTTGGAAACGTTGGTCAAAAACATATATTTACACAAACTGACCACCAACTGCAACTTTCAGATGCCATCTTTATTTTCGATATCAAATGCAGTGAAGGGTACATCTATGCTGCCTTCAAATACAGATCAGATGAAGGTTTCTCGGGAGAATTAAAGTAAAGCTAACATTGGATTCAGACGTGCCTTGATGCCTTCCTACCTTGGAATGCGTCCTCCGAAGGCAATGTCCCATCAAAGGCATCAGACAGAAATTTTTCCATTTCCAATGGAAATAAATGTCAATTTTACATCAGACGGTGTAGTCATGACATCTACCAGCAGGGGCTAACCGAGTCATGCTAATTAACCAGCTAAACCTTGATCCTCTGGTTTCATGTGTACACAAACGCACCTGATACCAGGAATACGCCCGGTCAGCAGGGTTGATGAGTATAGAGATGATTTTGGCTCTTGGTAACAGTGCAGCTGCTCTCTTCGGGGCAGTTTCAGTGTCAAAATAGTTTGCGCTCTTTTCAAACAGGAAGTCTGTGCTCACATTTGAGGGTACGGGGAAAAAATCCATATACCTGAGACAAGACACAGGGACAGAATTAGCCTGCACAATAAAGCAATAAAGCAAAAGCAAATCCTATACCAATAAAATATTAAGAGGGGAAAAATTATGTTTATTTTGATGCATTGTCTGTTGTTTGTTTGCAGGTGTGTTTGCTAAGGCATTCCTAGGTGGTCCAAATCGACATAAGTTTACAGAACTCATTTGACCATTTTTTTTTTTTGGTCTACCCTGCAAAACCACATGTCTGATGACTTTGAAAAGTAATAGCATGTTTTCTCAACCAGTGACATGCATTTAATTCTTTACCCAACATTTGAGCATTAATAACAATAGTCATGCTTTCTGAGGCACAATGTACTCACTAAAATATAAAATGTAGGACACATTTAATCCTAAAATGAGTTCTGTCAGTGTGATGAGTGAAGCTTTGCAAATGAAACAAAGAGCATGAGGAATGGATGGAGTTTCCATGGTTACCAGTCAATGCCTCGCTGATAGTTTGGTCCGCTGAAGAACTGCACCTCCTCAAAGGTGACGGTGCTGGGGAAGCTGCTGGTAATGGCAGGATGAAGGGCAAGAAACGAGTGCAGTGCGGTAGTTCCTGCGGAAAGATCATGACACCAGAATACAGTGCCGCATCAAGCTGTTTTAGTCAAATATGAATCACATTTCTTGGAAACATTCTGTGTTCCGTGACTTGTATGCCAAATGTGTTCTACATCATAAAGCCTGGCTAATCACTGAATTGTAATTTAGTTTTTTATGGTTTAAAAGACTTCAACAGACTTCAAAAGACAAACAACACGGGTTCATGCTTCTGTTACTGCAAACAACCTCACATCTATGTTCAAAACAGAATGAAATTCTAACCAAAAAAAAAGAAAAAGAAAAGATTTTGAGGTTTTGTGTTACCGGTCTTCTGAGGGCCAACCACTAGAAACTTGGGCAGTCTGTCACAGGTCTTCTCTTTGGACCAGATGTCTTTGTGTCTCTTGTCATGACATGGGTTCTGTTTATCAGGGGGAATATTTGTAAGTATAATGTGAGCATAAATTAATATGAGACTAATACAAATAACTTATAACAAGTACAGTAAATGTCCCTGTTCATTATGTAAACAGCATTTTAATTCAAGGGTCTTTAACAGAGGATCCACAGGTACTCAAGATTATATATATATATATAAGTATATACAGTGAGGAAAATAAGTATTTGAACACCCTGCTATTTTGCAAGTTCTCCCACTTAGAAATCATGGAGGGGTCTGAAATTGTCATCGTAGGTGCATGTCCACTGTGAGAGACATAATCTAAAAAAAAATCCAGAAATCACAATATGATTTTTTTAACTATTTATTTGTATGATACATCTGCAAATAAGTATTTGAACACCTGTCTATCAGCTAGAATTCTGACCCTCAAAGACCTGTTAGTCTGCCTTTAAAATGTCCACCTCCACTCCATTTATTATCCTAAATTAGATGCACCTGTTTGAGGTCATTAGCTGCATAAAGACACCCGTCCAACCCATACAATCAGTAAGAATCCAACTACTAAGGGGGCTTTTACACTGGGCTCGTTTGCTGTGGTCCGAGCCCGAGCGCGTTTGTTCCCGGCGCCCCCCGCAGCGTTGGTCTGGTTTCACACTCAACTTGATTCTATCGAACCTTGGTGCGTTTGCGTGCATATTACGTCATCGCAAACGTGCACGGCGCATGATAGAAAACAGAACGCGGGTCAGTATTGTGTTTTTTTTATTAATTCGCTGCTATTATGCACAGTTGAGTGAACAATACAGGTTTAATGTGCGTGCATCACATAAGGTGGCCTTCTGCTGCTTGCAAACGGACTCTTTTGAGGTGACAGTGGATTTCCAAATTTGGTGCCCTGATTCCACACGCAATGCACGAATACACTGCAGGCTCACTCTCGCTCGTATCCAAGGTAAATCATCAACACTATCATCCCTTACAAGTGTTTTATTTAACTGAATACATCACAATACGCTAAAACGCATGCGCAGGTCACTTTACTTCCTGAACAAGTGCGCACCCCAGTCCGTGCTGCTTTCACATTCACGCGAATGAGCAACCGAACTCAGACCACCTCCTCCAGGTAGTCTCGGGTTCGGTACCCCAGTGCGCACCCAGGTCCCATGACAGCGTTCACATTAGCGATTTTTCATGCGAACCGTGCCCCGTTCCGAACTAAACTGCCAGTGTGAAAGCCCCCTAACATGGCCAAGACCAAAGAGCTGTCCAAAGACACTAGAGTCAAAATTGTACACCTCCACAAGGCTGGAAAGGGCTATGGGGAAATTGCCAAGCAGCTTGGTGAAAAAAGGTCCACTGTTGGAGCAATCATTAGAAAATGGAAGAAGCTAAACATGACTGTCAATCTCCCTCGGACTGGGGCTCCATGCAAGATCTCACCTCGTGGGGTCTCAATGATCCTAAGAAAGGTGAGAAATCATCCCAAAACTACACGGGAGGAGCTGGTCAATGACCTGAAAAGAGCTGGGACCACCGTTTCCAAGGTTACTGTTGGTAATACACTAAGACGTCATGGTTTGAAATCATGCATGGCACGGAAGGTTCCCCTGCTTAAACCAGCACATGTCAAGTCCCGTCTTAAATTTGCCAATGACCATTTGGATGATCCAGAGGAGTCATGGGAGAAAGTCATGTGGTCAGATGAGACCAAAATAGAACTTTTTGGTCATAATTCCACTCGCCGTGTTTGGAGGAAGAAGAATGATGAGTACCATCCCAAGAACACCATCCCTACTGTGAAGCATGGGGGTGGTAGCATCATGCTTTGGGGGTGTTTTTCTGCACATGGGACAGGGCGACTGCACTGTATTAAGGAGAGGATGACCAGGGCCATGTATTGCGAGATTTTGGGGAACAACCTCCTTCCCTCAGTTAGAGCATTGAAGATGGGTAGAAGCTGGGTCTTCCAGCATGACAATGACCCGAACCACACAGCCAGGATAACCAAGGAGTGGCTCTGTAAGAAGCATATCAAGGTTCTGGCGTAGCCTAGCCAGTCTCCAGACCTAAACCCAATAGAGAATCTTTGGAGGGAGCTCAAACTCCATGTTTCTCAGCGACAGCCCAGAAACCTGACTGATCTAGAGAAGATCTGTGTGGAGGAGTGGGCCAAAATCCCTCCTGTAGTGTGTGCAAACCTGCTGTACCAAATATTAACATTGATTTTCTCAGGTGTTCAAATACTTATTTGCAGCTGTATCATGCAAATAAATAGTTAAAAAATCTTACATTGTGATTTCTGGATTTTTTTTTTTAGATTATGTCTCTCACAGTGGACATGCACCTACGATGACAATTGCAGACCCCTCCATGATTTCTAAGTGGGAGAACTTGCAAAATAGCAGGGTGTTCAAATACTTTTTCCTCACTATATATATATATATACACACACTCACCTAAAGGATTATTAGGAACACCATACTAATACTGTGTTTGACCCCCTTTCGCCTTCAGAACTGCCTTAATTCTACGTGGCATTGATTCAACAAGGTGCTGAAAGCATTCTTTAGAAATGTTGGCCCATATTGATAGGATAGCATCTTGCAGTTGATGGAGATTTGTGGGATGCACATCCAGGGCACGAAGCTCCCGTTCCACCACATCCCAAAGATGCTCTATTGGGTTGAGATCTGGTGACTGTGGGGGCCATTTTAGTACAGTGAACTCATTGTCATGTTCAAGAAACCAATTTGAAATGATTTGAGCTTTGTGACATGATGCATTATCCTGCTGGAAGTAGCCATCCAAGGATGGGTACATGGTGGCCATAAAGGGATGGACATGGTCAGAAACAATGCTCAGGTAAGCCGTGGCATTTAAACGATGCCCAATTGGCACTAAGGGACCTAAAGTGTGCCAAGAAAACATCCCCCACACCATTACACCACCACCACCAGCCTGCACACAGTGGTAACAAGGCATGATGGATCCATGTTCTTATTCTGTTTACGCCAAATTCAGACTCTACCATCTGAATGTCTCAACAGAAATCGAGACTCATCAGACCAGGCAACATTTTTCTAGTCTTCAACTGTCCAATTTTGGTGAGCTCTTGGAAATTGTAGCCTCTTTTTCCTATTTGTAGTGGAGATGAGTGGTACCCGGTGGGGTCTTCTGCTGTTGTAGCCAATCCGCCTCAAGGCTGTGCATGTTGTGGCTTCACAAATGCTTTGCTGCATACCTCGGTTGTAACGAGTGGTTATTTCAGTCAAAGTTGCTCTTCTATCAGCTTGAATCAGTCGGCCCATTCTCCTCTGACCTCTAGCATCAACAAGGCATTTTCGCCCACAGGACTGCCGCATACTGGATGTTTTTCCCTTTTCACACCATTCTTTGTAAACCCTAGAAATGGTTGTGCGTGAAAATCCCAGTAACTGAGCAGATACTCGTCTGGCACCAACAACCATGCCACGCTCAAAATTGCTTAAATCACCTTTCTTTCCCATTCTGACATTCAGTTTGGAGTTCAGGAGATTGTCTTGACCATGACCACACCCCTAAATGCATTGAAGCAACTGCCATGTGATTGGTTGATTAGATAATTGCATTAATGAGAAATTGAACAGGAACAGGTGTTCCTAATAATCCTTTAGGTGAGTGTGTGTGTGTGTGTGCGTGCGTGTGTGTGTGTGTGTGTGTGTGCGCGCGCACGCGTTGTCAAATCGCATCTAACACAGTAGTTTTTTGTTAAATACTATATGTGTGTATTTATACTGTACACACACCCATTTATGTAAGCGTGGGCACTGCCATTTGTAATTTTAATGTGTCTGACGTCTTCCAGTGTGATTTTCTTCCAGTTATTTTTAGATGTACAAAACAGCTTGTTATGCTGCTTTATATTGCAAACTGATATTTTTTACCACATTATTTTAATGTATTGTCTTAATTATAAGCACACTGTATATACACACGCACACATATATATATATATGTATATATATATATATATATATATATTATACATAAATATAAAATATAATAATAAAACACATTATATATACAAAAACTTATGTTAGATATGATTAATCGCTTTGACAGCACTAATATGGCCAGCAAAAAAAAAAAAAAAAAAAAAAGCTGTTTGGATTTGACTACCAGTATTTAAATCCAAACAGCCACTTTATTTTTAGAACCATGTGAAACAACAATAATTTAAAATTAGATATTACATTTTATAAAATAAAGCTGTATATATTTTTTTATATTGCTCACTTTACTACTGTTTTTGGGGTGAAATATGATGTCTTTGGCAGGCACAGTTGACAGCCTCCGTGACATTCACCCAGTAATAAGAGATTCATAATTAATAACCATAAAAGTGTAAGTGCACAAACCTGCCACAAGGGGTCTCTCTCATCAGGGAAAATCTGAAAGTATTTGTGAGCGAGTCTGACAGGAGGCAGAGTCTGCAGGCGCAGGTGAGTCCAGCACTGCACAAACCTCACCAACGACTCAAAGGTGTACAGGCCTAGCCGGTCGTTGCCGTAGTTTGACAGGTGAGTCATGAATATACTAACCTACCCATGGGAGAGGACGGGAACAAGTGGGTCAAAAAACAAACGTTTATTGCATAATTATTGGGTTAGAGTGTCTTTGTGGGTGTGACACTAACCGGATTGAGCAGCACTGTAAGAAACAGCTCTCCGCCACGGATGCTTTTGTCCAGCTCCTGAGGGCCTCCTGGGTAATCTTTATAGAAGATGGTGTGTGTGAAAAGCCCACATGTCTGCCGGGGGAGAACCTGATACACAAAACCACACACAACTTATTGAAGTCAAATTACACTAACAGAAATAAGAGCAATCTTGGGAAATACTTTGTTATATTAAAAATACGTTTGTAACATTACAATAAGGCTTGATTTGTTAATATTAGTTAATGCATTAGGTATCAGGTACTAAAAATGAACAATTTTAACAGCATTATTAATCTAGGTTAATGGTCATTTAAAAAATAGAATATTGTTCATTGTTACCTTATGTTTGTTCATTATTATTAACTTAAACAACTTGAAACTAAAATTGTATTTAAAAAAAAAGAAAAAAAGTGCAAAAGGCACTACCGGCCAAAAGTTGTTATCAATGTAAAATTTTTGTGGAAATCATAATACCCTAATACTTTTATACAGAAAAGACGTATTAAATAGATCAGAAGTGATAGTAAAGACATTTATAATGTTACAAAATATTTATATTTTAAATAAATGCTGTTGAAGCACTGAACTTTCTATTCTAAAAAAGTATCACGTTTCCACAAAAATATTAAGCAGCAAAAACTGTTTTAAACATTGATAATAAGAACCACCATTATTAATAATTGTGCACCAAATTAGCATATTACAATGATTTCTAAAGCATCAGGTGACATTGAAAACCGGTGGAATGGCTTCTGGAAATTCAGCTTGCCATCACAAAAATAAATAATATATTAAAATAAATGTTGTAATGTTGTATTAATATTTCACAATACTACTGTTTTTACTGTATTACCAAATAAATACAACCTTGGTGAGCATACGTGACTTCTTACAAAAACAATACAAAAATCTTATTTCAAACTTCAGTGTTTATAATTTTGCATTAACTTTGATTCATATATGCTGTAAAAGTTGTTGTTAGTTTATGACACCTACTGCACCTTAATGTGTTACCACTATTTAAAAAAAAAGGTATTCTACTGTAGGGAAAGATACCAAGCCCATTTTCTCTATGTTAAGGTGTGCCACCATACCCAAAATCAAAACTTGTTCATAGTTTATGATTGACAAATTAATACCTGCCCTTGTTGACAGTGTCAGCTGTTAGGCAGCTATCATGAGACTGTTGAAGTCATACACATTCAGACGTCTTTGGCATCAAGTAAAAAAAATGTAGCGCTGCATTCTGTTGCATTCAGTCTAGTTGTTTTGCTAGATGCAACCAAGCATCTTATGTAAACGCTCCCTGAGAAACATGTTTGATTGAGTCAGGTAAACTTGGGCTCCTACCTGAATGCCGTTGTGTATGAATCCCCTACGGTAGCGGGCAGGCCTGAGATGAGGATACTCCTCTGTGCTGGTCACCTTGATGCCCCATACACTCTTCCAGGCATCATAAAGCTGACTGTGCACAGGGTAAACTCCTGAGTGATGGGGGGCTACAGCGTAACCCATGTCTGTGGGGATCCCATGCTCCTAAAAGAGACACAACTTGGGATTACTTTGTAGTCATGCAAAATCAAACAAATTCTTGTGGAATATATATAAACCGATCAGAATCAAGAATTCAACAACATATTATTTGGGATGTACTGTATCAGGGCAGATTCTGACCTGTGCAAACTGTCTATTAAGTCTCATCTGTTCTGCGAGCACGCTGACGTTGTGGAAGAGATGAGGTTGCATGTGGCTCCACATGTGCGGGAACCACCAGAACTCCTGCCGGTGTCGGAGCAGCGTGTCGTCACCCTCATCTTCCTCATCTGTCCCTGAAGAGCAAGACCAGAAAAAGACAAAGAATACATGTGTGGAGGTGGAGATAGATTTGACCTGTTTAACTCATGTAATAATTTTATCATACCTGTATGAAAAAACTTGCCAGAGAATCCCAGGTTGAAGGTGAAATTAGGTACCAGAGAACGAAGTTTATTCTGTGTGTGAAGCAGTGCCTAGTGAGAAGATGAAGAAGGAAAAAAAAATAATTTCAACTGGTTCAATATACATCATTTTATAGTGTATTTGACACATGATGAGCAGCTATTGTGGGTTAAGATTTTTATTTTGGGTATATGAAGCTATTGTAGGTTACAACTAATGGTGGGTGGTATGAATGTATCACAATATGAGTCACAGTGATGATATCTTGCAAAACAGTTATTTTTGCTGGATTTAAAAAAAAATAGTTGACAGTAAATACCCCTGTGTTAATACCAATTTTGGATAATCCAGTCAATTAAAAAAAAGAAAGAAAAAAAAAATGGGCATTTTCTCTCTTTTTTTAAGATTTAATATTATATTGACAAAAAAAATGTATATAAATGTGGCAAACAAACATAAACAGCTAAACTTTAAATTCAGGTTCTTCCTCATCCTGACTGTTTGGGACACAATTTATCCTCTATCTTCGCATTACTTTTTTTTTTTTTTTTTTTTTTTTTTTACACAAAAGAAGATATTTTAAAGAATGTTGTTAACCAGACAGTTGATGGCACCCACTGACTTCCATATTTTTTTTCCCCACTATGGAAGTCAATGGTTGCTGTCAATTGTCTGATTAACAACATTCTTTAAAATATCTTCTTTTGTGTTCAGCAGCAGAGAGAAACAATCCTAGGCAGTCCTAGTCAATCAAGTATATTATTTTGTTATTTTACAGATGCAGGTTGGAGAAGAGGGCAGGTCTTGCAGAAACAAGAAAGGCAATGAAGGTAAAGGGTGAGAAGAAATAATAAAAGAAAAGGGTAAGAGAGAAAAATGAGAGAGAAATGTGAAACTAAAAACCTCAGGCATGACATTGCATTTGGTGTGCTGGGCCACACAGAAACCCCTATGAGAACTTATCGGCTCAAATTAAAAAGTGAGCCAGTCTAATTAGCCCCATGCTAGCCTTCAGCAATAGCCTTCTTTCACTCTGAGGAGATGAGAGAGAGAGGGGGAGAGAGAGACAGAGGAAGAAAATGAAAAAGAATGCCATGCTCCAATGCATTACAAACAAGCACTCGCTCTCGCACAATAATCAAGGCTCTCTACAAACAACGGCAGAGAGAATACATCTCCCTGATCCGTATTAACCGTGCTAATTCATTAGCTTCATTTCAGTCATGGAGGAGCTCTGGGAGTGTGATGGCAGTCAGAGAGAAGCTCTGAGAGTAAAGAGCTTGGATTATTCAAACAAAAGATACCTTTGATGGAGGACAAACTGGGTCAGGACTGATTGATGTCTGATTCTCTAACAAACCCTATCACAAACAGACAATTTCATATCAACAAACTAGTTTTTTTTGTTTTGTTTTTTTCCCATTGGTGGTTGCCAAGGTTTTCCTATATGGTTGCTAAGATGTATAAGTTCCTTTGCTAGGGTGTTCTGGGCGGTTGCACACTGAAAACAGCCCGCCCCCAAGTCTCCATGAATTTCCGGTCACTAGATATGGCTGAATTCTTTGTCTCATTTCAAGTCAATTGTTTCTGATAGTTTCCAACCGCAAAAAGAAAAAAAAAATCATAATCTTAAATCCTGCCGGATCCAAAAACAAGCAAAAAAGACTATCTGCACAAACTAGAAGGAGCGGATAGAAGTTGCTAATGCACAAGCAAGCTATAATGTGATCCTTAAATATCCAACAGCAAAACTGCCTAAAGTTTCTAAGAAAAATGGCAAACCCATGAAGAGGTAAATATACGACTGTCCAAGATGGTACTGATAATCTACTCAACCTATTTTTCTATCATCATTCTGAATACGATCAAGACGAAGTCTTTGACAAAAATGTGATTTTCTCAGCTTTTTGTTTTGATTTTTAAAGCAGAGGCTTCTTTATATATATATTTGCTGTTTACATATTCATACAAAAACATTCTGGGGGCCATGAACTTTTTGTGAATATGATTAAAAAAAAATTCACACTCAATGGTTGAACCTTTGAAAATGAAAATTAAGACTGTCATAAATATAAGTATTGTAATTTTTCTGATGTACTTGATAGCCGTATTTATATGCAATCAGAAAACTATTGGCCAAATTGTGTAGCACAGCAAACCTGGAGCATTTTGCAAAAAGTACATTTTATCAGGAAAAAAAAAAATATAGTGAATCGATTTTCCCCCTCAAATCATGCAACCCTACCACTAAGTATGAGCAATGGTAACAATGATGCTAGTTTTATTAAGCACATTAGGTCTTATAAAATGAATAACACTTGGCAAGTATATCCAATAGATTTTTAAGGCTCTTACCTCAACATCCGCCACTTTCATGCGCGTCCCCTCCTTCCCAACAAAGATGTCATCCACGTCCACCAGCAAAAATCTGTCCAGTGACAGGCTGAGCCTCCTGCCAGTTAAATACCCCACAGCATCCACAAACAGCAGCTTGTGCAGCCAAAACGACAAGCTTCCACCAAAGAACACCCGCTGAATCCCATCGTGAAGACCTAGGTCCTGCACAACCGTAGCTAGCAGCGCTCTCTGTTGGTGTGAGTGTGTTGGGAGCTGATTGGGTTCTGCTGGTCTGGGGCTAGCTAACAGCACAGGCTCATAGGTGCTGTGGTTGGACAGGAAGGTGGTCCAGTTGTCTGCAGGTAGAGGGCCAGGTTCCAGCTCATTGGGTTTGGTGATGTAGAGTAGGGGTGCAGCAGGGTTGACTCTGTAATCCCAAAGTGGCAGGTTTGAACGCAAGAACAGAGGGAAGCCTCTGAGCTGAGCGCTGGATGGTGAGTTTTCATTTGCCCGGTAGAAGCCAATGATTCCCACTCCATAGTCTTGGCAGTATTTATCCAATAACTGGCGGTTCCACAAGTCCAAGTTGACGTACTTGAGCAGATTCTCATAGACGATGAGTGTGTATCGGCCACGACCTCGCCAAGCCAGAGGAGGCATGTCCCCTTTCCCCGGTGCAATTTCAGTGCGGTAATGAAAGCGGCTTGACTCTAAAATGGCAACAATCTCTTGTCCGAGTTGGGAGTAGATGCTTTCCACGAAGAGTAACACCACAGGCTCTGTCCGAGAGGTATCTGCTGTCCTCGGCGAGTGTCGCCGCTGGCTGATCTGCGATGGCAGGAACAGTGGAGCCCTTTGTCCGCCACCAACTACCGATGTAGCTACACAGTCCCCCAGTGGTAGCGGCAGAGGTGCCTCCTTGATCTTGGGTCCAGCAGTGACGTGATAAGCCAGGTAGGCCATGGAGAGTAGACAGAAGAGAATGAGTGCAAGGATCAGGCGGTGGAGACCTTGGTGCCTGACTACTCGTGCCAACTTCCTCACTCCAGCCATAGCTGTCTTGACCAAGTGGGTGACAGGGACAGAGAGAGGGTGGCGCCTCACTCTGGTAGGGAGGTAGAATAAAAACAGAGCAGGGATTAAACGGCAATTAATTTGCCCTGCCAGGAAACAATCATTGAATCTAGGTCACCATGGCCCCCATAGTCTGCGACGGAGTCGCCGCTCCGGTGTCTCTTTTTTGTATCGTACTCCTCCCGTCCATATAATGACCCTACGTGTAAGCAGCTGGAGGCATCATGTGAAAACACAGCTCAACTGTTTGTTCTTTAGAGTGTTGTTGCTTTGGCTTGAAACCCTCTGCCACTTCATGCATCTGCTTGAGAGAACTGTCATCTAGCAGAACCACATGCTCATCCTAAAAGAGACATGAGAATGGGGGAAAAACAAAAAAATGAAAAGGTTAGAAGGATTAGAACTACATTTGTTTACTTTATGGCTGGAATACACTACACAACTTTTTATCAGGTTTTTTTGTTACTATTTGCAGTCTGGAGAAGTTGAGTCAGAGCCATTCTGTAGATTTTGTGTAGTCAGAGTTGACCGATATTGCATAAAATGCAGTATGATGTTTAGACTTGAAGTCATGTAGTGCATCCAAGCATTTAAAGATAAATGTATCTTTCACCCTCAAAATGTTCTGAAAGCACCTGTATTTCTTATTTCCTTTTTGGGGGGAGGGAAACAAAAGGAGAAATACTGTTTGCTCTTTTTAATGCAATTACAATGAATGATGAGTGAATTTTGCAGCTTCAAAAAGGAAACAAGAAGTACCATGATGCTACAGTCTCCATTCATTGCAGTTCTATGGAAAGGAGTGATCAATACATTATTAATACAGCTTTAGAACACATAAGACCACTGGTAAAAATTTACATGCAGAGCGAAATCGGTGTAAAAATCTTTTTTTTCTTAAACAGTTTATGGCCTTCAAGGCTTCACCTGATAAAGAGCACTTTTTAATGCATTTAAACCATGCGTGACTTTACACGCTGTCGGATTATTAGCCATAACCAGTGTTCAGGCGTGTGTAAACACTCATTGATGACAATATTCCTTTTTGGGTGAACTAATCCTTTAATGATATTAAGAGGAGACATTTCTAGACTCTAGGTTTATATTCACATAAATAACACTCACATAAATAGCACAAAATAAACGTGGGAATTTCAAAATGGAGTCCTGCTGCTATCTGAACTGCATCATGCACTTTCTTAACCTTTAAAACTTCAGGTCGTAGAGCTTCTCCCCATCCCAGGGGCCAACACATACAAGAAGGGGCCACAGAGTATCTCCAGAGAGAGAGTAATGTAGACAAACCATCTGCTGATTTTCCATTAGATGACACACAAACACATACTCACAAAAACACACCCCCTGCCCCATTAACACTCAATGTCCCCATCATTAAATCTCCCTTACCGTCTACATGAGACCTTTTCCCAGGGATCCCAAAATAACTCCACCCCACACCATCCCTTAGTCATGGTCCTCGGATATAGGCTTTCAGGTGTGAGTAGAATTGTCTGAGAGTGCTAGTGCGTGTGCTACGTGTATACAAAAGAAGAGGGCGTCAATGAAATGTCAGTACGGTGCATAGTCTGTTTATCATGCGCTGCTCTGTCATGTCCTTCAATATCAAATGTGATTAAGTTTGGTAGATCCAACATTCACCTGTAGATACTGCAGAGAAACCTGATGCCGTGAGAAATTGAGTTCTAGTTAAGTAGGCCAAGCAACAACCCAAACAAGTAGCCCTGCCACTGGCATTATCTCCTTTAACACTGCAATATTAGCCTTTGCTAGCATTACCTTTATTTGAACAATTTGACACATGACATGTAATTTTAGGGCACCTGTATTCAAAGGACACAGGGAAATATCATTATGTTTGACGCACTGCATTAAGCTTCCATTAAGTAATGGCTTAAAAATTTCTCAATGCCTTTATTAGTTAAAAAGTACAGAACAAGCTTTGGACGTGAAGCAGTTTCTGCACCAGAGATCCAGTTCCATTAATGTGGCACATTTCAATGATTAATCTCTGGGAGAAAAAGCAGAATGGCTGAGCGTGAAGAATTTCAGAGATAAAACATAAGCTGACTTAGCAGTTTTATAATATATTATACTGTACCATGTAAATGGATCTTTCCAGTTGCCAAGAATAACTTTGATACAGAACTTAGCAGAAGAAACTCCATGACAGGAACAAAATGCACCACAATGCTGGTGCCTTATCATCTGAGGATGTTTCTTTACTTCATATGTAAGCTTTTGATGCACATGTCTAGTCAAAGAGGCTTTTTGAGATGCAGAAGCAGTGCAGCCTGTGACCACAGCGTGGAGCGAGAGCTTTGTAGTGCAGCTCTACAGAGTCTAACACAGAAGGGCAGAATCAGCTCAGCCCGAGGGGTGCCTGAGGGCCGTCCGCGTCACGACACGCATAAGCAGATGACATTCTTCAAGAGTCCTTAACACGCTCTTCCCACGGCACTGAGAAACGCTTCAGCGAGTGATTCAGCACACATATTCCGTTTGACTTCAGTGTTGACTTATGGTTCCTTTCCTTCCACTAGGAAATCATTATCCTGGCCAGGCAGTATAGGGTTTCTGTTCTGCCAGTGTGTCTGGCCAACAGGAGAACAGCTCTATGGGACACTGTTCCTTATGACTGCTGGAAGCCAACGGCTCTGTGGAATGTCTTACTGGCTTTATATAAAGACAGTGTCACATGCCCTCTGTCTGATATTTGATCCACAGGTAATATAAGGATAATGAATTCAGCAGGAGCCCTGTGAGCTGAGATTCACACAATTGAGCCTGAGTATTAATGAGATGAGTCATTTAACTGATGGAGAAAAGCCATTCATAAACGCTTGAGGCATTCTAGAAATAAGGTACAAGAGACGGTGTATTGTGGAATTTTTTTGCTATAATAAAATTAGGTCCCACTTCATGTTAAGTGGCTTTAAGTACTATGTACTTACAATACAACATGAAAACAACAAGTACATTGTACTTATTTTTCGATGTAAATCACTTTTGCTGCTATTGAGATGTGATATGGGTAAGGTTAGGGACAGGTGTGGTGGTATGGGTAGGTTTAAGGGTGGGTTAAGGGAAGGGTCAACTGTGTAATTACAAATGTAATTACATAAATTAATTACAGCTGTAATTACATGCTGGTATTTTTAAAATATAAGTACAATGTAAAAACATGTATGTACACAACAAGTTCATTGCATCAAATTATTCATTTCAATGTAAGTATCATGTATTCTTAAAGCCACTTAATATAAAGTGGGACCTAAAATTACATGTATACTACATCATACTCTTACATGATACAATTGAGTAAATTCACTTTTGCAAAAGGCCTCTATATATATATATATATATATATATATATATATATATATATATATATATATATATATATATATATATATATATATATATATATATATATATATATATATATATATATATATATATAGTGTTATGGTTTTGAGGATGAACCCAAGCGCAGACAGGATGCTTGATACACACTTTCTTGTAGGACAAAACGAGGGAAAACAAAACCCACGAGGGGGCAAAACATAGACAGGGCTAGGAGAGACTTAACTTCGACTAAGACTTGACAGATTACTTGACGATAAATAAACAGTAGATACGGGATCAGAACTTTCTCTAGACAATACACTCGACAGGATACTCACAAGGAATGATACAGGTAAGGTAACACGCAGGTAAGAATCACAATCACAACAGGACAGCAAAAACAAGGGGATGATATAGGGAGACACTAAGGAGAAGAACAGGTGAAGCTGACTAGACAATAATGACAAGACGAGGATAACAAGGGGGCGGGGTTATGTGACGAGACAACACAAGCACATGGCCCAGACAAAAGGCCATGTGCTTGTACACAAAACATGAGTCTGTCATGATCCTGCCCCAAGACTTAAAGAAAGACAAGGACTAGATGGCAGAATCATGACATATAGAATGAACATATTGTGATTTTGTTCCATTTTTATTCATATTTATAATTTATTCATATTAAGTGCTATGCCTCCATACAACCAAAATAGGTTGTAAACATATATTATTATTATACATTGTCTTTTAAAATAAATATATATATCTATAATTTTATAAAAAGTATTGTTCTATTGTGTCTTGCAATCTTTTTTTGTAATATTAAATGTACACTATAAGCAAGGTTTTTAATTCACAACATAGTGAGAGGACAACAAATAAAAAGGAAAAAGATTGCAAAATGTTGCAAGCCAGATTGAAACTCTTTTTGTACATGCAAGTACCATAGCTCAATGTACTGTTTAATCACTAAATCACAGGTCCGACTACATACATGATTTGGAGGAACACAATAGTCAACACACTCGCCGAAAGAGCCATTTTATAGAGGTCCTGCACATAATAGAGCCAAAATAAAAATATGGCTGTTGAATCAGTGGGATAAATGGTAGTATAATTCATTTGAAAGAAAAAAAAAATAAGAAGACTGAATGGGAAAAAAAGCAGATGGCAAATGTTACAGCATAAGGATAAAGTTTAATCTTCCATCTCTCTATCTTCTAAAAAGCCAAGATAAGCGCTCTCATTAACCATTAATAAGTATTTAACAGTGGAAGATTAGAGTTAAATAGGTCTCCATTAGTCAGGTTATTCATCATAAGACTTCCAAAAATGTGAGAAAGGAAAAGATTTAGCGAAAGATAAGGTGTTAATATGAAAGTGAGACAGTGTAATCAGGTAATTTAAGTAAGACACCCCTGTTGGATATCTCTAAAGTGTTTATGGGAAAGAGTAGCACGTTACAGATAAGATAAGCCCAACAGAAGGAATGAGAGCGTAACAGTGTATGAAAGAGAGAGACGAGGATAAATAGAGTCATGAAAATCAAACCACTTTTTTCCTGCTGAATATCAGTTTCAAATATTTTTTCTTGTTTCAATTTCAGCCTGAAATAAGTTATATTTTTGTAGTAAAATGGGTTTCTGTTTGAAGTTGACATTAACCTGGCTTTTGCAGGAGTCATCCTGAAGATTTTCTTCGCACACACATAAAAAAAAAATCTTTAAAGAACTGATATTCACCAATCCCATGTATGTAGAGGATGTAGATGTAGAGGATACAGTGTGCATGTTTGGGTTTTTTAGGAAAGGACAGCATGTCTGTACAAGAAAATAGCTTGTAATAGCTCAAAGCTTTATACATGATGTATTTGTTGTTGTACCACATTTACTGAAATGCGCTTTGCTTACCCTGAAGTCATTTACCAGGCTCATGAAGTAAAACCAAAATCAGACAACTCAAAAACACAAGCATAACAACTTAACTTACATAGCATAATGTCGATATACTTGTCTGACTGAAATGGGCATTTTAGGTCTATTGCAAGGAAAATTGAGATGTCACAATGGCATAAGCTGTGAAATGTTAATGATTCAAAATACCAATTTCAATCCCACAGCAAAAACAAATATGCTACTGAATACTGTAAATTAAAACTCTGAAATTATGGTATTACTTTATGGGTTATAAACGATCCTGGTCTGAAATTATTTATAAGAACTCTGGAAACTCACTAAAAATCTCTTGAATTAAAAAAAATAATTATACATAAAATATAAAGTACAAAAAAATAAAAATAAATGTTTTGGGGGGGGATTGTTTTGTTTGGGGGGGGGGGGGGGGATTATAATATTATAATCTACTTTTTTCAGTGTAGATTATAATATTAAGATGATTTTTGTAGGGTGATGCTGAATTAAACTTTGCCATTACAGGAATAAAATGATTTTTAAAATATATTAAAGTACTTTTAAATTGTCATAATATTTCACAATATTACTGTTTTTACTCCATTTTTGAACAAAATGCATTTTTACTGTTAATTTTGAGCCTTGGCAACCATACGAAATTTCTTCTAAAACAATTTTAAAAATGTTACCGACTCCAAACTCTTTTATGGTAGTGTATATATACTATGCTATATCATAACACACCAATATTTTCATCACAGCTGGTTTGACAGCACATAAAACCAGACTGACTTGACTGCTCTGATAGTAGTCAAGTGCCAAAACGAGTCTCTTTTCAAGATACCGTACAAAACCTGGTATCCTTCAATTTTTTTAATTTTTTATTGACCAAAATAAGTGCATTTTGACATCCCTAATGGATGCAATCACATGGCACATCATGCTCAGGAAGACTTCAGTTTCCACATGGCCAGATTCCCGAATACGTCTCATCCTGTCTAACTGTGCAGGTAATGGAACAGTTCCATACTTGCGCGAGACATTGCATCCAAATCAATACTAGCTCAGGCATGATGGCGATGATGGCGGCCATCTTCCCCAGGTCTATGTTAGAACAAGCCTGCGGTGGATACGTAGCCACAAGGTCATGTATATTTCAGTGGAACCTACACTGGAGTCAAGGCCTACCATGATTCACCTGTCTTTCTCTACCTCCCCACCCTGATACAGCTGTCAGTCAAATAAAAGATGACCACAGTGGCGTACACAGCCTTACAGGCTGTCAAATCCATTTTAGAGAGCACTCCCTCAGACAGACACAAAAAAACAAACAGCTATTAGAGCTGTCAGCCCCCATTCACAGACGGAGCAACTGACAGTATCTCTCCCCTCCTCTCAACAGTCCCTCATAACCACATTAATGCAGACAAACAAAAGACAAGCGATGCAGGTAATCATTCCATCAGAGGAATATAAATCAAGCTCAGCGCAGCATTAAGAACTAAAATCAATTCCAATCTTCTTGCTTTTAGCTTCCCTTCCTCCTTTACAAAATCTCCATGGTGATGGATCAATCACTCCACCCCTCCTGCGCCCTCCATTTCTGGGATATTGTATTAAGAGTTGGATTTCTCCAAGGTTCAGTTTGGGCTCTCGGGAGCGGACAGATGAAGAACAGTAATCTTTTTATAGTCTGAGTTGGGATATTCTATTAGCTAGAATTGCTTGAGTTTTCTGATTTATAGCACAACGTGTCCACCTCACAGCCAGGGGGAGCTGTTAGAAATCAGCAGTCAATCAATTCAAGTCATCGACCCAGTATAATCAGGCTTAATGGTTTAGAGAAAGTGAGAGAGAAAGAAGAAGAGAGTGTGAAAGAGAGGCAAGCTATGATCCAAAACTTAGTGAGCTGCCTAGACATTTTAAAGTAGGTAGCCGTTTTATATTGATATTATTTATTTTTCTATTATCAAAACTTCTTCATTAGTCCAAAGCTTTTATTAAATCCAAGTTCCAAAAATGATTCCTTTTGAATTTTGTCACATTATGGAGTAATAGTGTGACGAAAGTGTGCCTCTGCAGAATCAGATTAAAGCCTACTTCTACTGTACATCATCGCATATTTGGCCCCAGCCCCTGGCGCCTTAATGAGATGAGAAGAATGATACAGGATTACTGGACTAAAATGAATATTACCTTCCAATGGATCCTAATGGTAGTAAAGTGCTTATTTATTTTCAAAATGTCTCAGTAGAGCATTATTTGTTCATTTCACTATGGACTCTTTGGTAAATCAGTCGCAATTTCGGCGCAGGCTTTGTAAACAGACTTTACTGTAAGGTATGGACCCGACAGTAATGCTACAACATGTAAGTAACCATGTTATTTTTTATGCCTGATCTGTGATTCAATGATTTCTGATATGTAATGATTAACGTACAGTCAGACGTTCTTTGTCTCAAAATCGTTTAATGCTATTTATGGCTCATTAAATCAAGCCAGTGACTAAATGGACAACTTCACATTGTTTATCTTAATAGCAATATTTAAATTGTGATGAAATCATATACAGAAAGCAATTAAAAGAACCCTCCCTTCATAATAGCTGGAGCTGTCAATCATACAGCACAAGTTTATCAGTGAATGAGTTCTGAATTCTCGCCCAAACTCCCGTTATAATCAATGACATTGTCATTGTATTTGCACTGTTAGTTCTTAAAAGCATTCATGAGAGTGCAGAAATCGAGTTGCAATGACGAGATCACTGCATACATGCGCTCAACAGACATGTCTGTCATCAGCTACAATGCTCATCACTGCAACCTATCATGTGATGGGAGTAGATCTAAATATACTGCTATAATAAACACTTTTCACAATTAGTTCATCCTGACAGCAATAACAGTAAAAATGTAGTAAAAGATTTCGAGAGAGTTCCACATGTAATACTTATTTCATATGCAAAGAAGTTAGCCAATCATAGCAGTGGGTGTTTACATTGATAGAGTTCAAACCAGAAGGCTAAATTATGGCCTTTTATTTCGACATTATGACCATTTTTGATGTAAAAATCATACTAACATTATAAGTGCACCTTAGGAAGCATTGTAAAAAAAAAATGCAGTTCATGACCCCTTTAATAATATCAAACTGGACTATTTTGCCCAATATGTGTGCATTATGAATGCATTATGAGACAGCAAAAGCAGAATATGCCCGTTACCTACATGGAAAATTGCTGCCTGACTGTGTGTCATGCCAGAAATATTGAAATGTTAATACATCAATCTCTGGAAATCAACAGTAAGGTTTAGATGAATCTTGTACGCTCTTTACTAGGCCTGTCGCGATAGTCAATAGTCAAGTCAAGTCATCTTCATTTATATAGCGCTTTTAACAATGGATTGTTTCAAAGCAGCTTTACAGAGATAAACATATAATTTAAGGTAACAGATTGTTTTGGCATTATAGCGGTTCTTGAATAATGTTATTTCCAGCTAAAGTTAACTTTGATTGATTCACCTCCGTCGAAATGATCAGACTTTTAAACGCGAACCTGTGATTAACGCTGACGGCGTTCACATGCTCATTCAGAATTGATTCTATAGTTAAATGCTTTTTAAAATATGTGCGCAGGTTTATAATTCATACAACCCAGCCTAAACAAACTACTTTTCTTGCCTATAAATTTTGATACAGAATTTGTTTTATTTTATCACTTCGGGGTAAGCGAGCCAGAATTCACAACGCTTCATCTGTAGAGTGGGAAAGGGATCCTCCATAGGGAGAGGATAGTGGACACTTCAGCACTGCATTGTCATCGGGTCCAGGCGGATCTCCTTCGTCAGATCTGGACACGGCCTAGATCCGGCAGGCTGCGGGAAAACCTCGGGATAAACAAAGACACTAATATTAGCGTAGATGCCATTCTTCTTATGATGTAGCGAGTACATCAAGATTTAAGGGAAGTGTTCCCAGTTCCGGCTGACCTAATCTATGCAGCCTAACATTGAATTTATAGAAGTCTATAGTGTGTTATGTGTATGCTAGGTCAAAGAGATGTGTTTTTAGTCTAGCTTTGAACTGACAGAGTGTGTCTGCTTCCCGGACAATGGTAGGAAGACTGTTCCAAAGTTTTGGTGCTAAATAGGAAAAGGATCTACCGCCAGCAGTCGATTTAGATATTCTAGGTATTATCAACTGGCCGGAATTTTGAGATCGCAATAGACGTGAAGGACTATAATGCGTTAAGAGCTCGCTCAAGTACTGCGGAGCTAAACCATTTAGTGCTTTGTAGGTAATCAACAATATTTTTAAATTTATACGATGTTTAATAGGGAGCCAATGCAGTGTTGACAGAAGCGGGCTAATATGGTCATATTTCCTGGTTCTGGTAAGAACTCGAGCTGCGGCGTTTTGAATTAGCTGTAGTTTATTTATTAAGCGTGCAGGGCAACCACCCAGTAGAGCATTACAATGATCTAGCCTTGAGGTCATGAACGCATGGACTAATTGTTCCGCATTTCCCAATGAGAGCATATGGCGTATTTTAGATATATTTTTAAGATGGAAAAATGCAGTTTTACAGATACTAGACACGTGGCTTTCAAAAGAAAGGTTGGTATCAAAGAGCACACCCAGGCTCCTAACCGACGACGAAGACTTGACAGAGCAGCCATCAAGTGTTAGACAGTATTCTGGGTTATTACGTGTGGAAGTTTTTTGTCCAATAATTAGAATCTCTGTCTTTTCAGAATTTAGTAGTAGGAAATTACTAGTCATCCAATTTTTTATATCAGCTATGCATTCCGTTAATTTTGTGAATTGGTAAGTTTCGTTGGGTTTTGAAGAAATATACAGCTGAGTATCATCGGCATAACAGTGAAAGCTAACTCCATGTTTCCTAATGATATCTCCTAATGGTAGCATGTACAGCAGCGTGAACAGCAGCGGTCCTAGTACTGAGCCTTGTGGTACGCCATACTGAACTTGTGATCGATAAGACATCTCTTCATTTACTGCTACAAACTGATAACGGTCAGTTAAGTATGATTTAAACCATGCTAGTGCAATTCCACTAATGCCCACATAGTTTTCTAGTCTATTTAAAAGAATGTTGTGGTCAATTGTGTCAAATGCAGCACTAAGATCGAGTAACACTAATAGAGAGATACAACCACGATCAGATGATAAGAGCAAATCATTTGTGACTCTAATGAGAGCGGTCTCAGTACTATGGTACGGTCTAAATCTGGACTGAAAATCCTCGCAGATATCATTTCTTTCTAGAAAGGAACACAGTTGTGAAGATACTGCTTTTTCTAATATCTTTGACAGAAAAGACAGATTCGAGATCGGCCTGTAATTGACTAATTCTGTAGGATCAAGTTGTGGTTTTTTAACAAGCGGTTTTATCATAGCCAGTTTAAAGGTTTTTGGTACGTATCCTAGAGACAAAGATGAATTAATGATATTAAGAAGATCAATTAATAAATCAATTAATCGCACGATAAAAAAATGAGCTCGATAATTTTTCCGGCCGCGATAATTTCCATTTGCATGCTTGTTTGTTTTCCTCGTCTCTCTCTCTCTCTCTACCAAAGAGACTGGATGACAACTCTCGGTTCCTTAGCTTGAACTAGAGCTTAGATTCTCAGCCCGAACTTGACCCGACCCGTTCCGCGGGCCGATATTTCCCGACACTATCCTCGGGCCGGGCCCTTGAGAGACGTGCACTCGCAATAGAGTGCGGCGCGACACTAGACTTGATGGCCGAGTGCGAGCGCGGGCGGTAATGCACTCACTCTGTGTGTGCGAGTTGCGGGAGAATAAAACGATTCGCGGGACTCCCGCAAACTAGAAATATCTATGAATAAAACATATAAAAACTAATATATTTTTATTCATCTGTTGCAGAAAAGCAACAAGAACAACTAAAACAAAATACAAACGATTTACAGGCCAGAGTTTCTATTCATAACATGTCTGCAGCGTTGAGCGATGTAGCCAATCACAGACATATGTGTTGATTTCTTGAATGCAGTGGCCAATCAAAAGCATTCAAGATAGACTCCCCTCACCGCTCAAAACAGACTTTTTGTTCAGTGCTGAATTCTGTATGCTGGCAAATCCTCTAATTATAACCAACAAAGTGTGGATATTATGAAAGATTAATTGTGCAGTCAGCTTCAATGTAATTACAGAGATGTGTGAGATCGCGATTAACTGTCAGCTTTTTAGAAATTATTAAGGGAGCGCACTTTGCGCGCATTCAACCATGCACGCAGTAGCCTGCTTGCTTTTATGTTAAATTAACAGTGGTTTGTGTGTTAATGCTTTATTAACAAATAATGTATTATAGAGTAGGGTCGGGTTTTGTTTTCATCCATTTCATTTATTGTTTTTGGTATTTATTCAAGTGCATTATTTGCTAACAGAGATTGAGAGTCCATTGATTGCTTTTATTGTTTTTGGTTGTTTTGTTCATTTATTGTGGATATTTAAAATGTTTTCCATTTTCAGTGTTAAATGGTCATACACGTTTATTGATCTTCGAAAAGGTGTACCTGCATTATTATGCCATTATCATGCCATTATCATAATTTTAGATGTAAATGGTCTCGGAACGACAATATTATCGTTTATCGCAATAATTTCTTGGACAATTTATCGTCCAGAAAAATTTGTTATCGTGACAGGCCTACTCTTTACTAGATTAGCGTTATTTTAGCTATATATGAGTGACTTAAGAGAGTTGCTAATTATGCAGGGTGTTTTAAATCAGCCAATTATATCAGGTTTCATCATAGTTAAGATGCTGCCTACCTGCGCTATAGGAGACAGCTTAAGGTTCTCAAACAGAGCTAGAGTGAAGACAGATAACCAGGGGGAAAGATGAAATCACACAAGAAGAACAAGATAAGCAGATCTGTATGTATGCATTAAACTAGATAACATCTCATGGCTAACTGCTTGAAAAAGTCCTATGATGCTGGTTATCAGTATGTGTGTTAATCAAATATTAAATACTAAACTCAGTCATGCAATTTTTCATAATTGTCCAAAATGAAGTTTTTAAATAGAAATTTAGAGTTAAACAAAGAAACGGAATTTGATTAAAAAGGATTGACTAAAAAAAGGATTCTCAACAGAGAGCGACATTATAATATGTTTTGTCTTGAATGATGTCAGAGCAAGAGCCTTTCCATTAATGATTGTCACATAACAAGAGGAAATTCAAATTTTCTATGGTCAAATGCCATGAATACTGTGCCGAAGGACAAAAGAAGCTGGACAAACTTGATGAAAGGAGAAAAAAGGAAATTAAAGTACACAGTTCATAAATCCTCTTTGGCAACAGACATATTAGAAAAGATAAAGCACAGATGGGCCGCTAGTAAATTTGCATTGTAAATCAAAGATTTACAGCTACTTGTAAATCTCTTCCAAGAAGGGTACAAATTATGAGAAGGATTAATGTTTGATCCCCTTAATTAAGGCTTCAGCCCAATTCCCCAAAAAAGGAAGTCAAAACAGAAGGTTGGAGAGAATCTACTTATTCTTTTTAAATATAAGAATGCTATGTCAACACGCTTTTCAAACGTTCCAGTTGCCACAAGTTAGTCAAGTTAGTTTTACAGGATTAGTCATTTTCACTTGGCATTAAATAGACGCCCATGAACAAACATTGTGTTTAATTGAGGTGGTAACCAAGGAAACCGTTTTAGTCCTCATAATACTGTATATATATATATATATAAAATTTCTGATATGCACCACCCAGACTAATTTGGTTACAGATGCTAAAAGACAGCTTGGGTGGGCTCTTAAAACAGTCAACATCCCTAAAAGTCTATATAATTCACATATTAGTTCAGCTGTAAGTATCACAACAATGTCATATCATTAGGAGACAGCTATTCAACACGTCTCAAAATAATTTGCTGCAACAAATACATCAACACTAACATGAGAATCTATGCCAACATTTGCATATGCGACATTGAGTAAATCTCCGCACACACGCTTGGACAAGCTGATAATAATTTGTTTTCACTGGAACTGGTTAACATTCAAAATGTCAAGTGTTAGTGGCAATGTGAGCAGCCTTGAGCACAAAGGCATAAAAATGCGCTCAAAGAGCCTCTCTTTTTTGACTAAATCCATGAACCACCTCTAAGAGCCCAAAGCGAAGAGCTGAACCTCTGAGAAGAGAAAATGATATCCTCTCACCAGCCTTTCAAATTCAAATGTTATCTGTGATTAAACCTTTAGGGGCGGCAAGCACCATTTCCTCTTCCCTTTGAATGCACTTAAAATAAAAGTGGAAAAGGCAGCAAAAAGCATACCAACAAACACAGAAAGACATCAATCTCCTACAAAGGCTTTTAATGGCATCCATTTTAATCCTCGTTCTGAGAATTTCAATCAATGCGCCATGGGCACAAGAAAACATACCGACACAGAGTTTCAGAAAGTTATCTTTTTCCCCAAAAAAGGCTAGAGTATAGGAAGATCATGCAGCCATGGGGGGGATTTTCTCTGTCGTTCGAGATATCAAGGCTTCTGTTGAGGGAAATTGATTTCCTTTAAAAGACAAAGCGACAGAGGAAAGGCCAAATCGCTGCTTTTTCTAGCATGCTACGAGTGAATTGCTCAAGCCAAACAGGTACTGGAGCTCATCTAAGGGTCAGATGGCCTATCATGGGTTACACATCTGGGAAATGCAGATCATTCAAGACAGTAATTGACTAAAATGGGAGTTTCACACTTGAAACCGTTTACCCGGGCCTGTCGTAGCTGTGGTGAAGGATACCAAAGGACATATAATACCATTCAAAGGTTTTGGGTCAGTAGAATATTGTTTTTTGAAAGAACTTAATACTTGCAATAAATTGACAGTAAAGACATTTATAATTTTACAAAAGATTTCTTTTCCATTTGGAACTTCAGTTTCCACAAAAACATTAAGCAGCACAACTGCCTTGGTGAGCATAAAAGACTAACAAAAAAATTGGTAACACTTTATTTAGAAAAGTCCCTTTTAAACATTCCACTAACTATAAGTAACTTTACAACTGTACATGTCAACTACCAGTCATTAGACTGTCTTCTAACCCTAACCCCAAAAAAACTATTAATTAATGAGAGCTATGACATGAAGCTGAAGGTGCAAATTAATGAGAGTTAGTTGACATGTAGAATGTTTAAAGTGGACTATTGAAAATAAAGTGTAATAAAACATGTTTTTTTTTTTTTTACTGTTCTTAAACTTTTGAGTGATAGTGTATATTGTAAGATATGTTGGTTCAGTCTCACAGCAGGTTCAAATTCACAGGTCACGTCACTTCCTGATCCCACTTTCCTCTGCCTGTAAATAAAATGCTAAAAATGTAATGCATACATAATCCTGTGTTATCTTGTTTCACACTGTTCTTATTTCCCCCTGGTTTAGGAATTAATCCTAGATATTCAGGTTTCAAGATTTTACACCATGCATTTGTAAACCCCAGTTTAACATTCTTATTTGCATATTTATGAGGTCAATAACACTGATTGGAGGAGTTTGTGAAAGACACAGAATAATTTTGAAAACTACTTGTGGCAATCACTGGAAATGTACAAAAGCAAAAACAAATTCCAGTTACAGCATTTGCCACCACTAGTGGCCTTTCCTAAGGGTTTAGAAAGATGGTAGTTCAGTGTGAAAAGCCCCAAAATCGTATTATTCATGATGAAAATGCAACAATATTTCAAGGAAAATATTTCTTCATATAAAATAAGTTATCGAAAAAATACATAGCTCAACTATATAGTGTTGTTTACCCAACGGTGAAACTCATTCGTAATTTGAGAGGCTAGAATATACACAATTGATTCCAAAATGCCACAAATTCACCAAGGAATATATCAGACTTACGGGTATTTTTCAACAACCAACCTTACAGGGAAATCTAGCAGCTGCCTGCAAAGTCTGTCCATTCTGATCACATTTGTGACATCTTGCCTTGACATCCACTGGAAGTTGCAGGAATTTTATATCCGGCATTTTTAAAGACACCTAAAAACCCTCTTTGTGGTAAAAGGTTCTCTGCCGTCATTGCAAAGGATAAGCCTTAATTACATCCCTGTGAAACAATGTGACAGCATGAGGTTGGGCTGAAGACTCCTGCAGTGGTGGAATGGGACTACAGCCAAAAGCTGTCAATTAAAATGCCTGGACAAAGGAAAAGCCAGGCTCCTAGACAGGGCCAGGGAAGGATATGATATCTACCAAAGGTGTTTTTCCACTCACAGAAAACCACTCGTCCCATGTCGTAGGCAATGATCAAACCCAAGATCTGCTCTAATGAACTTGAGCTACCATTTAATTCCATCTCCTCAGATACAGAGGAAAAATCTCTGACCACAGGGTACAAGAGGAGTCATAACTGTGATTGATGGAACCAAAGAGCAAATCGTGCTGTTCATGTGAGTGTATAAATAATGCGCATTATAAAACAGTTCTGGCTCTAGAATCGCATTGAGTGAGTTCAGTCCAACCTGACAACTCATCAGCTGAATTTATATTAATGCAGTCTACAGTACTCTGGCATCTTAGTCATATTGCTTTTTCAGTAATTTTAAGAAAGAAAAAAATGTCTAGGAGTTTATTACAGTGCTTTTACCATGTTTAAGATGGGGGTTTAAGGGAGCAACATCCCCTTGCCTTGGTAAAGTCACTGTAATAAACTGCCTCAAGTGGCTTACTGCTGTATATATATATATATATATATATATATATATATATATATATATATATATATATATATATATATATATATATATATATATATATGCGCTTGTATGCATGTTCTGGGAACAAAATGTTTTACTGCTCATGCTCAGTGCCACTTGAGTAGAAGTAGCATTTTCTGAAAGAAAGCAAAAGGCAGCAAAAATCTTGTTTACTTATGAATGTGCATGAGAATCAATGTAGCTTTTATGATTTCAATACAATATGCAAATGTTACAATGACAATCGCTGTCAATTACTTTTGAATGGTAAACATTCTATCAATGCACATAATTTTCTTTGATAACAAAAGATAACTTCTTAATTGGACCAAAAAATTTCAATTATAAAAAAAAAGTTAAAATGGAAATGCCGGAAAGAAAAATGATTCATAAAAGAAGTACAAGGAATTTCCTTAGTGTTGTTTGCAAGTCCTGTAATAGTCTGATTCCGAGCCTGTTTGCACCGACACATGCACTCCCTTGGAGACCTTGTGTGACCACTTTCATTTTCACATAACTCCTCAGACAAATGTCATCCTCAACACCTCTGTTTACCCACATCAGAGCATGGATGACAAAAAGACACAGGCAGCAACGAGCTGCTCCTGAAGCAGCGATGAGATGTGACCGAACAAAAAGCAGACGCATCCCACTGCTGTCATCTTGAATCTGCAAGCAGACGGCACAGAGGTCAGGACAATCTCAACAGCTTCCTGCAAATGTGGACAGGGGTGCTTTTTATCTGTAAAAACTAGAAAAATATAGACTGCTTTTCTCTCAGAGTTTGCCCAAATGAAGTATAACACTGTTAAAATAGCAACGCAAAGTAAAAGCATATTTAGATACGCAAACATTCAAAAGATTAGGGCCAGTAAAACATTTCTTAAAATAATACTTTTATTAAGCAAGGATGCATTAAATTGCAGCAAGGATCATTAAATGTCAGCTACAGCAGTAATGAATGTTGATGGTCTTGTTTTGTAACTAAATTTGCATGAAACATCCACCCACAAAATGATCGTATTAGCAATACTCTGCCTTTCTTAATGAAAACTTGTGAAGGCCGTTGACAAACTGGAAGAAAACAAAACACACCCCACCTCTGTCCTCCTCTCTGACAATCACCAGTGTTCCGATGGTGTTTATTAACACAAGCACACAGAGTACTGTGTAAAAGGCCACATTAATCTGTCCTCCCACTCCTGTCCAGTTCCTATCCAAACACGGCATGAACGTATGGTAGATCTCTCACTCTGCCTTTGGTCCACATCTACAGGAGAGGATGTTTTACCATTATGGATAATATCATAATGTGACATTATAGGCATTAAAGATTCTGGTAATACGATTTAGATGGTCCAGTTTAGACATTCTATTAACTATAGGCAACTTTGCAACTACATGTCAACTAACACTAATAAGAGTATTATTAGACTGTCTTCTTAATATCTGCCAACACTTTATTTTGATGCTGCTCCGAAAGACATTCTACTGACATTCTACAAGAAGTAACTTTGCAACCGCATGTCAACTTATTCTACTACCCCGAACCCTATACCAAACAGTCTACAGTGTACTAATACACTAATGACAGTTAGTTGACATGTTGTTACAAAGTTAGTTATGGTAATGATAGTAGAATGAAAGTGGACCATCGAAATAAAGTGTAACTGAAAATCTTATATTATTATTACTTCTTATACTTCAAGGATTTGGGCAAATATTTCATGAAGTGAAGTGAAGATAGTAAGGAAAGATGATTGACTTCGGAGGATTTGGTGCGCAATAGATCCTGAGCGTCATCGAGCGGTTTCACAGACAAGGCTTAAGCTAGTCCCAGACTAAAATACATGTTTGACCGGTTTTAACAAAGCAACTTGCTCTGACATATCTTATGTCAGTTCTATGGTTTTGTCTCAAGATGCACACTAGTAATGTTTTGGTCAAAGGCATGTGTATAAAAGCTACTTAAATGTCCTGATTGAACTAAGGCCTAATCCTGGCTTAATCTAAGCCCATGTGAAACCAGGCTCTTATCTAGTCAAATGTATGGTCACTCCCTATACACAGAGTATGCATGATTGCAAATGAAGTGAAAAGCGTACATGCATTCCTGCCTGATGCCTGCGAAATAATATAATTATCCAACTATATAACTGTGAGAGAATGCAAAAGCATTGAAACATATTTTTTTCCCATCCCCATGTCCCTTTAGAGGCTCCATAGGATGTGTCATTTCCTTTCCGAACATTGTTTTCCGTTTCGGGCACATCCCAAGCTAGCATGCTCTGTTTGAGCGACAGGAAGGCTTTAGATAATTTGACCAGATTTAATAGCGTGCCTTAAAAATAAATGTTACAAATGACATCAGATACCATCTGATATTACATTATTGACATATTACACCATCCAAATGACAAATGCTTGAATACTTCTTAAAAATTAGAATTATTGATTTCTTCAAATCTAACCAATTGGAGTCAGTCATGGGGGATGAATGCTAGGTTACTAATACATTATTGAAGTCATGGGAACAAGTATTCAGTCTGTTGCCATGACAACACAGAACAGCACTTCAGCATCATGGACGAATTAATTCAGTGCGTTTAATGCAAAATCTGACATTTTGCTTCATGGAAAGAGTATGAGCTTCGTTCTCTTCATTATGGGTTCAGTAATCTGTGAGATAAAGGCACTTCCTGTGTGCAAGATCACACCTGACTAAACAAATTACCTGCTATCCTGGTACACAATAACATATCCAAAAGCACTATTCAAAGATTACAAAAGAGAAGTCAAATGAAAGATCTAAATGACAGACTGGGTGACACTCGGAATATTTAAACAATACTGTTTGAGAGAAATTTTAACTGAGAACTTTCACAGAAACTGTAAATGAATGTTATCTGCCAAAGTGTGAATGTCTGTTTTGAAGCGTCGCTACAGGAATAGCTCAGCTCAAAATGACTCCTATTCCTTGAAAAATTTACCCAAGGACTTCCTTGACTTCTACCTTCACAAAAAAACATCAATCAGTGCTTCATAATTTGGATGGTGAGCAGCAGGCAACGGCTCCCCTGAAAGGCTATCGGGCCATTCTAGAATCGGATGAAACGCTGAAATATTCATGACAGCCTGATAGACACAAAGCATTCTGTCGGCTTTCTCCCACCGACAGAGCATTAGTGGCTGTTATAGAGAGGAAATGGACCAGTTTTTTGTTAAAGAGGCATCAGTAAATATTTAAAAGGTGGCTGTAAATTTCACGTTTCAGAGAAAAGCCATATGGAAGTCAAGAAACTGAAAAATTTAACTAATAATGGTAGCGACTGGCCTATATATATATATATATATATATATATATATATATATATATATATATATATATATATATATATATATATATATATATATATATATATATATATATATATATATATATACACAAATACACACTCACCTAAAGGATTATTAGGAACACCTGTTCGATTTCTCATTAATGCAATTATCTAATCAACCAATCACATGGCAGTTGCTTCAATGCATTTAGGGGTGTGGTCCTGATCAAGACAATCTCCTGAACTCCAAACTGAATGTCAGAATGGGAAAGAAAGGTGATTTAAGCAATTTTGAGCGTGGCATGGTTGTTGGTGCCAGACGGGCCAGTCTGAGTATTTCACAATCTGCTCAGTTACTGGGATTTTCACGCACAACCATTTCTAGGCTTTACAAAGAATGGTGTGAAAAGGGAAAAACATCCAGTATGCGGCAGTCCTGTGTGCGAAAATGCCTTGTTGATGCTAGAGGTCAGAGGAGAATGGGCCGACTGATTCAAGCTGATAGAAGAGCAACTTTGACTGAAATAACCACTCGTTACAACCGAGGTATGCAGCAAAGCATTTGTGAAGCCACAACACGCACAACCTTGAGGCGGATGGGCTACAACAGCAGAAGACCCCACCGGGTACCACTCATCTCCACTACAAATAGGAAAAAGAGACTACAATTAGCAAGAGCTCACCAAAATTGGACAGTTGAAGACTGGAAAAATGATGCCTGGCCTGATGAGTCTCGATTTCTGTTGAGACATTCAGATGGTAAAGTCAGAATTTGGAAAAAACAGATTAAGAACATGGATCCATCATGCCTTGTTACCACTGTGCAGGCTGGTGGTGGTGGTGTAATGGTGTGGGGGATGTTTTCTTGGCACACTTTAGGCCCCTTAGTGCCAATTGGGCATCGTTTAAATGCCACGGCCTACCTGAGCATTGTTTCTGACCATGTCCATCCCTTTATGGCCACCATGTACCCATCCTCTGATGGCTACTTCCAGCAGGATAATGCACCATGTCACAAAACTCGAATCATTTCAAATTGGTTTCTTGAACATGACAATGAGTTCACTGTACTAAAATGGCCCCCACAGTCACCAGATTTCAACCCAACAGAGCATCTTTGGGATGTGGTGGAACGGGAGCTTCGTGCCCTGGATGTGCATCCCACAAATCTCCATTAACTGCAAGATGCTATCCTGTCAATATGGGCCAACATTTCTAAAGAATGCTTTCAGCACCTTGTTGAATCAATGCCACGTAGAATTAAGGCAGTTCTGAAGGCGAACGGGGGTCAAACACAGTATTAGTATGGTATTCCTAATAATCCTTTAGGTGAGTGTATATATATATACACATCATACACACACACAATTGACCCCAATATCATTTCATTTTATCTTTAAGTGTCCAATAATCATTGACCCCAATATCATTTCATTTTATCTTTAAGTGTCCAATAATCATAAACAGAGCCATTCTTTTATTATTTCTGCTTTGACAATATCTTTTCAACATTTCAAATATACATATTTGTTTTAATTACAACAATTACAATAATGCTCTGAACTTTAAAAATATTATTAATTACAATAAAAAAGAAGCAGTAGAAGAAGCAGCATTAATAATAATGGTAATAATTATAACAATTAATAATTATAATAGTAATAATAACAACAACAATAAATGGTTGCATACATGGTTGCAAACATTTTTATTTTATTATCTTTATTTTTATGAATCTCTTACCTTTTTATTTTATTACAACAACAATCACAACAGTTACAATAAAAATCTAATTTTATAATAAAAACTAAATTAATAATTTTAAAACAAACATACATTTATTTTTAAGAATCAGTATCTTGTAGAGTAGATTATGCAAACATTAAATAAACTGTAAACACTGTTCTGTTATATCTGAATAAGCTCTTTAATATATGAAACCTGGAGCTAAGACATTCTCACTGAACAAATACATACATTTAATTTACCTAAAGCAGACATTTTAGCTTCCTGAAATAACAAGACTATCAAGGAATCATTCCATGTAAAATCCTTCTGATTTGTGATGCGTCTCCAGCACTAAGTCTTGATAAAAAAACAGAAATCGCTAGAACTCAGCCATGAGCGCCCTATCCATCACTATGCACTGACAAAAGAAGAGGGATGAAAGGAGGAAGAGAGGGAGAGGAGGGAAATGGAGGGATAGCTGAGCTGGCTGATTATACTGTACCCCCTGCCTGCAGTGCCTTGTTGGATCAAACAGGCCCCGGCTCTCCCATGAGATTATCTATAGGGGTGTGTGTGTAAATGAGGGGTGCCCAAGGCTGCCTGCCATCTCCATATTCACAGCAGGAGGACCTACAGCGAGCTGGTGCAGCTGGCATACCATTATCCTTTGGTCTAAGGTGCGAGCTTCCTTCTGCGGAAAACATGCAAGAAGGCTGCAACCATCTGTTATGACACCTAGAGTATAATCCGTCATGTTTCAGTGCTCTTGCAATAAACACTCAAAATGCCGTTTCTTTAATAAATGCATTAGTTAAATACCAACTAATTGTACATCTTTAAAGGGGTCATGTTCCTTGAGGTTCACTTACAATATGAATAAAGTTTTTTGCACAAAATAAAAACAAACATATATATACACTCACCTAAAGGATTATTAGGAACACCTGTTCAATTTCTCATTAATGCAATTATCTAATCAACCAATAACATGGCAGTTGCTTCAATGCATTTAGGGGTGTGGTCCTGGTAAAGACAATCTCCTGAACTCCAAACTGAATGTCAGAATGGGAAAGAAAGGTGATTTAAGCCATTTTGGAGCGTGGCATGAGCGTGGTGCCAGACGGGCCGGTCTGAGTATTTCACAATCTGTTCAGTTACTGGGATTTTCCAGCCCGTTCTCATCCCAAGGCGTCATCTAACTGAAGCTTTTGACCATGCGTCAACATCCAACGCACATGGTACCCTTTAGCATCAATATGAGACGCTAACCCTACCCCAGACCTAAACCTACCCATAACGGTAGCGTCATCTAACTGACGCTAAAGGCGTTAGATGACGCCTTGGGATGAGAATGCGTTGGATTTTCACGCACAACCATTTCTAGGGTTTACAAAGAATGGTGTGAAAAGGGAAAAACATCCAGTATGCGGCAGTCCTGTGGGCGAAAATGCCTTGTTGATGCTAGAGGTCAGAGGACAATGGGCCGACTGATTCAAGCTGATAGAAGAGCAACTTTGACTGAAATAACCACTTGTTACAACCGAGGTATGCAGCAAAGCATTTGTGAAGCCACAACACGCACAACCTTGAGGCGGATTGGCTACAACAGCAGAAGACCCCACCGGGTACCACTCATCTCCACTACAAATAGGAAAAAGAGGCTACAATTTGCAAGAGCTCACCAAAATTGGACAGTTGAAGACTGGAAAAATGTTGCCTGGTCTGATGAGTCTCGATTTCTGTTGAGACATTCAGAGTCAGAATTTGACGTAAACAGAATGAGAACATGGATCCATCATGCCTTGTTACCACTGTGCAGGCTGGTGGTGGTGATGTAATGGTGTGGGGGATGTTTTCTTGGCACACTTTAGGCTCCTTAGTGCCAATTGGGCATCGTTTAAATGCCACGGCCTACCTGAGCATTGTTTCTGACCATGTCCATCCCTTTATGGCCACCATGGACCCATCCTCTGATGGCTACTTCCAGCAGGATAATGCACCATGTCACAAAGCTCGAATCATTTCAAATTGGTTTCTTGAACATGACAATGAGTTCACTGTACTAAAATGGCCCCCACAGTCACCAGATCTCAACCCAATAGAACATCTTTGGGATGTGGTGGAACGGGAGCTTCGTGCACTGGATGAGCATCCCACAAATCTCCATCAACTGCAAGATGCTATCCTATCAATATGGGCCAATATTTCTAAAGAATGCTTTCAGCACCTTGTTGAATCAATGCCACGTAGAATTAAGGCAGTTCTGAAGGCGAAAGGGGGTCAAACACAGTATGGTGTTCCTAATAATCCTTTAGGTGAGAGTATATATATATATATATATATGTTTGTTTTTATTTTGTGCAAAAAACTTTATTCATATTATAAGTGAACCTCAAGGAACATATTACGATAATTTAAAAAAATGGCATGACCCCTTTAAAGAAGTCTCGTTTATTTATATAGCCCTTTCAACTACAACGTAGACCAAAAGAACTGTACATCTAAAAGCAAGAAAAAACATACAAAATTTTTTTTTAACACGATATGCAATGACAGAGTCAAGAATTAAAACAGACAGAATACAAATACGTTTTCACACGAATTTTAAAAACATCAACTGACGGTGCAGTTCTAATATCAGGGGGAAGAGCATTCCACAGTCTAGGACCAGCGACTGAAAAAGCTCGATCTCCTTTAGTTTTAAGACGAGTTCTTGCAACAAAGAGCAGTAGACAATTAAAAGACCTTTGAGATCTACTAGAGTTCATAAGTACCAAATCCTTGATATATTCCGGGGCCAACTCGTGAACAGCTTTATAAACATATAACAAAATCTTATACTGTATCCGATATTTCACAGGGAGCCACTGAAGCCTTTTCAAAACAGGAGTAATATGCGCCCTTTTCTTAATACCAGCAAGGAGCCTCGCTGCAGCGTTTTGAACCAACTGCAATCTTGAAATAAGAGATTGACTAATTCCTACAAATAAAGCATTGCAGTAGTCCAATCGTGTGGAGATACAATTAGTTGGTATTTAATTAATGCATATATATATATATATATATATATATATATATATATATATATATATATATATATATATATATATATATATATATATATATATATATAAATATAAATATATAAATATAAATATATATATATATATATATATATATTTTTTTTTTTTTTTGGGAAAACTTTTATTTTCAACCTTCATTCTGACCCTCTGTTTGAAATAATCAGTTTTTAAGGGGCGGCTCTTGTCAGTAAACAGCAACTGTCATGATTGGCTAACAAAGGAAACAGTATCAATGCCCACTCACTATTGCATGCGAGTAAGTGTTTTGAAAACATTATTCTTCATCATAACACCATTTACAGACAAAGCATTATGAAATAATTTACTTATGGTTTGTGATGCAGCTGCTGTAAGTTTCAATACAGTTGGCTACTTCATCTGTCAACAAAAGTTTATTTGCGTACAAAACAAAATGCTATGAACAAACATATAATCCTCCAACACAACCCGGGACGCCATTAACCCGGGACGCCATCTGCCTCTGTACAGACTTCAGAAGGATCCCAGTGTTGGAAACAAGGTATTTGAACAAGAAATGTCAAAGCGAAAGTTCTTTTACTCTTTACAATTTGTCCTATTGTCAACTCAAGTGTGTGGTGTATGTCAGAATCGCAATGCAACGCTCACATCCAGTGAGGGAAATGTCAGCCTTTAAAGCAACTGAACGCCAGTGGGAGGGGCCTATGCTGTGATGATGTATAACTATTAGTTGATGCCTTGCTCTGCAGGCAGTCATATGCAAATGCATTTGCCGATGTGATGTCACAGACCCTGCAATATCAAAACGAGCCGTTTTCGGAGCCTGATTAAATAAATGCTTTGTTTATAATGAGGAGGACGTTTTAAGCTATGAAATTTGCAGGATCTTTCAACGGTTCAATGACTTCTTATATATCAAAAGATCAAGGAAAATTTGATTTCTCATGTCATGACCCCTTTAAGGGTTTTAAAAAAAAAATTACATCACTTTTAAATTATTCAATAATTTATGACATGCTTTCTTCCATAAAACACAAAATGAAAAATTGTTTTTGCTTCCTTCCACACAATTAAGTCATAATGCGTCATGCAGGGCCTTTCAAGGACAAAAAGTACAATAAAAGTAGTTACTAATGACTTGTGCACTATATTCCAATTAAGTCTTATGAAGATGAATATACTAAATTATGTTGCCCTCTGCCACAGCGCTCAATTCTTATTTGGGCATACATATTTTTAATCTTTTTTAGTGTTTATCTTCAGAAGACTTGGAATATAGTGCACAAATCATATGGATTACTTTTATGGGTTTTTCGGTCTTTTTTAGAGATTCCCATCCCCTCTCTGGTTTAATTGCATGGAAAAAAAGCAGGGTTCACGTGGGTTTTAAGCAACATTAAGATGAACAAACAACGACAGAATTTTCATTTCAGGCTGAACAGCTCTTTAAGCATTTCAGCAAATCCAGAACAAACTTAAAATGATCAAGTCTACTGGGGAATCCAGCTTGAAGGTAAACAGCAAAATCACTTCCTGTCTGTTGACGTCTCAGAGCCAGTGCATGCACATTAGTCTTTAATAAAGTCTACTGGTGTGTCTTTGAAGCGGATGCTCTAAGGACAGATTTAAGTTTTCTGGGGCTTTTGAAAATCTATAGCTCACCTGTTAGGCTCTGCCCAAAATACACTCTCACTCTTCTCCACTTCACTCAGTCCAGGAAACCTGATAATCATTAGTACCAGTAACCTCTGCTGCTTTATGCAGGGATGTGATGGGTGAGACACCACAATTACTTTTATCTAGCCAGCTTTGTATACATTTACCATAGTGCTGATGGTTCACCCAGACAAACATAGTGGTTTAATGTTTAATGTATCTCTTCTAAGAGTCAAGTGCAACCAACAAATGGAGAAAATATTGTATAAAATATTAGAGATGACATTTACATACATATAATAAAAATGTATGCAATAACACACATATTAAAATAAATATGACCACGGTTTGACACATTTGAACATTAAGTCTGATCAGCCAATCGAACCAAGTAACGATGGCTGTGTATGTGAGGTCTTTTCAAGGAGATCAAGGTGCTTGCTTCAAGAATAAACAAATGGAGCAACAAACGACCTGTATGTCCCTCAAGACCTTGAAATTTGGGATATCTCAGTAATTATAACTCAAATAGACATTTTAGCACAGACCTGTTTGTGTGATGTGTGAATCAACCAACTACCACTAAACACATCAGTACCACCAAAGGAACATACATGTGGCTAATAAATCCCACCAGAAGAAACATGAAACAGGTCAAGGTTACCAAAGTGGCCAAACTTTTGCCACCAGGAGATATTGAAAAAAAAGGCAGTCAGATGTTTTATACATAGCTGTGTGCACCTCTCGCTCTGCTTTCACTCTACTTAGCAACTATAAAACGGCAGTGATAGTTATACAAATATTTGGAAGGATTTTGGTGGTGAAATCAATGGATTTTGCAGGCTAAGTTTAGCTCAGAGACCACAGAATGATGTAAACAGAACTCGGGCTTCGGCCATAGGTTAACCTCAGGCTGTATGCAAGTAGGGCAGTGATGTTAGCTGAGGTAATGGTTTTATGCTAGACTAACAGCTCTAAACATCTAATAGCCCTCTGAAATATGTAAACATGGAACAAAAAACAAACTGGCACAAGAGCCTTATATTCAGCTGAGGATGTGTGAAAAAGGCCAGTGAGGAGGACTGAAATTCTAGATATGTGGCTGAATGCTACAAAAAGTAGAAGAGCACAGTTCAAAAGTACACTTGTGTCACCATTTCCAACAAAAATTTAAGCAGCAAAACTGTTTTCAACATTGATAATAATAAGAAATATTTCTTGAGCACCAAATCCATACGTTAGAATGATTTCTGAAGGATCATGTGATACAGAAGACTGGAATAATGGCTGCTGAAAATTCAGCTTTGCCATCAGAATATTTTTATTTAAAATATATGAACATAGATTATACAGATTATATAGATTAAACAGATATTTTAAATTGTCATAATATTTTACAATATTAGTGTCTTTTGATCAAATAAATGCAGCCTCAGTGAGCAAAAGTCTTCTTTCAAAATGTTTGAAAAAAAATCTTATACTGACACTAGACTGCTGGGTGTTAGTGTAATGCGGAGCTCCATTTACCTCGGAATAGGAGTTTCGGAGTTGGGAATGATGCCACACCCGAGTTGACTGCATTCCAGTACACAGGTCAGAAAACTAATGGACACGCCAGGCAAAGCTTTGTTGTGCTTGCTCTTTTGAAATACAAACAATTTTAAAAAGCAGTATTTTGCACAAATAATGCCAAAGTATGATGTCCATAAATTGAGGTTGGACAGTACTGTGTCCACTATTGAGATTGAGACTGTTTCACTACAGTAGATGCGCTGAGCAGCCATATTGGATTCTGAAGTTGGGGTTGTTGCAGTTCCCCCGAGTTTCCCAGTCGCAACTCCGACTTGAGGGGGCGTTCCAGTTAAAAGTTACTACTGGGAAATGGGAATTTCAACAAATGGAAAGCACCATAAATTGTTTCCGGTACTCCTCAGTATTGGCAATTTTTTAAGATTAAAATTTTAATTTTAAGATTTAGAGGACTCGTGTCACCATCTACAGCAGAATTAACTTAAAAAAAGAGCAACATATTATGGAACAGATGTAACCCTTGAAGATTGCCTTCACTTTTAAAACAAAAAGATATTTTGATTAATGTTTTAATAACTGTTTTTGTCCACACAACATTGACTTGCATATTATGGACAAGAAAACACTTTTTCAAAATATCTTCTGTGTTTCACAGAAGAAAGAATGTCTAAGAGGTTTGGAACAATATGAGGTTGAGTAAATTAAAGAATTTTTAGGTGAGCTATCCCGTGAATTAGCAGGACAGAGGGGAGAACCGCAAACTGTGGGGTTGTCGGTGTCAACTGAAGGAGAGCATATGGCTTTCCAGAAGCTTCAGAGGAAGAAGAACCTCAATATTGACAGCCCCTTCATTTGCATCAATAGCACTTCTTATAAATAAGATTTAAAATAAAAAAAACAGTGACAACTGATTTAAAACTGCTGCCTTTACACCAATAAGTAACACAAAACCTGATACAGTATTCACCACCAGCTTGTCTTTTAAATGCAGAGTGAGTGTTTCTATTTTTGACTAAAGAGCTATTGTGCAGAGTTAAGCTCAAGGAAAGAGAAACCCATCATTTGGTCTTAGCCAGCATTAAGCCAGAGATGCAGCAGGAGAACACCAAGCATGTTTAATTCATCCTGAATAAAATTCTTCCAGAAAAAAAAATCTCAATGTCCAAGATGCAGTAAATGAACATCCACATGGGTGTTTATCATAATGGGAGAATTTTTGTGTGTGCTGAGACAAATTGCTCTGTGCAACTTTGAACAGTCTGAATAATGTATAAATATCTAATGGCCGCAAATACGACTAACAAATATGCAGACAGCACTATTTTGCATTGAAGATAATGAGTCTATGAGCATGCAATCAAAGACAAAATACAGAGGAACAACCACACACACACACGCAGTATTTTAATATTTAAGTCTGATTATATATACTTCAAAAAGACAAAATACAAAGCCAATAAGAAAGACGCAACCTGATATTCACTACCTGCTTGTCTTTTAAATGCAGAGTGATTGTTTATTTTTGACTAAAGAGCTATTGTACAGAGTTAAGGAAGCAAAAGAGAGGAAAGAGAAAAACATAATTTCGTCTTATCCAGCTTTAAGCCTGAGACGCAGCAGGAGAACACCATGGATGTATAATTCATCCTGAATAAAATCACATACTCTGCATTTTAGGGAAAATAATGAATTATATAAACATTACAAATAACCATTAGTGCTCCAAGAGGAATAGATTACATATTCCCTGTGCTGCCACCGGAAATACAGTCAGAGCTGAAGACTGACAGATGCGACAGTCCTTCTGGAAGCTTCCCAGGTGGCCGTTTCACCTCCAGTCCAGTGTATATAAAGTGTTAAAACAGCAAGCAACCTGAGGGACGTCCAGTGCTGAGAAATCCTGAAAAATGTAAGGAATTCAATTGGCCATTACTTCTTTATCCATAATCCCTCACGGCATACTTCAGCTAGGCTCATGGTAACAGAATCTGGGGAAAAGTTTGGGCAGGATCTGATTATGAAGTTTATAACAGAGCAGCGTTGTTGCTGAGGGATGCATTACTATAGGTCGGACCATAAACAGTTTATAGAAAGCAGCTCAGTAGAGAATGTATAATCTCTTTCACTCTTTATATGTTCCTTTTGTCTGGTTTTCTCTTCCCTTCATTTTTCAGATACAAACATTACTACACATTAGACCTCTGATATAAAGCAAAAGCAAATGAAACCCAAAAAGAACGTCAGAGCCGGTTTGTATGTTGTGTGTGCACTGCAGAGAGAAAGAGAGATAGTGTGTGTGTGTGTGTGTGTGTGTGTGTGTGTGCGTGTGTGTGCGTGTGTGTGTGTGTGTGTGTGCGCACATACACGCCAGACACAGTGAAAGGAAAAGATTAGATAAAAATAACATGTACTGGCTTGTCAGCCTGAATGAGCCGTAACATGCAGTAAAACTACATCCTCTAAACTTTCTTTACCTCCCTCTCTGCCATTTCTCCTTATTCATCCCTCATTATCAGGCCAGACTAGAGCTTCAGACAGACTCATAACACACGTCTGATTGTTCCATAAAACTACTGCAATAGTTATTTTACTCATCCTCATGTCATCATGACCCCCTACAGTATTACTTATGAAGTTCACTAATGATCTTGCCTTAGTCATATTTTATAATTGACGCGTTGTGATTGGCCACAGGACACATGATGTTAATTTTGGTGCTTTTGTCCATTTTGCAGCTTGACAGTAAAAATCAACATCCACTGTCTTTATGTAAAACAGAAGTACAGACTTTCTATGCTTCAATAATATGGACTGACATGAGGGGGAGTAAATGATGACAAAAATGTTCATTTTCGGGTGAACTACTCCTTTAAACAGCACTGGAAGTGAGTCTTGGGAAGCAATTATAAAAACAGCCAACAGCTTGACAAGCCGTCTCTCAGAAACCACTGAGCCATATCCCGTTCACCGTCAAAGGCTGGAATACTAGCCTACTGTTTACTGTGCAGTATATACTATATACTACTGCATACTTGTAAAATTCATTATGCAACAATAAACATTACAATCATTGCTACACTGTTGCATTACAGATACGGTGTCCAATAATGATATCTGAAATAAATGTGGTTATTTAGCATTTTTGTAGCAGTCTGATTAAATAATGCATCAAGGCAGAAATGTTAAACATCACTAATTTCTTCTGGAGCACACAGGACATGGACGGTCAAGTCAACCTCTGTGCTTATTGCCTTAATTAGCTATAGCTATACAGTATGTGTCTTATTTTGCATGACCCACATAAAATAAACTCCTCAAATATATCTCAACGTCCAAGATGCAGCAAATGAAAACCCACATGGGTGTTTATCATAATGGGAGTATTGTGTGTGCTGAGACAAACTGTTCTGTGCAACTTTGTACTGTCTGAATGATGTATAACCATCGAATGCCCGCAAATATGACTTAAAAAATAAGCAGACAGCACTATTTTGCAGTGCACACTGTGTAAGGAAGATAATGGGTCCATTCAGCAGCATGCAATCAAAGACAAAATACTGAGGAACAACCACACACACACACACACACAACCAGGCACATGCTTGGTATTTTAATATTTAAGTCTGATTAAATATACTTCAAAAAGACAAAATACAAAGGTAAAAGTAGAGTACATCATGTGTTGGTTTTGTTCTATTAAATATTAGTGAAAATGTAGTTGGAGCAGGATGAAAACTGACCGATGTGCACAGGTGGTGTGTAATGATTTGTTGAAAGCTAAATCTCTGAATGTCATGAGAGATTGCAGGACACTCAAACAAAGAAGACCGGAACACACTGCGAGTCCATTAGCGCCAATATGCCAACATGACAGCTTTAGCATGTGTTCCATTAGCCGCATCTCCCGGTGGTGGAGGATATGTTCTTACAGAAAACCACTTTTACACAGAGCTATTTTTAACCTGCTGACGTTCAAATCTCTACCATTGTTTCTGCAGGGTGGGGAAAAAAACGAGCCATTGATGTTAGAAGTATTCTATTCTATAGGCTATATAATTATTCTGCGTATATTAAGTATATGGAGGTACAACATAGTCGTTCTGCTTGTGTTTCATGAAAAAAATGTTAATTCGAAAAATGTAAACATTTAAATAATTAAATAAATAATAAAAAGATTAGTGATTTTAAATTAACTCTGATCAATAATGTAACAATTAGACATCATTGACTATACAGTCCTTATCCAAATCATCACGATCTACAAAAACCAAAGTTTTTTCATGGTGCTTTTTATTCAATTTCTCAGAATTTCTCCTTTTGTGTTCTACAGAAGAAAGTCGGTAATATATCACTCTATAATATATCTGTACTCTGAGCATGAACCTCTAGTTAGCAGAACTGTTTGCAGACACTCAAGCTAAGTAGCTCTTAATACTGAGCCTATTGATGCGGGAACATAAATCATGAGGGAATTCATTACATTTCTATCAGATGATGACTTTATCTCTGCTAAGGACACATTAGAAGATGCCTCCATTATCAGCAAGGTATGCCGTGTGTAATAAATATTATGCTTGGAACTGGAAGTGAACGAAAACCTTAAATATAAATGTTCAAAGCTCTATTCAGACTGGCCTAGTTTTCTAAATGATGTTTGAGTTACAATTGAGTTACAAAACAGTAGGTAACTTGTCCTGGCATTTTTATTGAAGTTGTTTGAGATGAACACAGACATGGCAGATTTGGACAGGATTAAAAACACAAAGTACGAGTGTGAAACAGGAACGTCCTTCATGAAAACTAGTCCCGTCCGAATTGGGCTTTCATGTATACCATTATAACTCTGTCTATCATTTATCATTTTGTGCAGATGATATCTTTTTAAACTGCAAGGGTTTACACTGACTGCTAAAGTATTCTGCTTTATGTAAGCAATAAGGTACGAGAGACTGTGCTGTATCGTGAATAAGTAACGGCTGAAGGGCGTTGTTAGGCACGCCGCGAAGCGAAATGCCTGCAACCGTTACTTATTCACGATACAGCACTTGCCTCGAGTACCTTATTGCTTTTATAAAACGGTTACCACAATATTAAAGTAAAAAAAAAAAATGTATTAGTGCAACTTTCATGAAGTTAAATCAATAAAAGCATTCCTTCCGCTAGAAAAAAATAGTCCCTGACCGTGAACAACAACGTTCCAATGTGTAATATGCATGAAAGCTCAAATAAAAACAACAAACCGTTCTCAAACTTTGTCTCAATCTTTTTAAATTTCCTCACACAAATAGGCATAGCTTATCTCTCAGCACTAAACTAAATATTTGCGTAGCCTAAATAAAAACACAAGGGCACATATTTTGATAGATAACAGTTTGGTCTTTATTCGATTTTATTAATGTTATTAATTTAGTTGCTAAAATGCTGCCTAACAAGAGATAATAATAAATAAATATTTGATAAATAGATAATTTTGATAGATAAAAATTCATATTTGTAGAAGTCTTTCCAAATTGTTCCTCAAACCACTTATCCATCATCATGCCACCTAGTAAATAGAAATTTACTTTAAACATTTTCGCCTTTTTAATTCTTAAATTTTTTTCTGTTTATGTTGATACGTGTGGTTGCTAAGGGTGTTGCTAAGGGTGCAGTGATAAATAGAACGGTTGGGTGAAGCGGTCCTAGCCGTGTTTTATTGTGAATAAAGCACAGCTATTGACCAATCAGAATCAAGGATTGGAACTAACCGTTTTATAAATTCAGTGAAAGTATTTGGCTTTACATTGTGCTTAATAGTGTCACCATTACATCAAGTGCCTGCTATATGCACACATTATTAATCACTTGAGTTAGAGCTCTCAGCCAATTCCAAATGAGTAGATGTGCCTCCAGCAGATAAACAGATATTCACCTTGAGATTGAGACCTAGAGAATCTATTAGTCTCAAGAATGAGAAAAAAACTCTAATTCTTACAATGCAGCAGAGCAATTGAATTCAAAGACATTGAACAAGACTTTATTGAAATAAAAGAGGTTGATCTCAAGGTAGGCCTACCCCTTATTCTGTGAGGTGCTGATGACCTAAAAAAAGCTCAGAATAAATTAGTTCAAGTGAAGATGACTGTCCTTTTCTAGCTTTATTTTTCTCAGAATTGCATGATAAACTCGCAATTGCGCGTTAAAGTGAGATTTGCGTGATATAAACTCGCAATAGAGTTATAAAGTCAGATTTGCATGATATAAACTCACAATTGAGAGTTATAAAGTCAGATTTGCGTGATATAAACTCGCAATGGCGTGTTATGAAGTCAGATTTGCGTGATATAAACTCGCAATGGCGTGTTATAAAGTCAGAATTGCGTGATATAAAGTCAGAAGTCAGAATTGGACTCGCAATTGCAAGTTTTTCTCTTAATTCAAGTCAGAATTGAGAGATATAAAGTCACAATTATCTTTTAAATTGTTTTATTCCGTGGTGGAAACAAGCTTCCATACTTTCCCCCCTTTTCAGGATACTGTATTTTAAAGATAATTTAGTAAAATCCAAATAAGCTTTACAGATCTTTATTGGAGAGTGAACCATAAACAACTTTTACACATGCACTCTTAGAACAGTCCTTAAGACGCTTCCAATAACTTAGGATATCAAAGAAACCTTTCTACTGGCTCTGAAAAACACAAGGAGAAAGATGCCTAGAGTTTTGCCTGCGTAAACACGCCAGAGTCGTGCTACCGGGAGGCATGAAGATTGCAGATGTGAACAGAGCAATAAACTGCAATGTTCATAATGCAAGACACCTATGGTACAGGGAGATAGGAAGGACAGCTGACCTGACCACCCTTGCAGAGCCAAACCTCGTGTGACCATTTGTCTCCCTAGATGTGTTCGAGAACTTGCAAGTGTCTTGGTGGAAGAGTGGAGTAACATCACACAACAAGAACTGGCAAATCATTCTCAGTCCATGAAGATGAGATGCACTGAAGGACTTAAAGCAGCTGGTGGAAACTCCACATACTGACTGATCAAATGTCTGTGATATTCATTCCGTTTAGGTCTCAGTTGTTGAATCTTTTTATGTTCATACAAATATTTACACAATTTGCTGGAAAAAAATGCAGTTGAAAGTGGGAGAACGTATCTTTTTTTGCCAAGTATATTTCAAATAAATGTTGCTTATTTGAACCTTCTATTCATCAAGAAGTCCTGAAAAATCTTGGTTTGCACAAAGATATTAAGCAGCAAACGCTTTTCAACATTGATAATAAGAATTATTGCTTGAGCACAGGAATAAATTGCATATTAAAATATATTAATCCAGTTGTATTATAATAATATTTCACGATATTGCTGTTTTTACTGTATTTTTGATCAAATAAATGCAGCCAGTCCAAAATTTTGAATGACAGTAAAATACAATTTCAATATTTATTGTATCAAATTGATTACACTTATGTGTGAAACTTAATCATAATATTTTATATATAAAAGGTATTTGAAAAGTACCGTAGCAAAAATCACCAATATAAGGCAAAGTTTGCAAGAAAGTTTTCAGTTTTAATGTGACCTTGACAAATGACAATGAAAAAAAAAAGTAACTTTTAATAAAAATCAACTCATGGGACAAAGAAAAATGGCTGTACTTGAAGAAACACCCACACATATCAGTCAATTCATTATGAACAGAAATCGCGGCACTCAAAACACAAGCGTCCTTCATCGTCTGCCGCGCTCTGTCAAATGAGAATGCAAATGCAGGTCAAGGGCGGCATCTCAAGACACCGTCCTCGCCTGTCAGTCAGAAGAGCACCGCTACAACCATTTCTCCAATTTGATCCATATTCATGCCCTCATATTCATGCGACCTCAGGTAATGGGGCCAGGGGACGTTCAATTACCTGCCGCCACAGAAGCATAAGATTTATTAGAGAGGGCCACCCTCTTTAAACATTATAATTCAAAGAAGTTTGCGATTCATTAATTCTGCTTCCCACTTCATGATGCCGAGAGTCATTCCGCCCAGCAATATCATATGAGGAGCGAGCGAGCGGTATCCCACGCAGACGTGTGGAGTTCCAGCGGTGCCGTGACTGACAGATCGCTTAATGAGAGCAGAGAGGCACAACGGCAAAGCTGGCGTCTGAATGGGCCCCTTATTGCAGAGCATTGGTCCAATCTGTGTGTAACCACGCACTCTTACCATTCACTAAGCACACAGTTGGTACCATGAGAATGGACCATGTCTTGGTATCAAATGCCTGTTGTAAGAGTGAGAACTACAGATTGCCTTGTTTGAGCTGGTTTAATGTATTTGTGTGGTTAATAGATCCTTCACTGTTTTCCTTGCCATCATTATTTATGGTACTTTTCAAATGCCACTTGTGTATTGATTTGATTGTTTTGCCATAGGAAGCCGCCCCTCGGACAGCGTAATCCCGATTTCAGTTCTCTTCCGCAGCTTATATGGCCAAAAACACACAAAATGATGTCAAAATGCCTATCTTGGTCAGTTTACATGTAAACACAATTAGTTTTGGCTTAAGTGGAGTAAACAGTTGAGAAAGCACGCATGTAACAACATATCGGGTCTGTGCAGCTCTTGAAGTGTCTAATAAAAACCTGCTTCCATCTGTGTGCTTAAAGTCCCCATGAAATCAAAATGTATATTTTTTTGCTTTTAGTGTGAATATGTTAGCATTATAGCCTGGGAAAACCCAGACAACTTCCGGCAAATTTAGATTTGCTCAAAGTTAGTCTGGCAAAGAGCTCATTGAAGTCCATTTCCAATCCGTCGAAATCGCGGCACCAATCAGAAACGTTGGGGCGGGCTTTACATGATGACGACAGCACAGCGACGGTGAAGCAGATTTTTTACATTTACAAAGATGGATGCTACCGTGGAACTATGTGTGACGGTTATAGTTGAACACCGTCATTAGAACTCTATAACCGCCAAAACCATGTTATTAAAATATTTTTCACAAACATTTATCATAGAGAATGTTTAAATACTAATATCAGCTTACGAGGGAAACGGAGGCGGAGTTAGTGGTGCGATCGGAGGCTGCTACTGCTGGAGATGATTCGGGAGAGGTCTGTGCCCCTTTACCGATCAGAGCTGACACGGAGTAAAGCCTTGTTTATACTCGACGCGTCCGCACGAGCGCGAAGGTGCGCGGGGCAAAAATGACGCATTCGGTGCGCAAGACCGGCAAGACCCCATTTCGCTTGCCTGTGTGCAGGGGTTTTTTGTAACAGCGAGCGCGGCGCCGCATCCGAGGATGAACGACTTCAAGCCGAATCTGCCCGAGCCGTACGTCTCACAGCACCGGCACCCAGTTTGCGCGTCTAAATTGCAAAGTTCTTTTTTTGTTAAGGTTTTGTTTACTGCATGTGATTTATTTAAATGGAAAGCACATTCACTTCCAGTTGTCTTGCTGTTTATTTTAAATAAACGTAGACCAAGTAGCTAATCAGTGTCGGCAAGTTGTTCTATAACAGATGAACGTCGCTCTGCATATGTCATCATCTTCATCGCTCTGATTGGTTTTAGGTCTATCCAATTACGGCCAGAGGCATTTGAGCTACGTCTGTTGGTGACGCCCCTTTGGAAATGATTTGTCTATGAAGCTTTGCCAGACCCTAACTCAGTTACAACTGAGAATGGTCTGGTTTTAACCAGGCTATTAGCATTAAGGTTATCTATAAACTAGTGTGCTTTAAAAAAAAAAACTTAGTCTCTCACTTACGACAATATGGATCAACGATTTTGATGACATCATGTACTTCAGCTTCTCATCAAATCAAATGCTCTCTAGTGTCTGAAGCGTCCCGCCCCCTACATTATAAATAAACGCTGTAGCTCCAGCTGAAATTGGTCACTTGTTCACACATTTACTATTTTCTATATGGTGAATGACGACTATATAGGGGACAGGGAACAATTCAGACAGTGTAAATATGCTTTCCATTGGGGCCAACGAAGTCTGGTTTCGCGTTAGTGTCACCGCAGCACGCACACAGTCTATTCCGGTCCAGAGACACGATAGCATAGAGCAGATCATATGAGCTAGTCGCCACAGACCAGAAAACGTATCGGACACGCATGAATTATACACAGAATGCTATATTTCAAAACGATATGGAGGAGATTAGGAGGAGAAAAGGTTAGACTCGGCATTAGAAGCAGCACTGACGAGTAGAAGACATAATACCGGTACCATTCACCAACAGAAATTACACACTTTTCAAACAACACAGCCTCAGCATGACTATGTTCACTGTTTTGCTTTAGTAATAGTTTCATAGTTAATTTAAAAGTGGAATCTATTACACAGTGGCTATTAAGCTGTCAAATGCGGCTTTGCTGAGCTCTGGCCGATTTGTGATATAACGAAACGCTATTGGCTATTTTAAAAAGGGGAGGAGCTTCTTGATGTCCCACCCTGTCTACCTGTTTCAGTGGAAATTACGTCAACACATTGAATAACGCTGCGTGTTTCAAGGCACTTCAGTGGGCCTTTAATGTTACTCAGACCTCTGAGACAAAGCGAAAATCACTCACTGCTCTTGACTGAATAACTTTTCTAGCTTTAATAAGAATCAGTGTATATTTCATTCATATAGTAAAGACTAAGAAGTGTTTTCTTTTTACATTTGATTATTCAATTTCTGTTGTTAAATAAACCAAATGTAGGCCTATCTATTGGTTATATAATTTTCAGGTTTTCAATGTATTAATTTATTTTACACACTTAAAGCCTTATCGTATTCATATTGCATATCAAATTATATAATATTTAACGAGTTATTGCTTATTGCATTTTTCTTTAATATGGTGCAGCCCTAAAAAGTACTGTAAAAAAGTTTTAAAAATAACAGTTGTGTCGTCATTTCAACCACACCAAAAAATGTGGCCCCTAAAAAAGTTTTTATTGTACTTGTTTACCAAGAAGTGTCAGTGATTCACATGTTTGAAATGAAATATGAGTTGATCTGTGGGAAGAAAATAAAACATTTTATTAACAAATATATTTGTATTAATAATCTTTAGCTTATTAATAACACTAAATCAACAAATAATATAAAATAAAATAAATTTCCTAATTTTGTCAAATTATGCAATAGGCCTAAATGTAAACATATTTAATTGTGCAGACGCAAAAATTCTATGAAATTCGCATTACCAGGTCAAACGCTGCTATTTCCTTTTAAAGAAAAATGTCCATAATATAATTTCCACCACGGAACAGAACAGAACAGAACAGAACCAGAGACTATTTATATAGCGACATGCCACTTCCTCAATCCTTAATACAATTATATAGGGAAAACCCGTAACGCCAAAGATGGCGGTTGTATGCACATGCCCCGCCCCTCCCGCTGGGAAAGCCAATCGTCTGCTTTTAACAGTTAAGCCGGAAAACATTTAAGCCTATCGTCTGGTTCCACCAACGCATGCGCACAGTTGAGGTTTGCGACAGCGGAAAATATGTTACTGTTTGAAAAGGCGGCAGATTTGATATGTGTTAGTTGTGTAATTATTAGACATCCCAAGCTACCGGAAGTTCTGGGAGTCTCCCGCAGATTGACAGCGGCTCCCTAATGACCGCAAATTAGTTCAAATCTCCCGGAATCTAGAGCGAGCGAGCAGTAGCGCGCGCACGACAGAGAGCGAGAGAACCCTTGCGCATGCGCAGTAAAAGTGTAACCTGTGGGGAAAAAGGCGTTTTAAACCTTATTTTGGGGCAAAGTCATCAAACTTTTTCAGCGATTTTTATCATATTTTATTAGTATTATTTTATTACTTACTAGCTTGTAATTGTGTCTGCTTATTGCTTAACTAAGTTTAGTTGGTGCTACTAAAAGCACATTAAAACTCAGACTGAAGCTGTGAGAGAAAATATGATGAAAAGATCCATATTATGTTCTGCTGCGGTTGCCATGACGACTGCTAAAGTTGGCGTAAACACAAGATGGCTTGATGGGCTAAAATGACTTCAAAATGGTGCCTCCATATGGCAGCCGTTCAGTCAGCGGATCTCATCCTTGACACCAAACCTGAATCTCAATAAGTGCATGGCTTCATCCAACTTGCCTGCATTTTTAGATCAGGTGTAAAGTAAGTGGCATACCACAACCTTAGGCAATAAATCTAACACACAAATAAAATCAGTTTAATTATTGACTTGCTGTAGATTTTGATGCTTACTGATGAGACATATTCTTTCAATAAGTGCTTCTGTTTTCCCAGAGACGCAAATACATTTCCAGAGACCTTTAAATAATTGAATGTGCAATTATTATCTCAGATCTAGAGCTAAGCATGCTTTTGAATTTTGCATGAATAAGAGGTTTATATTCTCTACGCATACAAGGTTTGTGAATGCAGTGAAAACGAGGATCCCGTCAATCCTAAAGCACTTTATATAGCAACATATATCAGCAACAGAGTACAGCAAAGTTAGAAATCCCAGAATCAAACATTAATTTTCCAAAAATTAAAGCATCCCTCCAAGAGATAGGTTTACCAATATATAAAAATATTTAAATGCATCGTCTTTTGTATGTAACTAATTTTCAAATAATTTAACCAAATTCAAAGACTTTTTTTTTTACCTTCAAATGGCATCCTAGGATCCTTTTTTTTTTTTTTTACCTTGACATGATATCTTAAAATGTGGACATTTTAAAAAGACATCCAAGACAACCAAAAGCGTATGAACATATAAGCATATGAACAAGACACAAGTCTCTTAAAATATCCAACTTAAAATATCAAATTGTATGAATTGATCATTTAGAAAACACAGCACAAAACATTTCATTACAAATGAACAGAATACCAAGTGAAATCTGACATTGGATCAATATATTATTGAAGATATTTCCTATTTCCTACAACAGGCTGATCTTCTCTATTCATCTTTTCTAGACAGTTATGGCTGATGCTGTGATAGGCCTCAGGGCACCAGCAGAGCACACTACGTTTAGATTCAAGGTTTAGGGCTTTTGATAAATGCGCTGTCCCGCCAGGTTCACACTTTCTTGCCTCCCCATTTCAGACCACTGTCCTTCACAGGCCATTAGACTACTCACTCCACTGAAGGTCGTACTGCCAGATCCCAGTGAGATCCATAAAGCCCTAAACAGAACAGGCCGCAAACAGCTCCCGAAACAGTGAAACAAATGGAGTCATTTGGCTTCATTTCATCACTATTCCGTTTCACGTCTGAGTAAACATTTCGTCCTTGTGTAATTTTCTCGCAACAGAAATTGCTGGTTGGAGAGCTTTTGATGCGAGTCGAGACTGGCCTGCAGAGCGCTGGTCAGGGCTCGGGAGGATGGCTAGAGAGGTCTGGATTCCCATTTGACTTTCACATTGGCGCACACTCTTCCACAAACTCTCTCACGCACAACCTTGGATGCAATGGTGCGAAAATGAAGCACTGCCAGAGACGGTACCCTCGCAGGCTTGGCCTGAAACTCAACACAAGAAGCTCAATGTGTCTCTTTTTTCTCACACATCATGACTAAGCTGACGTGCTCAGAAACAAACTCATCTCTGCGCCTCCCTCCATAAGCGCTGGACACCAGACTGCTTTTATCTCCTCCAATGAAGGTATTTCACTTGTCGGCCTGTCAAAGCGGTGCCAAAGTCTCTCGCTTTTTAAAGCATTAAGCCAAGGGGAAAAGAAAAGAAGGGAGGGAAAGGGGGGAGGAGGGAAAAAAAAGGAAAAGATGCTCAGCAGCACTTGTATGTGATTTTCCAGCAGTGCTACAGTATGCAGGCCAAAGGAAATGAGATGTTTCCTATGATATGTGATATGTGAAATCTCCTAACCTTTCTCAGAACAAACCAAATCATGTTACATCTAACTTCTACTATTTTTGAGAAATATATGCCATATATAAGTCATTTACAAGAAAATTAAAATTGCTTATGGAAAATTTTTAATTCTTTCGATATTTAGGCTACTATACTTTCTTCTGTGGAACACAAAAGCAGACATTTTAACTGTATGCAAGATAGACTGTATTTATATATTTAAACTGTAATCATACAATTAAACTGTTTTACAGTTTTTGTCCATACAATGAAAATCCATGCAGTCCAAAACATTGTATGGTCAAAAATAACTGACTTTTTCAAAATGTCTTACAGGTTTGTAAGGACATCAGGGTAAATGACAAATGTTGAAAAAATATATTATAATAATTGGGTAAACTATATATCCCTTCAATTCTGAAATCTAAATGATCAGACTGTTTCTTTATTCCAAAACACACTTTTTAATTCAGGAATGGCAAATGGCCTGGACACTTCATATTTGCTCATTAAAATGAACAAAGCAGTTTACAGTGTCTTTCAGACACAATGTTAAAGGGATAGTTCACCCCAAAATTAAAATTGTGTCATTACGGTTTCTTTCTTTTGTTGAACACAAAAGAAGATATTTTGAAGAATGTTGGTAACCAGACAGTTGACAGCAACCACTGACTTCCATAGTATTTTTTTCCTACTATGGAAGTCAATGGGGTCCATCAACTGTCTGGTTACCAACATTCTTCAAAATATATTTTGTGTTCAACAGAAGAAAGAAACTCATACAGGTTTGGAACAACTTGAGGGTAAGGAAATTATATGACAAAATCTTCATTTTTTGGGTGAACCATCTCTTTAATTCAAGACACACTGCTAAGTGGGTAAAACAATTGTGCAGGCATTACAATGATTTACGGCTCTAAAAAATTGTTTATTCAAGAAAGGCCTACAATTTAAAGATCTAATTTGTCAGCTTGTCAACAGCTATTGTGTGGAATGCGACCAGAGCATTTTTACGAGCGCAATTTCGTATGCTGGTCCTGTCAAAGGCTAAGCTCACCTTGAGCAAATCATACCCCTCAATGCCCATATTAATATTCTCATTTATCTTCAACTACGCTGAGAACTGAAATGCTGAATATTTTGCTAATTACGACGAGACCTTGCGGCTTTGACCTTATCAGGCTGTAATTAGTGTCTCATTAGGAAACAGTTTACCACTGATGGGAGACCTGTCGACACTGGCAGGCATGTAATCCCATTCAGTTCCTAAGGAAGGACGTTTCGCTGTCAACGCCCCAGTGCAGACGGGCGAGGCGGAGGAAGACCCTCAGGTGTTCTGCCGGGTTAAGAGGTGCTCATCTAGTTTTTCTTTTAAGTTTGCGCTTGGGAAAAAAAGGCCGCCTCCGGAACAGGGGGTGATAACATCTGTTGTAGGTGTTGGCAAGCAGCAACGGAGCATCATTATTATAACACTTTGAGCGATTCCATGCATGTTCGAGCAATCAAACACTGTGTACTTCTAATTAAAGCCCGGCTCTGATTGCTAACGGAAGCGACAAAGGAAAGAAGTTGACATGAAATGTGAAAACACACATCAGGCAAAGAGGGGAGAGTAATGAGGTAGGGGAGGGGACAGGAAACAGTGTGAATTGGTTTCGTGATGGAATCGGTGAGCTGAGGAATGAGATGGAACAGCCCTGAAAAATTAAGTTTTTCACCAGTAGATTGCAGCCGGAGGGTCCCGGCGTACCAACCACAGTCTCATTACTTTCCTTCATAGGCTGGGGGGAAAACCAATTAACTCAACAGCTGGATGAAGAAGAGACACTAGAGGAAGATGGACAGAGAAAGACAGCCAGAGACTGAATTTCAGATTAACACAACAGAGTCAACAGCTACAGAGCCATTGTAGCCTTGAAATATGGATAGCAGTGACAGTAATGGTTTTATGTGCTAAATCATGCATGAGCTTAAAGGGATAGTTCACCCAAAAATAAATATTCTGTCATAGTTTACTCACCATCATGTGGTTACAAACCTGTTTGACTTTCTTCTGTGGAACACAAAAGATATTTTGAAATACCATCTCAGTGTCTCTGTTTTTTGGCCCATTAGTGTTATCTTAGTATTATTTATATACTATTATAGTATTCATAGCTTGTAGTATTTAGCTTTTATTTTTAATCTTATTTTACGTTTTGGTGATTTTATCATTTAATAATTTGTATTAGTTTTTAATGTTTCTATTTATCTTTAAATGTATTATTTTATCCATTTCATGTTAGTTTTAGTACTTCAACTTAAATTGATTTTAATTTCAGTTAGCTGCCAGGGAAACATGTCTAATTTTCATTTAAGTACAAGTTTTCCTTCTGATATGTCATATATTCAATATTTTATTGCAGCTACTAAAAAACTAAGATTTGGTTTTAATTTCACCTTTAGTTAACAATAACAACACTGTTGCCTATACATTAAATATCATTGGGCTCCAATGTTGTTTGGACCCCATTGACTTTCATTGCATGGACAAAAATAACTACTTTTGTGTTCAGGAGAAGAGAGAAAGTCATGCAGGTTTGGAATGACATCAGGGTGGATTATGATAATAGAATTTTTGGGTGAAATATTCTTTCGATTTTTCCAATATTCTACCTTTTCTAATATTCCAAGAATGATTTTAGGAGAGACAAACCAAGAATTACAAAATGAACGGGAGCCATTTCATATAATCATACATTCATACAAGCCAAATCATACAAGAACTGATAAGAATGTAAATGTGGAGCTTGAAATGCAATGTAAGTCGCTTTGGATAAAAGCTTCTGCCAAATGCATGAATGTAAATGAATAATGAATGTAAAATACAAATCAAAGTGTTTCACACACACTGAATTGAAGGAAACCACAAAGCAAACTAAATTCCAATGGTGGCAGGCCGACTCCCACACGCCATGTTCCTGCAAAAGTCAGGCTTATTTTACCTCTTTCTGAAAGTTTCTGTCAAAACGACAAACACTTTGAAATAATAGAAAAAACAGGAGTGGGACGCTTGGCAATAAAGTATTGTGCAATGATGCAATAACTTCTCCCTACACCACACACACATATACACAAGTCTAGACCAAGTTTACAACTAATATTCAAACATTCTTTATGCGAATCGAAAAAAACCCAAAACTAATTAGAACTCATTGCCAAATATTGTGTTATTTATGTGGGACAACTTGCAAAACAAATCTATGGTCGATGACAGAAGTGAGACTGTTGCATTGCAAGAAGCTGAATATTGCAACAGAGTGTCAAAATACTGACAGGGTTTCACAGCAGGGAAGAGCTTTTATTGACAAGTTCCCTGTCTCTCTGATGGCCTAAAGCCCGGTTTTCAGCATCTATTATGGCAAACTTTGACAAAACCACCCCGCAGCTATCTAAGTCGGAGATGGTATTGCATGACACTTCATTTTAATATACAGAAATACAGGGGGGATGTGACCTTTCAGGTTTCATTGTGAACCGTGTAGGAAGGAGGTGGAGAAATGGAATAATAGCCACCCTGATATGCCATTTTTCTCTGCATGGTGTCTAGAAAACATGTTTTCGATGTCTGGAATTGAGAACATGAAATCTTTAAGATTTTCATTTCTTAAAATGGCACAGCTAAATGGTCAGGGTAAATTTAAAATTCCAGTCCTGCTTATAATATTATCCAGGAAAGAGATTCTTCAATTCAAAAGGACTGGTTGGTTGTCATCATATGCAGTCATCAAATTTAATAATACTCTCCCCTCCACTGTGTTTGATGTTCAGGTTGGTGGTTCTGTCAGTCTGATGTGATATTACGGAGACCGATATGAACGTTGAGGACGGAGTGTCTGAGTTTAAGAGGTTTTGAGGACATCAGTGGAGTAAGTGGGTTAGAGGCAGCTGTCTGGACTGCAGGGCATTTAAGGGTTTGGCAGCTGGCACCATTGAACTTCATCTCCAAGTCAAGTTTCCAGCCATGCAGAAAGTAGGAAACATGCAATGACAACGAAAGACATGGAGACTGATGAGAATATAAGACTAAAAGTATACACGGTATAAAGTATGCACACGGTATACATACATACACACACATTACCATTCAAAAGCTTGGGGTCAGTAAGATTTTCTTTTTTTTTCTTTTATTCTGCAAGGATGCCTTATTTAGATCAAAAGCGGCTGTAAAAGACATTTATAATGTTACAAAAGATATGTATTTTAAATAAATGCTGTTCATTTGAACTTTCTATTCATACTGTACAATCCTGAAAATAAAATTCCATTGACAAGTGACAGAAATATAGAAGAATAAAATAGTTTTTTGAGCATCAAATCAGCATATTAGAATGATGATTATAAAACTCAGCTTTCCCACACACATTCTTATAATATAGAGTGCATAAACAGTCCCTCATCAATCAACAATTCAGCCTCGTTTTTCTGCAGTGATATAATACAAATGACGAATACAGAAAGAACTAAAAAGTATGGGGGGGGGTATTCTTATGGAAAGGAATAAAAATACTGTGACAATAAAGAGTCAAACTACTGTAAACTGACGTATGCTATTGGTATTCAAAATATGCTAATCATTTGGTGTAACATTCAGAAATTAGAAAGTGATGGAGGAGTTGGAAATTGAGTCATCTTCGGTCAAATTAATTTAATTATAGTTTGGCTCATCAAATGAACAAACAAAAAAAAACAGAAAGGAATTGTGATAATTAGTATGCTTAGAACCTTGATTTCAGTTGAATAATGATTGGAAATGAGAATGCAACATTTCTTGTATTTATACATTATCTATGATCTGTTTGCCACATCATATTTAGCATAAAATATGTGATACTAAAAAAATAAAACAATGCACTATACTCTTTTTAAAAAGTTATGATTTATAAACAATATGGTTTTTAATGTTTTGTTGACAGATATTGGCATGTATTTTTTCATGCTTAACTGTCAACCACCCATATAACAAAAATAATTGGAATTGCAAAATACACACAGTGACGGCAAGTAATATCTCACTGACAGGGATAAACTGACATTTCTCAGAATAGAAGCTAACTGTATTAGTATCGATACAGCTCCTAAGCAACATGAGAAGTGCAAACCTGGAATTTAAGGCAGGCATTTCCACTTATATCCAAGGCCAATACACCGAAAATCCTTATCTTGTGTTAAGAACCAGACCTGTGAGCAACAGAAGACAGTAATGTGGTCTAATAAGACATTTTATGTCCTTTCCTACCCAGAAAGGTTTACATTTTAAAGAAAGCCAATGAATTCCACCTCCTTCATCTGATCAACAACTAGAGGCTTTTCATCTTGATAAATGGTGCAATATGCAGTAAAAACACAGTCCAGGACTAACAAGATAGAGTTACCTACACCTTCTCAGATCTTTGAGATAAGTTAAACATAAGAAAGACAAAGAGCTTACACATTAACAATATCATTCGATTTTGGGGAACAGGTACAGATCAGATAAGCATTCAGGGTTTTTTTAATTGGCTGAGCTATCAAAAATGTAGTATTTAGCCATCAAGTTCACTAAACATCCAGATATATAACCTACAGAACATATCAGAAGATCTCCAGACAACAGACTGCTATAATTTAATAATTCACTGCAGGGTCTGGAGAAATTTCACATTCAATAAATTAAATACACATTGCGGTCTTGCCCACTGGGTTTTTTATAGTCCTACAGAAGAATTGCGGAGCCTTGCGCAAATAAATAAAGATGTTAAAACTGCAAAATAAAAAAGGCAAAAAAACGCAGGCAACAATGGCTTCCAGTTTTCTCACGGTTCAGATAAGACCCCCTCCTCGGGCGTGTTGGACTGAGAGGTTAATCTCTGGAGTCTCGGTGAACAATAAGTCAATGCGCGCTGTATGCATCAATGTGGCTAGTGTTCCCTTGTGAGCTTAGGCACCAGAAACGAAACCAAATGGGGTCAAGCAGCCTGGCGGAAATCCTATACGAGACACCTCTGCTGAACTCCGGGGTAAAGCGTTTAGCATTCTGATTCATGAAGGAAAAAGGATCCATGCTCCGAGCAAGAGAGTAAAGCAAGAGAGGGCTGAATAGATTAACCAGTGTTGGGGGCATGTGTTAAATTTGTTAGCATGTAAAAGGACACACAATATTAAGGGCCACGTTGATGGTTAACCATGGCTTTGCTGATTCAATCTCCAAGTCTCAAACAATGGAATGAAGTTAATTAAATCGAGGGAGGATTCAATGAACAGCGTTTAATGAATTTCAAAACATTTCTATCAATCGAAAAAATAAGTGATGGTGAAATCGGATTTTTTATTCCAAGACTGGGCAGTATTGGTAATGATACTGCTTATAATGCAATGTCACATTCACAATAATGCTAGCAACATTTTCAACAGGAGTCAACAGGAAACAGCATTTGCAACTTATTATACTTCTGGAGAGGAAGAAGAATTCCTAGATATTCAATCAAAAAAACAAAGGGCGGAACTTGACTGAAATCGTCAGAAACTGATTGGATCATGAAAAGTGGTCTCTATGCCCCTGTTTACACCTGGTATTAAGATAGTTTTGGTCGATCGGATCACACGTGGACGATGCTAAATACAGGTGTAAACAGGGTCTAAAAAAGTTGAGCTTAATTGTCCACTTTCAACTACTTCCAGAGGTAGTCAAAAACGCATTCGACCGGATTGCTTTCGTAGTGTAGACGCTTATGTTCAAATAGCCACGAAAGACTGCCTACGCTCCACCTAATGACCTAACGCGTAAATATTATGGGATCCCATAATATTGGGATATTATGGGATATTATGGGCGCACTAGCCAGACGGGATTTAAGCTTTGGCGGCTGAAGACCCAAGTTTGGTTTGAACTGAAGATGAAAAATTCCTGATTTCTAACACACACTCACAGCCTTCGTTGTGGTCTTGCGGCTGTCAGAGCAGAAATGAAAGCTAATGCTCACTGTATGTTTTTCTGTTGTCTCCTTTCGCATTCATATGTAAATTGCATGAGCTTATTTCGTCCATTAAATCGAAAGATCTGAAAAGGCCCATACATTTAGCCACCAATAGACCCTTCAGTCGAAGAATTCAGGACAGAAGTGGTTTAGGAGTGGACAAAAGAGACGGATTAAAACACCAGGTGTAAACAGGGCCTAAATGACAGCTGGTTGGAAAAGAGAGATTGAACATTCTTTTATATATATATATAAAATTGAGATTCTTGACATTTTAAATATTTATTTTAGAACATTACATTATCCATTTACACTACAGTTCACTCACTGTTGTCGTTCTCTTCATCAAAGAAACCAGCATAATTGGTTTAAACACTGATAATAATAAAAGATGTTTATTAGAATGATTTCTGAAGGATCATGTGACACTGAAGACTGAATGACTGATGAAATTGGAATAAATTATTGTATTTTTTTATCAAGTAAATGCAGCCGTGGTGAGCATAAGAAACTTCTTTCAAAAAATGTTTTTACAAAAAACTTACCGACCCCAAAGTTTTAAACAGTATACTGTATATAATACAAAATTTATAATGAACTTTAACCAGTGTTGAAGTTAAAAACCTAAAGTTCAGCTAAATATTTAATTGACCTACCCAAATTAAAATGTATTTTGCTAAATTAAAATTTAATGTGCAAGTATATGACTCTGCAAGCCATTAAAATTATAATTAATGATGTACAATGTCAAAATCATAAAGTATATAAATACATTAATATAATAACATCATGCATGTAATTTTATAACAAGTGTATTATATATTACATATTACATAACAGGGGCCCTCCTCCGTCTTTCTGAGTGCCTTGGTTTAAAGAAGACCACTTTTTTTTTTTTTACAAGGACAACAGATGCTTCCTTATTATCAACTTCAAATACTCATAAAAAAAAAGCTGAAAGTAAAGAGAACATAGAAAGTTATCCACTGCGCCTTGAAGAAATTCATTAAACCAGCTGACAACAGCTGTCGGGCCTGAGCTCAAGTCCTGTCGCCTGTTTCTCACAGTGCAGAAGCACCTTTAATCAGTTTCTTTGTGGAGCCCTATGGAAAGATGCCATAGAAAACCGGCTCTTGGACGACCTCCCATAACCTAGGCCTGAGGTTGAATCTGGCAAGCTTTCCATCCTGTCACTGACAGCAACTACAGCTCGCAGAAGAGTTATTACAACTGTGGCGCAGAGGAGGACACGGCTAAAGACGGCAAACCGGAGCAGATGCGGCAAAGTCAGGACCTAGACAACATCGTTAATGTTTAGAAGTACACAATCAAGACATCTCTTTCGAAAGTACAACTTGTCTCTCAGAGGATGTTCATAACTCATGCATAATTTATCTAGTGAACTATGTTCTCACAGCGCTGAAAGCTCTGAATGACAAGGTGTATCCGCTGTTATGACACGTGCACAGCGTGGCTGCGAGACTCCATGCCAAAAACCACAGGTGAGGATTTTCATAATATGACGCTGGGTTTTGAAGTACTCTCTCACTCTCTTTATGAGATTACGGGCCAGTTTCAGTTGATTGCGCCCCAGGAGACAGGCAGAGCATTACGGGTATTCGGAGAGATGCTCGGCTCAGTCGAAGTACAGGCAGGGGGATTTAGAGGCCCTGTGGGACGCCACGCAGCTGCAAACCTCCACATTTAACCATTATGATAGGGGAACCATTGTGACCAGAGAACTGACCAGAGAACAGATTCCAACTGTTACTTGACGGCCACAACCTTTAACCTAACTGTTGACCACAATGCATTTATCCTCCTCCGACCTTTTAATAAAATCTAAAGCACCTGCTTCGAATTCAAAGCATATCATTTCCCACAATCCTGCAGTGACAAAGCCCTCGGCTAATGCCGCTACTCAAAAGGCAGCACGAGAGAGCGAATCTCATTGTGGATTCAGAAAGACTAAAGAAAAGTGGAGTATCCTATTACACAGCCAAACACTGCTGAATGAGAAAATAGAGTGAGCCTTTTTTTGTGTGGGTTTTTTCTTTCTATTTTTTCACCAGATAACTAGAAAAAAAAAATCTTCATGGGTGCCTGTGAGCCACCAAATCATTTTCTTGCTAAGAATATAAATATTTTGTGCCATTTTAGAATGAACTCCACTTTAACCTAGGTCTGTGCGCATGCTTAACAATCCATCAAATTACATGTACAATTTTTTTTTTGCCATGGTAATAAAGATGCAAATTTATGCAAATGTATGCACCTCATACACTCCATCTTTATAATTAATGGCTAGTACTGCTTCAAAACAAGTCAAAGCGGTATTGTGGAGCACTATAATCAGTGTTTGCTCTCTGTGCAGAGGTCAGCCCCTTAGGCACGTGTTCAAGTTCAAGGCAAAACAAAATATCATCTGTTTGCAGAGATCTACAGTATTAAATTAAAGTACTGTGAAAATGACAATTTTGACAAATGACAAAAATAATGACAAAAAGTTATTAAGTGGTAGGCCCTATTGAAAATTCAAACATGAAAATGAATATTCTGTCATTTATACTCACCCTCATGTCATTACAAATCTGTAGGACTTCTGTGAAGCACAAAATATTATATATTGCTACAGAAACACAGACATTTCTTCAAAAACGTGTTCCACAGAAGAAAGAAAAACTGGTCTAGAATGACATGAGGGTGAGAAAATGTATTTTTGGGTTAACTGTCTCTTTAAGATGAAGGCATGCAGGAGTTCAGCTGGCACAGTTAAACAGGATTTGCCACCCTGGGAGAACTGACTGACCCTAATATAGGCCTATTTTTTGGAGTTCCAGAACTAAAATTCTTAGCGTGTTATTTCAAGAACATGTTTGACTTCTGGTTACATCAGAAAAAATGGGAGATGGTGCTATCATAACATTTAAATTTTTTTTTTACATTTTTAAAGTTATCAGTCTGTCCAATGATGTAGAAACGACATCAAAGATCAAGCTCTCTTGATGCAGAAATACTGAGCTAATTATGATTCGGGTGCTGGCTAACGGAGAGTAAATGAATTACGTGACCAGCACTGACATAGAACATGAGGCTGGGTGCATCTATCTTCGTTTATAAAAACGATTTGGATTAACTGTGGAAAAACAGAAATCAACAACAAATGCTTAATCCTTTGCAATATATCAATGATGGCTGAGAAAAATGAAAAACCATAATGAGGGATTTCCATTTATGGAATGAAGATGACACTCTTTGAAGTGCCTTCAGTCCAAATCACATAACAAGGAAATGACGCAAGACTGAAAGCAATCTGGCATTAAGAAAACCTCCAGTCATTTAAATCCCAGCCATTTTAAAGGAATGAAGATTCACACAGACTAACCAAAACAAATAAACTAATGGTTTTGTAGATGGCGGAGTGTCATACAGTGATGAATGCAGAAAGGCCCTTCGGTTAATGAAAAACAGATCTAAATGGGTCATCATCGTAATGGGCACTTTAAACAAAAGATGACATACCCAATGTTAATGAAATAACAAAAACAGAGAGCATCTGAATATGTCCATGTTTGAGGGGTGTTCACACTGACAGCGAATGCGTCATTGGAAGTCATTCAGTTCAATGAGAGTTGGCGAATTGACCACAGGCCATAAAACAAAAATAAGCAATATTCATATATATGCAAATGAGCAGTGACGTGGTGCGGCGACTATCTAACCGGATACAATTAGAGTCAATTATCAACATCTATAGCAAGCAATAGCACAAAGACTCGCATCATCCTATTTACTCCCTTTCATTGTGAACATGGCCTTTGTTCAAATGGTTCATGTAAGCGAACAGGTTCAAAACGATTTACTGATTTGAGTCGCTGTCTTAGTTAGTTACCGGTAGTTGCTTTCTAGGTTTACTAGATAGATGTATTTACAGTATGTAAATTTATCAGTTCAAATTGAAGCCAATTATTATATGCAATTACCTTGTTTCTGTGAAAGATAAGACTCCTCTAATTGCAGTCTAACTAAATTTTATCATCCAAATGTTAAATATTGAAAAAGATATTGCTCTCTAAAAAGCTTTAAATGCACAATAGTTAGCCATGTTTTGATCAACACTCATGGCAAATCATAACTATCATATTTCGGTTTTGGCAAATTGGTGGCTAATTCGTATGAATTCGTATTTTCTCATTCACACAATTTTGTATGATCTGCTTACGCCCCACTGGAGGTTAGGTTTAGGGGTGGATCTTCATACTTTTCTTCTAAAAATTGTACATTTTTATTCAAATCATTGTACAAATTTGCCACCTCACAAACTAGCTACATTTTCTGATGAGATCGGGTTGTTTTTTTTAGCAGCTTGTTGTGTAACTACAGTAACTATTTTTTATAATGTTACATGATGGTAGTTTGACTGTAGTACTTCACATTTTGAGAAATTTGCAGCTTGTTTCAAATTAGCTTCCCCAACACTGTTTAAGTGTGTACTAACTGTAAACAGAAACAATTGGAGAGCATTGGAAGTCAAATGTTCACAGGTAATCCGGGATGTCAGATCAATCCACTCAGCTGGGTTAGAGGAAAAGTGAATTCTGTTCTACAGTATAATTTACTGATAAGTTAACCAGGCATATAAGTAAACTGCAAGTCTATGAGGAAAACATTTTTAGTAAATAACATACAGTCTCTATTAGCAATCCCAATTCAGTCTGATCTCTGACGCTCTGCTGGGGTTTACCTGCCGTGTGACTAGGAATGTGTGCAACGACTAATTTCATTGACGTTTAAACCGAAATGTTGCCACTGACTAGTCGCATAAGCATAAGCAAGCTATATTGTTATATACTAGTTTGACATGAAGAAAGGGAAAAGATTTGTGTAGGCTTTCAAAATACTCCCTCACTTGCTCATCTTCCAAATGTGAACATTTTTCTGAACCCGCTGCGAGAGCCACAGAGAAAACCAAAGCATGCAAAATCTGGGGTAATATGAAATGATTTTGTTTTCTGCTACAGATATGTGCTTTTCAAAATAATATATTAATTTTAAAATGAAACATTAACATGATTGTAATTTAAACGTAGCCTTTGTAAAAAATAGAAAGCAAAACATTAAATGTGCATATATGTAAACGACTAGTATTTCCAAGTTGACTAGCAGCAGCAGTATCGACTAGTCTCAAACATCCAGTTCTAACATTCAGAGTGTAAACATTATTATGACAATATCAGCAGATGGCCATGTTATCTTTTTCAGCTGGTCAAACAAGCCTGAATGGGTAATCGATTTGATAAAAAGCAGGGGAAAAAAACGATTTCTCTGCCAACTTAAAACCATTGAACTGAATGAAAATGGATTTATCTGAGTTAAAAGATTTTGGAGAGGAAAATAGTACATTCCCTGCTGTGCTCAATGCAGACTCTGCATCTGACAAGGTAGTTTCTAGGACACATAATATCTAATTTTGTGGGAGCTTAAACATCTTTATACCATAAAGTCCCTTAAAAAAAAGATAAGTGATGCAAATAAGGCCCTGGCTTTCATCTGTGTGTAAAACTAATTGTATTACAGATAGCACAGGTACGTCTCTAAGATGTCTGCTAAAGTGCGCTTCATCTGGAAAAACATCTGATAAACGTCCCAGAAAAAGCAGTTTTACATACATTCTACATCATAAACATCTTAAAGACATTTTCTAAATGTCTATTTAACGTCTAACAGGAAATATAAGCCCCTTTCACACAGCGCGTTGATCCCGGGAAATTGCTGTAAAATTGCTAGTGCCTTCTGTGTGAACGCAAATACGTCCCAGGATTGATGCCGGGATCGATGCCGGGATGAGGAGCTAATAACATTGCCGGGATCAGTCCCGGAACGCGCCCTGTGTATTCCTTATCGAATTAACACATTGAAAAGAAGTCATAATTGAAAAAAAAAGTTGTGATTTGACAACGAAACACGTACATAAACAACAAAGTTTGAACATCAACATCTAATGCCTGATCAGCTGCCATGTTGTTCAAAGCAATGCAAACACTTCCGCTGTTGTACCACAACATGTTTTCGACGCGTACGTTACACGGCACATCCTGACGTCACGTGTCTTTATTGGATCTTTACGGGATGTGTGTGAAAGCAGATTCCGGAAAATCTCTGGCAGTGTGAATGAACCAAAATCAAACGATCGAGGTGTGATTCCTAGATGACAACCCGACATTCTACTTGGATCTGTTCACGTCCTCAGACTTTCAGATTATTCTTGCATTATTAAGGCATTAGCAATCTCAACTATATGAAATATTATGAAATAATAACTTAATTACATTTTAATGCTGAAGCCATGCCATTTTGAGTGCAGAGCTCTCAGAAAATTCTGAGTTTACAAGTTGTAGTTATGAGTTCTACGAGGATGTGAACACTTACAAATCGGAATTGAGTAATTATGGTAATTCCGACATGGCGTAAAGTGAACACACCTAAACTCCCAGGTACTTGGGGTAAAAAGAGCTACTTGTGCTTGCTCTTTTTGAACATCCCACCACAAACATTGCGTTTTTAAACACCATGCAAGGTTAAAAACAGTCCAAGTCTAGTTGTGTTCAAATGCAAAAACTTAAGAAATTACCTGTGCAATAAGGGTCAGGTGATTAGTCAACTGGTCACTCGTGCAACTCACAGGCTAGCCTATTTTGAAAATCCATAGTTTTGAAAATCCCTAACCAATATGAAAACATGTTAGTGTGCAATGTTAAAGGGGTCATATAATGCCATTTTTTAACAAGCTAATATGATTCTTTAGGGTCTAAATGAAAAGTTTGTAATATACTTGAATTAAAAATTCTCATTAGTATTGTAAGAAAACACTTATTTTACCTGGTCAAAAACCGCTCTGTTTTCAGCATGCCGTTTCAGTGCATATGACTTTAAATGATAATGAGCTTTGCTCACCCCGCCTCTCTGTTCTGTGCGTACACCGTTTGAACACAATAACCATAACGCGTTGTTCAGTATAAACGTGGGATTATGAATTATATTGAGAACGTCATACATAGAAAACATGCCGTAATGTACCCTGAGTGTAAACCTTAGACGCATTCATTGTGAAGCGTGCAGCTAGCGATTTGGAAAGATTAATATATATATTAATATAAAGTTTAATAAAACGTTACACTCACTTCAGTTCTTCTAGAGGTTCAGCAGGAACACGAATATCTGGTACCGATCCTTTTTTCATGAGCAGCTTCTTAGCAAAACCAGCTTTATACTGATCCTCGTTTATAAAGCAGTCTGGTGTGTGAAATGATTCCCGCAAACATGAACGCATTGACGTTGCTCGTGGGGAATATTCCCTTCGAAAACAAACTCAGCCACTGCGTCTTAAGCGGTTCGGATTTAGGAACATTAAAATGACTGCTGTGTTCGTTATTACACCCAAGAACAGAACACCACAATCGCTTAGATGCCATTCTGCTCATAGACAGTGCTCCAGTCAACAATGACCGCGCCGGTCCGCGCGGACTATGATTGACAGCTCGGTCACGAGCGAGGGCGGGTCTGTGTTGAAACGACACTGTGTTGTTCAATCAACAATCGTGGGAGGGGCGTCCGATTTAGTGACGTCACAAAATCGAACGGCTCAATTTGAGGCAGGGGAAAACATATTAGGAGATTTTAAAAAAAACACTAGATGGATTTTTAGCATTTTATGATGGTTGTGTACAGGCACTGCCAACACACATTTCAGTACAATCAACTTGTAAAAGTGCATGTACCATTATATGACCCCTTTAAGGAAAATAAGTCAGCAGAGAGCCACAGGAATGAGTACGGGCATAAAAATATGAAAATCCAACAAACCCAAAAATCTATGGATTTCCCAGCAAATAAAGCCTGCTTTCAAGCGGACTCTTTCATGTCAGAGAGAATAGTTCGATGAAATGAAAGGACAAAAGCAAATACAAGAGCGAGAGAGCAGGAGAGAGTTGGAGGAAAAAGCACAGCACATTTTCCATTTTCCTCTGCAAGTAAAAAAGCACATGAATTATGGATGCGAGCAAGCCAACAGTGCGAGAATTTGATCCCTGACCAGACAGCTCTTGGCTCCCCGTGGAGCAGCCCGCCACCATCCCCCCCACCGGGTTTTTAAACATTGCTACCATCCATTCCTAACTTCCTTCTCGGGGAGAGAGCTGGAACTGTCGGCTAACAAGGCTTGGAGACTATTGCCTGGGGACAGGACGTACTTGTCTAGGAGACTTCAAGACGCTATACCTCTGCATCCCTTCTATTGTTAGCATCTTGATCCTCAAAACTGAACTGACATTTTCACCTGTTGGTTTAAATGTGAATGTTTCACCATAGATGCTCATGACGGCTCCATCATGAGGGGTTTGCAGGTCAGATAAGAAAACAAAAGGATTATTTACAAGTACCCTCAGCCATTTACAGAACACAAAAATAATGGCTCTAACTATACAACATTAACTTTAAGTGAAGAAAGCAATACCAAGAGATCCCAATGGAAAGTAAGATTCACAGTAAAATATATCCTACAGAAAACAACAGGCAACTAAAATACAGACTAGTAAAGACCTTCTGGATGATTTTCTGAAGCCCATACCACTGAGTCAGGCATTAACTATTAGGACATCATCACATGTTTGAGTCGAAAACATAACACTGAAGCAAGAGCTCTATGGAATAACTACATCGAATTTCAAAATGATGAAAACTATTCATTTCTACCACTTTTCTTTCGTTTATAAATGGTAATGTATTACAACTGGTCTTTGTTACAATGTTTTTTGTGACGTAAAGCAATCTGTGAAATTAGAGTGATTAACTTTACACCATTCATCACGGACCACTGATCACTATATATAGATTATATATTATATTATGAATCAGTGTTTCCGCCATGGTTTAATCAGACACAGTTTAATCACCATGGGAAAATCTCAGAGTAAAACTGGGAGTTGTGAAAAATATGATACACCGGTGTTTTTCCAGATGAGAAGTTTATCTAGGTATCATCGTTTTACTCTTTTAATTTCTTTTATAACCGTTTTAATTTTCCTTGCTGTTATTTTGTGATTATTTTAATTAATTTCTGTAAAGTACTTTGAATTGCCACAGTGTATGAAATGTGCTATATAAATAAACTTGCCTTGCCTAGTTCAGAGTAATTAAATTGACTATTAAATAGGTATTTTATAATATCAATATCATGTTGTTAGCTTAGCAACATGCTAATGTCTAATGTCCACAAAAGCAGCTAAACACCCAGGAGTTATACCGTGTTCACGCCATGTTGTAATTATCATAATTATGCAATGACAACAAGTGACATTCTTCACTCGGATTTATGTGTTTCTATGGCAACATTATCAATGGCAAAATGAATCTGCAGCAGTCAGGTGGTATAAGTCGGGTTTTCGAGTTCTACGACGTGACCGCTTTTTACAAGTCGAAACCTTGTAATTACGGTAATTCCAATGGTGTGAATGCACCTTTAGACATTACCATGTTGCTAAGCTAACAGCATGATACCATAAAATGCATTGGGTAAAATAGTCCATTTTTAATTCAACCGAACTATTTCATACAAGTATGTTTATAATCAGTATGTGCATTGTGAGATAGGCTTATCCGTTAAGGATATGCTACACTGTGTTATGCGTAGGCCTATGTGTGATGCTTACATAGGCATGGCTGCATTTTGGAACAAACTACTGCAATAGTGAATTCAACTGCCTTTAAGAACAGAGAGACAGAATCCAACAAAAATGTCTTATAGTTCATAAATTAAAATTGAAATCAATGCTCTGAGAATTCAGCGACACATTGAGCAACTCAGTCTTTGGGAACTGAAGAAGGAACACTATATAGATATTGGTTAGGCCTGAAACCAGGCATTGGAGCATTCCACACCACAAACAGAACACCACCACTCCAACACACTAACAAAATAAACTCCAAAACAGCAATGAAAAACCATTGCATGAACTATTATCAGCCAATAACACGGCGCACTGTGGGTACTACAATATTGCATTTGGAATTAATTAAATACATGCAAACACACCTCACTTTGTTCAATTACATTAAATATAGCAATTAGTCCTGCTCTAAGCAACACTGGCCAGTTTTTAAAGTTACATCACAAAAACAGAACTGACACTGTGTTATCAGCCATTAATCATGAGATGCATCTTAAAAGTCAAGAGCTAAATCAAACAATGAATGACTACAACCCTTGGCCTTGGTTCGAACAAAGGATTAGCTTTCATATACTAAAGCAGGTATTGCACCATTAACAATGAAACAAACTGCTTTGTTGACATAACTATTGTGACTGAATAAAAATCTGCACATTGCACTTGATGTCAAATGGACACAAGTAGCTGATGACTAGCATTCATATAAATTGTGTCCATGGCAGTGTATTACAAAAAATAAGAAAGTAATTTATAAGAGTAGTACGTGCATATGATTGATGTGCATCCAGGGTATGACAGTTTGAAGGAGGTGGCTGCCGTGTGCATACGAGGTAGGTCTATTTACACAGTAAGCACATAAACAGGTTTTGCTCCACTTTTATTGAGCACTGATTAAGCTCTTCGTGAAGCAAATTACAGTCTGGAGAATAAAGGCCACGAGCAACAATGTTTAATTATATCTGACTCATCAAGGACATCAATGAGGCACTCAATGAGTAGTATTCATCTTCAGCTCTCTGACCAGCACTCATTGGGTTCCTCAGTCAAATGAGAGGCATTAATAGGTTCATTTCAAAGGAGGCGGAAGCTCTCTTATTTCTCTCTTCTCCTACTTCAATAGCTGCCGAATGTAATTACTGAGTCGAAGCTAAAACGTCTAAAAATGATTTTCATAATTTCAATTCAAATGTGCCATCAGTCCAGCAGCAACAGTAGTCGTTTCTTTCAAAACTTCAATAGTCTTTTGTGTCTTTCCACTCCAGTTTCGCTTTACTTTAAACAGCAAACATCTTATCAGTGGCACATTAAATCATTAATTGAGACTTAATAGTCTCAGAATCTATGGTATAAAAATCACAGAAATGGATGTGTTCGGATCTCCGATGCACAGCCAGTGAAACTATCTTGCCGTGAGTATTCACAGGGAAGAAAACAGATGCTTTCCTAATCATACAGTCCAGTTATTCCCTCACAACATAGACACTTAACAAGCATCTCAAATACAAGCAGGCCCTTGTGCTTTGAAATATGTAGGCTAATTTTACTGATATTCTTATGTTAGAATGACAACAAATATTATCAACTTGTCTATTCCCTCTAAAACATTTTTTTTTGATGTGCAAAACACAGACAAATAAACACATCAAGAGAAACTTCCCACACACCTTGGCAGAATATCACAGACTGCGCTGGCAACACCCCAAATGCCAACAGCAAACAATTCCAGGTTGTATGTTTTAGCACAAAGATACATCATCAACAGGTTTGTTTGTGCGTTGAATTACATGGAGACAACTGTGACAAAAGATTCTTTATAATTGAGGTAGACTGATTGGTTTAAACAATATTTTGCAAGCAATTTTCAATTTAATCAGTTATCGGTTCTTTTTATAGGGCTACTGATAAATGCCACCATTTGTTGAGTATCTATAGTAGCCTACAAACAATTTATTTAAACTTAATTTATGATTTTTGGAAAATTACACAATGACTTAAATAACAGCCAATTATTCTCAAGAAAAGCGTATCTTAATTTGCAAAATGAATGGAAAACAAAAAATATTTTTGCAAACATCTAGATCATTAGGCTTGTTATTATTTATTAAACATTCTTAATACATTTTTTATATCTTTTTTGTGGTCTAATCATCATTATTGTCAACAATAAAAATCGGGTGTGTAGCCTAATTTATCAGACAATTAAAAATAATTGTTTTTTTGTCATAAAAAAAGCAATATCGGTCATTCTCTGCAACAGATAACTAAATAAACAGGCCCATTTCAGCACATAATTGTGCAACAAAACCTTGATTTAATATAAAAGATTCAGATATAAAAGCTGAACACAAACTAAAAATAAACTAACCCCGTTAGACAAACATTTTGACAGGTCTCTTCCACCTATTGTTGGCTACTGACTGACTGTAGATAATTTGATGGTCTCAAGCAAATTGTAAACATTGCAACTTTGCAAACAATAGCACTGATTTGTCTTCAATCTACAAACAATCCACTAGTACATACCACTCTCATCGAACAAGTCCTCGTGCATAACTCAAGGCTGAAGGCGAGATGTTCTGCATCTAGCGGACTGCCACATTGCAACTGAAGTCAACGCCAAACCAGTGTGTTTGTGTGTGTTTCCAGAAAAAGCAAACAGCCCCTTTGAACACGCATAGAACACAGCACTCAGCACGCATCCCCTTACCGTTTTAAATGCCCGCTTTGAGAGCGGTCGCGAGAATATGAATCAACTGGACGCCACAGAAAGAACTTTGATGTCTCGTGAGCGCATCCTGCGCCGCTCGCTCGCGCTGCTCCGCCATCTTCAGCGCGCGCCGAATGCGCGAGAGTAGAGCAGCTGACGGGCACGCGGGGAGGGTTCTTCACAAAACACCCCGAAGTTCTAAGCTCCTCATCCATGCACTACACTACACCCCTGTCATGTTAGGGTACCTACCTACTAAGTTCTTTTTACCGTTTGATAAATAAACATTCTAATCGTCTATTCGAAAAATAATCCGTTTAAGTGGTCAATTAAAACCAAATTTAAAATAAATAAATGTAAATAAAATCATATGACAGGATATAGGCCTATAGTTGACAAAAACTCACTTTTAGCACATGTAGCTTTCCCAGAACAGACTAAAAATATTGATTACTCACACTGCACGACAAAACTTTGTGTCCAATATGCTATGATCTTCTATATATATTATAGCCTATATATACAGGGTTTGAAATTATCTTTTTTACCCACCAGCCAATTTGACTACTAAATTTAAGTTAAGTTACCGGACATTCAAAACTTCTACTGACCAAAAAAAAATATCTACGGGCTATATAATAGGCCTATGGGTCATTCTAAGAATTGGTTCAAAGTCGGAAACGTCTTGAAAAAATATATATATTTCCAAATGTTGTATGTAGGCCTATGCAAATTGTATAATATCCAAGGTACAATTTTCTATTAATTTTGCAGTTAATTATCATATTGTATTTTCAGAAAGTTTTGGAATATTTTTCCTCTCCCCAAATTTGTCACTACTGAAATAATTTAATAAGAAGGCTATTATTGACATTAATATTTTGTTGACATCTACCTAGTACGTTTAGTTTTTTTATTTTTAAAAAAAGTTTTCACAGGTAAATCAAGAACAATTACAATTTTAACAATATTTCAAGTGTAATTTATAAAATTTGTTGTATTTTGAATACAATCTTTCTTTGTAAAAGGCATTAAGTTTATCATACTGATTTCAAAGTTAAGGATTCATTAGTTTGAATAAATATACATTGAACCAAACACTATGATAACATCTTCTTAGTTGATAATTCAATATACTTTATTTTAGACAAAACATCCCATGTGACGGCACATTTTCGGTAGTGACAGTAACGTTTTGGTAGTGACATCACACTACAGAATTTTAACTCGCATACTAAAACACTACAAAACATACTAAAATACTAATGATTTGCATTACTGTACTAAAAATGTGTTTATTTCCCCCAAATAAATGATAAAGAGGTGATGACATGTTTCGGTCATGATTGTTTCGGTAGTGACAATTTTAGATACTTTTGTGCCTATAGCTCAAATATGCTAATCAGCACATGGTTAACTAGCACAGTTCTGAACAGTTGTACACACACAAAAACTAAATTTTATCGAAAAACAGTAACACTAAAAAAAACATGACGTCATAACCGAAACTTCACCACATGTATCGTAAGTGACAGTTTTAGATACTTTTGAGCCTGTTCAAATATGCTAATCAGCACATGGTTACCTAGCACAGTTCTGAACAGTTGTACACACATAAAAACAAAATTTATGGATTAACACCCAAAAAAGTTTGCTTAATTGCAGAAAAAAGGTGTTTGGTAGTGACGTTCCTTAAGGTTACACGCAGATTTTCAGAATTTTAAACACATTTCCCTCAAAATGATGGTACCTAAAATGAAAGAGAGGCTATGGGAGAGAGGGACACAGGAATATTTCCTCATCAAAAATGTAAGTGTGTGGTTCAAATCAGTCTCAGCCAATGGACTAAAACACACACTGTTTCGGTAGTGACATGAATATGCGGAACACATTTTTTTACATAAAGTTTCATGATTTAAAAATAAAATATAACCACAAGTTGAAATTTAGGGATTAGGGTTCGGGACAGCCACCTCCCAATTGAAAGTACCCAATAAATGATGATATTATATATATTAAACTTACTTATATTTTAAATATTATTGTGGGATTCAATAGATAATAGAAGGATCTTAGTAAACATCTAAAATTTGTATATATATGTTTTTTACATGTTTTACAAGTGCAAAAACATTTATTGCAGTGGTATAATAGGTCTCGTTACAATCAAATTCAAATTAATAATCAATATGAAATGTAAAAAAATAATCTTCAAAAATGTATTTTAATAAATCTAAATATAGCCTATAATTAAACCATGAGAAGCAATACAATGCCAAAGCCACAAGAAGAGGTCACTTTATTTTGGCACTTGTCACACATGAAAATATTCAGAGGGTTACAGAAACTCAAAGACTTGGTAATGACTGAGAACATCATCAACGTACAAACAGATGCTTGCATGACATGCAACAGATATCAACACTCTCCAGAGTCAGGGAGATGAGCTCCTTATCACGGCCCTTGATGAAGAGTCCCAAAGCTCTGATGCAGTGATTGGCCGTGCACTTTAAGCAGTGTTCTGAGAGCGAGGCCTGTGTAGTTTACTTCTAAAATGGCTTTTGAAGATCTAAGCAGGCACCATCCAAACACAGAAGTTAGTCTTCAGAGGAGAAGCACTCGATCCAGTCCAGTTCCCATTTGATGGATCTCCAGAACATACCAACAAGACCCTCTAAGCAAAAAAACTGAAGTAGTGCTTTGAGATCTTAACTGTTCCTATTTCTTGAAAATCCACCATTTAATGTGTAGCCCTGGGTTTTATAGCAATAAAATGCCATAAAAATATGCGGCCCCATCGGAAGGCATGGCTCCACATTAAGAATACATGAATAATATATGCCTGTTAACTAATTTAGCAGGCAATATCAGATTATTAGAATAATTTGTACGACAATATGCATCAATTATGAAGGAGGCTGAATATAACTTTTTAATGTTAAGAACTGGCTTTTTAGAAGTAATATCAGATCTCGCAGTAAACTGAGTGTTTTAGAGAGAGATTCTGTGAATATTTGTTGCATCAATAGAGCACACATAAAAATGGACATGATTTAGACCTCTTTGAATTTTTGGAAACGTTAGATGTCACATTATTTTCACCCAGCCCATATTTTGCACAACTGGAAATAATTATTCAGATTTTCATCACATCTAAATGTGCAATAACGACAAAATTGGATGTATATGAAGCTCTTGGCTTTTACATTCTCATCCATCATCTGTGATGTCATTTCTTATCGCCTAAATTTGCCTATTGCCTCTCTTAATGATGAATTTTAAAGAGCCCTTGTTGCTTACTTTTTTTCCTTTTCAAATTAAATACAAATATCTGTCATTCTTTGCATGAATTCTGTTCTGGAATTCTGATGGTATTCGTGAAGAAACAGTCAAAAGGGGTTTAAAATAAGAAACAGACTGAATATACAGCACAGAACAGAATTGAGTAAAAAACAAAACAAAAAAAAACCCACAATATCGCCACCCACTGGATGAAAACACACAGTTCACAGAACAAAGTACAGATGCTACAAAAAAAACTCATTATACTGACTGTCAACCAAAATATAGTCAGTCACAAACTTGCACTTTCTACGCATTAGAAATGAGAAACTCCTCTTGATTTCACCCTTTGAATGGACAAACCCCATTATCAATTGCCATACTACCTTTACATAATGACACGCGTATTAAATCACCATGACAAATAAGAGAAAAGTCACATTAGGTTATTCGCTATTATGATTCTAAAATGCCATTCTAAAACTTGTACTGAGACAAACAAAACAAAACAAACAGTCATTTATCTTCAAGAGCTGTATGTCAATGCATCAATATTGATAGTAAATGAATGCCAATTTGAAAAGTTAAATATCATAATTGACTGTACATGATTTAAAAACTGCATTAAATGTATGACACATACAAGAAGACACATGGCTTTAAAGATCACTTCGACTGTCGCTATCTAATAAAGCCTACGTGATTCATTTTACTTGTCTAATCCACAACACTGAAAATGTTTCCACGGAGATTGGAGGTGCAGTTCAAGCCTTCTGTTAAATAAGAATAGTAAAAGAATCCATTCCGTTTTCTTCCACCCCACAGAATAAAAATCAAACCTGCTTTTGCTACCATTCTATACCATGCAGAAGGCCTGGGCAGCTGCATCAGATGGCTTTTCAAGACAATACATACATTAACATGCACTGCAGCCTCTGGGTGGCGCTAGAAACATTTGAAATGCACAGTAGAATCACATGTCGCACACTAAAATGAAAATGTTATCCTCATTTACTAACCCTCATACGGGTTTGGAACTAGAGGGTGAGTAAATGATGAGCGAACATTATTAAAGGTCAATTGTCCCTTTAACATCACACTGGTCATTCTACAGTGTCCTAGATGAATGATAACCTTCCCAGACTCTAGACTTCCTAATCTCTAAATGCTAAAGATGTCAAATTGAATTGTACAGATAGAATATAAAGGAATTAAGATCCAGGGTGTTGAAAGCATATAGCAGCTGTTAAACACTCTCAGGCTTTTATTTTTCCTTTCATAGAGTCCTGGGTCTCTGAGGTGTGACGGGCGGGTGGTTTTCCGAGAGAGTGGTGCTTCAGTGCTGAAGAGGGGCGGTGCTGTGTGTCACCTGTTCGATCCAGAGCAGGTAACGGCTGACCCGTGAATACACACCTGGGTACGAGGGGTCACCGCAGCCGTGACCCCAGGAAATGACCCCTGTCAGTACCCAGCGCCCTGCCTCACCCTGACACACCAGCGGACCCCCGCTGTCGCCCTGGCAGCTGTCAGCATGCTTTCTCAGGTCAGACGTCATGCTGCCCGCACACAGCATGTCGTGGCTTGTGAAACGCTCGCCATAGCGCTTCTTACATTGCCACGAGGGCAGAAGAGGAACCCAGGCCTGAAGAAGAGTGCTGGGATGATCAGAGTCTGAAAAATATGGGGAAAACAAATGGTAAGACACCATTTGCAGCACATTTAAAGGAACAGTTACCCCAAAATGACATTTTCCTTCATGTTGTTCCAAACAAAAGAAGATATTTGTTATAAAAAGATCATCCATTTTATAACATGGATTGATGAATCATGCACATTGAGACACATTATATATATTTATATATATATAGCATGACCATTTAACCATTTAAACAGGAACAAGAAATGTTTCTTAAACACCAATTCAGCATGATTTCTGAAGGATCATGTGACGCTGAAAAGAAGACTGGAGTAATGATGCTGAAAATTCAGCTCTGCCATCACAGGAATAATTTACATTTTAAAATCTATTAAAAATATAAAACAATTGTTTTAAATTGTAATAATAAGTCACAATATACCTGTATTTGTATCAAATAAATATGGCCTTGGTGAGCATAAGAGACATCATTAGAGTATTAGTAGACTGGTAGGGCTAGGGTTAGAATAAGTTTGACATGTAGTTGCAAAGTTACTTATAGTCAGTAGAATGTCTGTTGGGGAGCATCAAAATAAAGAGTTAGCAGATATTAAGCAGACAGTCTACTAATACTCTAGTGAGAGACGGAGTTAGTTGACACCTAGGTGCAACGTTACTTATAGTTCACAGAATGTTCAAAAGAGAGCATCAAAGTAAAGTGTTACCAAAAAATCTTAAAGAATCCAAACTTTTGAGTGTATATGTATACATATGTGTGTGTGTGTCATTTCATGACTTGCCAATATTGTGCCCATGTAAGAACAACCCAACATTACCTGTCATTCCCCAACCAGTGATGACACAAGACGCAGGTCTCTTGCCCCACTTGCTGCCAGGTGCGGGCAGGCAGGCGGCGTTAGTATGAGGGTTAAAGGCCACGCACTTCCCCTCGGCCCCCTTCAGCCGGACCAGAGCCACGTCATGCTCCCAGCTCTCCGTTCGGTACTTCCTGTGCACCTCTATGCGCTCTGGAGAGAGCACACGTTCAAAATCATCCTGTTCCCGCGTGTGATAATCGCCGAGCTTCACCACGTACCGTGAAGCATCACTGCCAAACCTGTAGAATGAAGACATTCATTCATATTACAGGTGATGTACTGCCATTTAAATCTTTCCACTGCTACATAAATTCATCCACTGCCACTCAAACGTTTGTGGTCAGTAAGATTTTTTTTTTTGTTAATGAAAAAAATCTCTTATGCTCACAGAGGCTGCATTTATTTTACAAAAAAAAAACAAAAAAAAAAAACTGTAATATTGTGAGATATTATGACAATTTAAAATGTCTGCTTTCTATTTTAATCAGGGCTGCCCTCGACTAAAGATTTTTCTAGTCGACTAGTAGTCGTTCGTTTAAGCGATTAGTCAACTAATCGTGCATTTATATTAATAAGCCATTAATCAAACGAGCCTTATTGCCTAGGCTATATATTACATTGCCTAACCAGCGCTCAAACACACACATAAAGCTTGCCACAGCCCACCGGCAAAAGTGATGATTATGAGTGTGTCGTAAAAAAACCCGGAGGAGACTGTCTAAACATTTTAATAATTTATTGATAATGTTTTCTGTGTTTTTGGCCGCAGAGATTAAGTCACGATGTTGACTCGTCATCTCCGCAGTAGCTAGTGGACACGCCTAGCTGCCATACGGATTACATATCAGAGAATATTTATTAAGTAGATATTTCAAGCTTTCTATAGACATATTTCTCATGTCTGTGAGGCAAGTATCCACTGAGTTTCGGTTCGTTTTGTGACGTGACTGAGACCAAGACGGCAGAAAGCGAATCCTGTTTTTTTTCCGTTATTTTACAAAAGCACAATGTTTTGTTGTTATTTTGAGTTTACAGAAATAAAAGTAGACACTTCACAGTTTGCATTCCTCTTATCTGAATGACCAAACATGACAGAGTATCTTAAGTTAAAGGCAATGGTGCCGGTGCCTGTATGTAATGCAGCACTCACACAAACACTTATGCGTCTAATAATAGCGCACATTTATCTCGGTTAACATCAGAGCAAGCAGACTTGTACAGTTGTTTCAAGTGATAAGCCATATTGAGGTCGATGAATGATAGGCGAATGTTTGGATTTCCTGCCGTTATCAATCTGTCCATCACAGACTGCATGATTTCGCCACATCTTTTTATGAATTTGTGTGCGTTTCCTGTTTGTTTATGTATTTTATTGTCTGAAGTGATTGTACAGCATTTTGGTCAGCAGTGGGTGTTTTAAACGTGCTCTATAAATAAAAGTGCATTGCCTTGCCTTTACTGTCACTTTTTATTAATTTAATGCATCCTTGCGGAATAAAAGTATTAATTTATAAATTGAAAAAAAAAAAAATTAACAGTAGTGTAAATACACATATTTGGTATTACAATTAGTAGTTTGTGTGTTGGTAAATAAAGCTTTAGAACGTTTTTATATTTAAATGAAAGCTTTTTTGAATCTATTTGTGCCAGATGACATCTGAAATACATATGCCAGTGTTCTTTAACTACATTTATTGCGGACCAAAAATCTGAGGGGCGATTTTTCAGAACAATTATCAGATTTTAGCAATTTTAAGACAAATAAGGGAACTAAAGAAAATTAAAGCCCATATATTCAACCCACATAGAGAGATTTTATTTAAATTAGAACTGTACATTAAATCATTAAGTAAGCCAGTGAAGAAAAATGAGCATTCCCTTGTCCTGAAAATATTTGTACTTCGCAGTGCAGATATTTGTGCTTTATAATTTGCATGATTGCAGAGTGTTTCTTGTTTTTGCAGTTTCAATGATTTAATCAAAGTCAATCAGTTAAAAATGATTATAGAGTCGAAATTGGCCCTTGAGGTTATAGCTGAAGAGCCCAGGCATAGCAGTTAGTACCACTGATGTCCAGCAAGTGTCTCTCTTACCGTTTAAAACAGTGAGCTGCAGTGAGCAGCCAGCAGGAGTTGATGAGAGTCGCTCCGCACAGAGGCTGATTCCCTTTAGACTGAGATCTGAGCCACAGGGACGCCTGCCAGGGCCAGTCACCCCTGCGGGACACACACACACACACACACACACACACACTGGATGAGGTCAAGAAATAGACACTGTCATATTCATTTGGGAAGAAGTAGAGTGTCAGAATTGTATTTTTTATACCTTATACCTTAATCTGTAGAGACAACCATAAATAAGCTATTTATAGGTTAGCTTTCCCAAAAAGTCTAAACACTGAGGGTTTGTGGCAATATAAAAAACAGCAACTCTCGCTTAACCAGTGTTATTTTAGTGTTATAGTATTAAATATAGTATTATAGTATTTATTCACATAGCTTTTTTTTTCATTTTATATTTAGCTTTAATTTTATTTTATTTAAGTTTTAGTAATGTTAGTATTTTAACTTAAACTTTCATTTAATTTATTTCAGTTTGTTGCCAAAAACAATATTAAAGTTTCCATAAATTTCGATATTTAAATGTTATTTTATTTCAATGACCAAAGGTGATTTTTAATAGTTTTCATTTTAGTTATCAATAACAACACTGCAATGTCGTGAGATTAGGGTGGGATTATCTATTTAACTGACCAATTGCAGATGAGGAGATCTGGAAAGCTGAGAGAAAGAAATAGCATTTTTACAATTTCATTTAACTCTTTAACTACCCTCTTTGAAGAAAAGGTTCTATATTAAAGGGTTCGGTCAGGCGCTTCACATAGAACCTTTTAGGGGTTCCCATCATGGGATAATTTAATTCATTTGATTTAGTTTTAATTAATTTTGTTTCGATTAATTTTTAATTACATTTTATGAATTAAACAACTTGTAAACATACTTCATCACTAGAAAAAAAATTAAATAACCTGTTAAAAATGAAAGTATTACGCAATATTTTAAGGCATTTCTCCTAAATAGAACCTTTTGGGGCATCAAGGGTTCTTTAAAATGAGTCAAAATCCATAGGTTTCTGTATAGAACCTAATTTAACCTTTTTCTAAGAGTGTAGTATGTCTTAAAACAACTTGTATTTGCAATCCATTTAGAAAAATATCCACAACATGTGTTGTAGAACTGATTCCACAGCAGTAAAAATGTGATTACCTTAGAGATTTGTATCCACCCACAATTCTCTTGCTCCGTCTCTCAGCGCCAGCTCTCAAACCGCAGGTGTGTGTGCCCACCACTGCTATGTCAGCCTCTGGCTCCGGCAAATAATCACACGCTACACCTGCATCCTGTCCGTGCTTACAAGCGTGGCTGTCTTGTCTTTTAGAAGGGCATTCTCCGAGGAACGACTCCTTCCCAGTGCACCTCACATTGGTCAGATGGATGGTCCCCTTCCCTGCTCCGAAATAACCCATCGGTCGCGGTTTTGACACCCCACTGCCATAGAGAGTATAAAAACATTTAAAGACTTATTCTTTTTTTATCTCCATTCATCATGACTGAGGAATGATAATGAATCACATTCCACGGTACTGATTATGAGATGCTTTAGAGCTAAGATGTTGCAAATGGTTCCCTACGTGAATCCAAGCTGTCTGCAGACGACAACAGCATTGACATCATTCCAGCCATAATCACAGACACTTCCCCACTCTCCGTTAAGAAACACCTCCACTCTGCCCTCTTTTCTATTGTCGCCACCTGCCAATCGTACCAGAGGTCCTGAAACCACAGAAAAGCAAGCAAAATAGAAACTACCTTAGATTTTGTCACTTAGAGTACTCTGCATCTTTTATAAAATACATGAAAAATATATATCCCCACAAGTGAAGGAAGTAATTTTCCATTTAAGCTTATTATGATGTAGGCAGTTCCAGTACGTGGATGGAATGAACTGAAAGACAGAAATGATTGAATAACTTCATTTGATTCCAGACTGAAGGACCACATCCGATCTGTTACTAGCGGTGTAGCTTAAACCACAACATGACTTGCACAACACACATAGTTTTAACAGCCAGTGTAAAGGCCTCATATTAAAGGGGTCATGACATGTTTTTTTGTTTTGTTTTATTATGTTCCCTTAGGTGCAATTATAGTATTAATATAGTTTTTTGTACAATTTTTTTTTTTTAAATTTAGTGATTTATGACCTTTTCCCACCCTGTTTCTCCCCCTCTGATTCAAACAGTCTGTTTTGGAGGTGTTTCACCTTTAAGAGTTCAGTGTTAACGCCCATTGCTATGATTGGCTACCGTCAGTGCTGCTTATGCATAAATTATTAACGTTAATCATTTTGTATCACATGTAGGCTACACAATGCTCCGCCACGTGAAACTTCGGTCTTCCGATCTTTTACCATCGTGTCAATTCTCAATTGATTTTGATTCATATGCGCAAGGGAGAGAGAGAGGGAGAGCAAGACAGTTTGAAGGCGCGCGCGCGGCCGGGGCTCGCTCTCTCTCTCTCTCTCTCTCTCTCTCTCTCTGCTCGTTCTTTCAGTAACATGCGCCCTGTCACACTCATCTACATCACCGAACAAATAAGGCTTTGGCGGGCTGCATATGCTGCAAATAAACTGCATCCAACTGCGTTCCCTGAGGTCTGGATCGTTCGGCAGCATTCAAACATGTTGTTTGTCCACAGCCAGGAACAGCACATCTGCGTGGCATCGCAGTCATCTTGTAAACAGACCCACTCGCTGCACGTCAACGCATGCAATGATGTGAGCTGAGGGGTGTTTGGTGTTTTTAGCCCCCAACGGCGCCTTCCAGGCAGCGAGGGGATGGGTAGGTTTAGGGATGAGGTTAGCTGCCTGGAAGGAGCCATTGGGGGCTAAAAACACAATTGAGCCAAATGAGGCGTAGTTGTCTTGCGCTGGAGGCGGTCATATGCAAACGACTGGTACGTCACTTCGTACCGTGACGTCACTAAGTTCAAAGGATCTAGAACGAGCTGTATTTAGAGCTTGATTAAATAAATGTTTTGTTTATAATGGGGAGGACGTCTTAAGCTATGAAACTTGCAGGAAGTTTTAATAGTACATAGATCTCTTATATACCAAGAGATCAAGGCAAATTCGGTTTCTCATGTCATGACCCCTTTAAGGTTTCAGTTAAAGTCCGCCTGTGGTTAAAATCAACTATTTAATGTTGTTTATATGCCATTGTGGTGTTTTTAATTCGCTTTGAGACAAACCATGTGTAAATTCACAAAACTGCAGTGAACCAAAGACAGTCTCAAAAACGCGCTTTGAAATCGCTGGTGTTTCTGACGATTTGTGACCAGTCACGTCAATGTTTGATCCCTGAGTTACATTCAAGCTGTTTTAAGGCATGGGGAATTTTTTTCAAGGAAAAAAACGGTTAAATGTGTCATTTTGGTAATCAAAGATAAGTTTAAAGGGATAAAATGATTGACTACAGGGGGACTTTAAGCAATTCATAGTGCCCTCATGACATCTAAATGGGCCTTAATTACTTTCTTAATATACAATCATGGTCTTACTGTACACAATTCATCAGTGCATGCATATTACTCCAGAAAAAAAGCATCTTTCCTTTTCAGCTAACGTCTTTAACATCTCTTATTTTTCAACCCCTCCTTTCAATCTGCAATGTCTACGCCCCTACTTTCACAATCCAATCAATTCCTAAAGGAATAAAGTCCTGCGCTTCATTGTGCTTATAAATATTTCACTCAAAAATATGTCACATTACAAAAATAAAATTTGTTGTGCATTTCATGTCAAAATCTGAAATAAAATAGATTTTTCAACAGACTGCACACACACATGAATACAATGTCAGTGTCTGAAAATGTAAGCCTTCATATTGAAAACCACATTAATCACCACATAACGTATGAGGCATCTTAACATGGATTTAAATGTCTGTCTGTCTATCTATCTAGCTCTAAATACACATACACTTTTAATAATAATAATGATAATCATGGTAATAATTAGTATTATTGTTATTATTATTAATGTGTCTAGGCAGTTAGTTAAGACAGAGAATAAACTTTGCAGATGCTTGGCCTCGGATTTCAAAACCACAAAGGAAATGGCTATGTTGGCTTTTTTTCCTCCCTTACTTCCTTTCTGTGTAACATGCTATAATGGGTTAGAAGTGACAACAGAAGGAACAAACACATTTTATAACGGATTCGTACAGGTGAGTAATACTACAAAATAACTACATTAGCAAATTGTGTAAATCTCAAATGATAATGAACACTGTATTTCCACAGATTTAGCTGCAAGCAAACAGATTTATCACTAAAATGACAAACTGCACAAATATCTACATGGTGCTAAGCAGCACAGAGAAGGTGGCCATTGGCACGATCTGTCTCATGATCGCACCCTTCAGCCTCCTGGTCAATGTGCTTGTTCTGGTTGTCATAGCCAGCTCTGGGAACCTGAGGCGACATCCGTCGTACCAGTTTATGGGCAGCTTGGCACTAGCTGACACTATTGCCAGCTGCTGTTTCACCATCACCTTCCTGGATTTCCACCTTTTTAAACAGGACGACTCTTTTCCGAGAACAAAGTATCTGCTTCAGCTGAGTGGCGTGACCATGGCGTTTACGGGCTCGGTTGGAAGTCTGCTTTTGATGGCAGTAGACCGCTATCAAGCCATCTACAAGCCTATTACCTACAAGATGCAGCTGACACGTAAAAGAGCCTTGGTGGGAATTCTGACATTATGGCCCTTGGCTGCCCTCATTTCCCTCCTTCCTCTGATGGGCTGGAGTTGTCAGACTTGTCTATCGTGCTCCCAGTCTCATCTCTTTCCGTACGTGGATCGTAACTACCTGGCATTCTTTGCCTGTCTTGTGTTGGTGGTGCTCGTCCTCATACTGGTAGCCTATGCCTTGATAGTGTGGTGGGCCCACCAACATGAAGCCAACATGAACGTTGAACATCCAGGGCTAGCACGCATGCGAATTGACATCCATTTGGCAAAGACTTTTAGCTGTATAATTCTGATTCTGTTGGTGTGCTGGCTGCCCGTCCTTTCCTTCATGATGACAGATGTAGTTATGACAGAGCTTTCAAAACCACAGAAAAGGGCATTTGCTTTCTGCAGTACTCTATGTCTACTGAATTCAGGCATTAACCCATTACTATACACCCTGCGCTGCCGTGAGCTACGTGCAGCACTTAAATCATTAGCAAATGGTTTAATGAGAAGCAAGGGTGGTTGTTCACCAGCTAGTAACTAATACCAGCGAACAACATTTAGCTAATAAACAGGAGTTACAGTATAGCTCCCCCTGGTGCATTGCCTGGCCAAAAAAAAAAAGTCCCTGTTTGGATTTAAATAGGCAAATGAGTCAATAATTGGATCATTATTGCAGTGATTATTATGTTTTTAGCATGGTGTATGTGTGGCAACAGTTCTTCTAACCCTGATTATGTGTCGTTACCTGGAATGTGTCGTTTTTCGTTTCTTGAACAACCATGTAGGAAGACACATCATGACCATATTAGAGAATGACAATGTCAAGATTCATCAGGCTCAAACTGTGAAAGAACCAGGGACGTGCGGTCAGGCTAGGCAGTGCCTCACCAAAGGAAATGTTAACATTACATTTATTAATTCCAAGAGCTTTATTAATTCACCACATTATTAATTGCATTTATTTTATTCCAAATATTAAGTTTTGTAACAAAAAAAATCAGGAATACTCATATAATACTCCTTTTGCCATAGTTTGCTCCTAAAAACCATTGTTTCATGCAGGAAATTCAAGGCCATGGCCATTGAGGCCCATAGAACGTAGTTTACAGAGATTTGCGCATGCGATGTCAGTTCTCATGCTGTCTTGAATGATTAACATTGAGGCAGAGACCGAGACTGCTTCATATCACGTGATCCACTCTCTCTCACTCAGTCCGCGATTCTGACTTTGCTCTGTATGCAGGCAGCGATGTGATGATGCCTGATATTAACTTGGGTTGCTAAATTACCTGAATGAATATACAGTGGCTTAACTTTGTTTTAAAAAGTGGGTGGGACAGGTGTGTGTGTTCGCGCGTATGTAAATATGTGAATGAATGAATCACATGAATAAATATATAGATCCGACGAATTGAAGTCCTTTAATGGTCCAGTGGTGGAACTTTTGCCAAGCATGTCAGAGGTTCTGGGTTCTAATCCGCAATCGAATAGGTTTTTTTTTTTTTCTCATCAAAACCGAATATGTTCATCAGTGGTTGTATTATATTAAGCAGGGACACATTTGTGTGGATTTTGTGATTTCACCGGAACAAACAAAGAGTCTCCGAAACAGATTGAAGCGCGCGTGCATGTGAAGACTGCGTTGGCCACGAAATACACTGTAACCGCGCCACCGATCGCAGCGGCAAATTACGCCCCTGTGAATATGCCACATTGATATGTCACAGCCTACCCATGACAAGACTTCACCGCACGTTACTGGAAAGAACGGTTGGGAGGGAAGACATTGAAAGTCTTTGGGATGTGCAGGAGACTTTACAGAGTGCTTGACTCTTGCATTGTCAATACAAGATATTGACCAAATATTGATACACTGTTTGATGGAAATAAATGGGGTGATGTTATTTTTCATCAAGAGGTGCATACATTTTTGGTCATGATGTGTCTTGCTACATGGTTGTTAAAGAAATGAAAAGCTACACACTCCATTAATTAGGGTTAGAAGAACTGTTAACATATACATATAAACATATAACATATAACATGCTAGAAACATAATGATCACTGCAATAATGATCCAATCATTGACTCTTAAGCATTTGCCTATTTAAATCCAAACAGCGACCTTTTTGGTTGGGCTGTGTACATTGTATATTCAGCTTTGTGCAGTTTAATATCTGTAAAAATAAAAAGAAGGTAAGAAGGAAGAGATCCCAGGACAGACAGGAAACAAACACATTCAAGATTAGCTTGTTAGTCCACTTTTATGATTTACATTTTATGCAGACTTTTTTGGATGTTTTTATTTTCATCAGTAAATATTCACTTTAATATGGAAGCCTGTTTCTGCCCTCTGTTAATTGTGGGATAAAGTTTAGAATAAAATTTGAAGAGGTAAAGTCGCATTTTGAGATATTAAGTTACATTGTGAAACATAAAGCCATAATTACAGCATTTAAGGTGAATATTATGAGATCAGTTATGACAAATAAAGATGCAATTGTAAAATAAAAAAAAATAATTAATAAAAAAAACACATTGTTATATACACTACCATTCAGAAGTTTGGAGGCAGTATGATTTCTTAATGTTACAATTTAAAATTATATTTAAATTTATTCCTGTGATGGCAAAGCCGAATTGTATGGAATGGTACTATATTTTCACAAAAACTGGTTAATAATAACTGCAATGCACTGAAATTCACCATTGAATTCCATAAAGAAAAAAAATACTTTCTAGATGTGTTCGTTATCAAGTCTATATCAAGCTTGTATCGAAAACCTACTGATCGCAACACATTGTTGCATGGTGGTACATCTTACCATCCTGAGTCATTAAAACATTCTTTACCTATTTCTCAATTCAATCGCATACGTCGTATTTGTAGTAAAGAGAGTGATTTTCAACATCTATTTTATCTGACCGGTTTAGAGCAAGAGCGTAGAAGGAGGAATGTATTCAGTCAGCTGAGAATTGCTTTTCGAACATGTCTCAACGTGAGTGTCTTGTAAAAAGACCGAAGACCTTTGGACATCCAGTAAGTTTTAGTGACCCTAATCTCAAGAAATGTTTTTAAAAGCCACCACGTGTATACAAGAGACCACCTAACCTTCGTAATATTCGGTCGAAGCTGATGTTTCTCCTCCATCACATTTTCTGAACAAGGTGCCCTTTGGTAACTATAGATGTGGTAATTGCAAACAATGTAATTTCACTGACAAAACTAAAACATTCAAACATGCTCACACTGCAAAAATGTTCAGTATAAGAGGCACAATTTTGTGCAAACGGCAAATGTAATTTACATGTTGCGCTGCCCCTGCGGCCTTTGCTATGTGGGCAAAACTAGTAGATCTTTAAAAACCCGCATTTCAGAAATCAGAAATCGAGATTTTAAAAGTCCGGTTGCTCAGCATTTTGCGACTTTTAGACATTCCGTCTCTACCTTACAATACTTTGTAGGTATACTGAACATAATTGGTGAAGTGTCCACAGCGCGGAGGCGACATTAATAATTTACTTTTAAAACGTGAAACCTTCTGGATTTACACACTAGATACTATGAACGAATTTGATATTCGTCCGTTTCTTTGATATTAATTTTGTATTTGACTTTCACATTTAGTATGCATTATCTTTGTATTTTCCCTTTCCCTTTCTTTGTTCTCTTGGGTGATATTGTTATCATTTCTATTTAGTGTTCTTTTTTTTGGGGGGGGGTCACCTGTGAGTATAATGGCGTGGTGTGTTTAACTTTTAATTGTCTGACGAAGAGCCTACGAGCTCCAAACGTTATCACCTGTGTGTGAGTTTTTTTGGAGCCGCGGTGTACCGACTTTTTTCCCTTTTTAAGCTGAATTTTCAGCATCATTACTCCAGTCTTCAGTGTCACATGATCTTTCAGAAATCATCATATGCCGATTTGCTGCTCAATATCTTATTATTGTCTGCTTACTATATTTGGGGAAACCTTGACACATTTTTTTCCAGGTTCTTTGATGAAAAGACTGTTCAAAAGAACAGCATTTATTTGAAATTGAAATCTTTTAACATAAGTAACATTGTAAATATTATTACTGACACTTCTGTTCAATTTAATGTGTCCTTGCTAAATACAAGTATTAATTTCTTAAAAAATAAAAATTACTGAGCCCAAACTTTTAAAGGGTAGTGTAAAAAGTATCCGTTATTTAAAAATAAAGTCCCAATTATAGTACCATTTCATTTTTTTCCCTCTAAGGTGGAAACTCAAATGTTAAATCAAAGGCTCTAACATTTTTTTTATTATAAAAAGAGACATTGTATGACCTTTTAGATCCAATAAAATCATGAATTTTCTCATTCTGACAAACTTTTTTCATATTTTATCACAGTCACAGCAACACTGACGGAACATTCAACATTGTTCTAACATAAATCTTGTCTTTCGTACCTTATATTTCAAACATACCTTTTCAAACATATCCAAAATGTCACAGGCTGGGAGCAAAAAGAGCAGTGATGTTATATAATAATGGAGTTTAAATTGAAATGGTGTTTGTTTGGGGATACAAAAAAATCATGTTTGTCTAATATTACACAGTAAAATGTCAAAGGTAATGTTGTGGTCGCCAAGTGCTACACAATACATTATTGAAATTCAAATGGAAGTTTTTATCAATAAAAGCGAGTGCTTGGTAAACTACAATGGCCGCGCTTATTCCTGGCCTCTGTCAACAAATGACATTTAAAACCCCTGTGAATTTCAGAAGGGGTCAAAACGGCACAGACAGAGAAGTCTATCAGCAAAACATATCTGTACCTCACACAAAGCCCTACTCATGCACACTGAAGCGTATTTTAGTATATTCAAGATAACTTACCAGTACTTTCTGGAGCCAGCGGGACCTCATTGTTTTCTACCCTGTGGCAGCGTATTCCAACATCTTCGCTATGAGAGCAATCGTGTCGACCCCACACGCTATGTTTGCACTCCAGCAAAGAGCTCTCACTCCCCTCACACTCCACATCATCCAGCAGAATCAGCCCCGTTCCTTCTCCAAACGCGCCAGAGGGTGCGACCTCCGCACCGCCCCTACATGGACATACACACTCATGATAAATCCCCAATAGCCACTTGAAAATCTCCCACAAAATTCTTTATGTATGCATATAGAACATATAGAGAATGTGGACACCCACATTGGACACTCACTATTGTTGAGAAGGACACTTCTAAGAGATTTTTTAATTACTAATTCCCTACAGCCATTTGCAAAACAAATCCTAATAGTCATAATAATGGGATTTGTTGAGCACTGAAGGTTTGTGTGTATATTCTACTGTACATTCACAGCTAATGGAGAATTAAAGAATAGCACCTGAATCCCAGCTGTCTGCAGACCACCTGTGCATGCTGCTCCGTCCAGCTGTCATCGCACACTGTGCCCCAGTCCCCGGAGTGATATACTTCCAGACGACCTTCCCATGGGTTATCACCGTCTACCAGTCTCACCACGCCATCTGAATACATATTAAAAAAAACACACTATATACACACATTTCCTCTCAGGACAGTTTCTGTATGGAAATGGAAATGGAAAGTGACAAAGTACAGTCAACCGAAGTGAAGGGGTCTTGTTTCATCCTAATAGGGTTTATTTTGTTTGTTGTACATTATCCCATTTACACGGCTACTTACCAGATAAATAAATAAGTAGACATTAAATATTGAGTTGAAATTATTTTTTAATGCGAGAAGAGAGAAACCATGGAGTGATGCAAAATATATAAAACTAGCACAGCTACGTAAAAACGTTTACTAGGGTCAATTATAGAGAATATTGCAGTTGACCAATCACAATCAGGTATGTAGGTATGTGTCTATGTAAAGGACGAGACCTGAATAGGGGTTGCATGACACCCCAGCATCTTCCATATGGTCACAGTTGTGTTGTTCCCATCCGCTGTGACGGCACTCGTCCAGAGAGAGCTCATTGCCTGTGCACTGTACTGCATCCAGTTGGATCGGCCCACTGCCCTGCCCGAAATGAGCCCATGACCAGGCTTTGGGGATCCCCCTAGACACACACAAAGACATAAATGGTCAAAAAATAAGTAGACTTCAGAAGGTTAAGTCAATCTCAATATATTTAAATGGTAAATGTAATTCATTTAAAAATAAAATCAAGTTCCCCTTTATAATTAAATAAATAAATAAATAAAAGTGCTTTACAGAGTGAGTGAGGGGGAATCCAAAGAGTGATGTAGTCAGCCTGTGTGTGTATTTGGGGTTGATTAAGAGGCCATGATGGATAGAGGCTGAGGGCAAAGATGCCAGAATTACAGCCCAACTCTTTTTTTCAAGAAACACCATGGGGATTTGTACTGACCACAGACAGTCAGGACCTCAATTTAACATCTTATCAGAAGGACGGTGCCTTTTTGCTGAACACTATCCACATTAATATACTGGACCAACACAGAGCTCAGGGTGAGGAGGACCCTCTGCTGGCCTCACTAACACCTCCTCACCAGCGTTAAGCCTAGTTCACACTACAGGATTTTAAGCCCGATTTGCAAATTGTTGAGCTCGCCGACAGGTCAGGGTGTTATCGCGTGCAAATCGCGGGGGATTAGCGGACGATGGACGCTCGCCAATCTGTTAGTATGAAAGAGCCAACAACGCATCAAAGACGCTCGCAGACCAGAAAAATATTTAGCTTGCTAGATATCCAGAGCTGTCGCACGACTCAACCTCAGTAATGTCATGAGCTACAGCCAATCAGAGCAAGGCATGGGTTGCTCCAATCAGAGCAAGGCATGGGTCTTCGTCTTGTTCGCGCGCGCGTGCTGTTTCGCGTCATTTCCGGTTCGTTTTATCGCGTGATTTTTCGTGACAAAACGTGGTTTGTAGACAAGATAGAATCGTTGGTTGACAGAGTTGTTGTCAAATCGTGTAGTGCGTTATCTCCTGTTGCGGATCAATCACGTTGTGTCGTGTGGTGTGAACAGCTCAACAACTTGAACACTCCTGATTCTCTCATCCAGGTGCTGACCAGACTCAACCCTGCTTAGTTTCAGTGGGAAACCAAGAGGCCCTGAGAAGCACTAAACATTTAAAATGCTTCTTACTACTAGCCATTCTGGGCATTCGTAAACCACGCCTCAAATACGAGAAAATGAACATGTGGTTCCCAGACCACGTCTCAATCTTAATGAGACGTGGTCTGACGTTAGCCAGGCTATCTTACTACACATTTCAGTTTGAAAGCGAACACATTTTTTTGTTGTAACTATAACTGACAAACTCATCATTCCATTGCTTTAATGCTGCAGTAACTGAAGTCGTGCGTATCATCTCTGCAGCAGCGGTGCAAGTCTGTGCTCATGTGCCATCTCACCGTCTTTATTCTCTACAACTGCTGCAACAACATGAGATGGTGTAAGAGAGCAAATAATACAACAGCGCAAAATAAATAATTCAATCTTCCTCTCATCGAGATAAGAGCACACAGGGATGAAAATACCTCACACGAGCTCCTAAGTTTTGTGTGTTGTGAAAAAAGAACAGTGCAAATGATTCTTTAAAGAGGCCATATTGTGCCCTTTTACAGTCTTGATTTTGTTTTTCGGAATACTAGAATAGGTTTTCATGCTTGAATGCTCAAAAAACAATATTTTTCACATATTTTTCATTGTTTCAGCACCTCTCTTTCCAGTCTGTCAGTAACATCCTGTTTAGTTCCTTTCTCTGTGCTCTGATTGGTCTGCAGGAACAGTGTGTTGTGAATGGTCAACCACTTTGAGCGGAAATGTCACGCCTCTCTTACCATAACAGCAAGTTTCAGCTTCTCAGGTGTAAACAGTGGGCCCTTTCACACCCACCTTGTTTGGTCCGGACTTTCTGACTTTTCAGTTTGGTCCGAATCACAATTACAGGTGTGAAACCTCCCCCGGACCACGGTCCGGACCAAACAGATGAAATTTGGTCAGACGAAAAGAGGTAGTCTCGGTCCGGATCAAACTGAACAAAGGTTTGGTTCGTTTCTAGTGTGAAAGCATTTCTGTATGGTTCGGACTTTCAGACCATTTACAGGAAGTTCCGGTGGTTCCCGCATAGCCGAAAAAACAGAAGGTGGCAGGAAAAATGAGCCGTGGTACGGTGGTAGCACATTGGGGAGAGGAGGTGATGAGGTTTTTAATTGAAGTATGGTCTGATGACATAAGTCAACTCGATAAAATGTTCGCACGAGGACGTTCATTTGGCGAATTTGAACTAGCTTTGTGTATAGTTGGTGCTGCAGGTAATTATGCCATAAAAATAACAATATAGTTGCAACGATATGCGTCTGTTCATTCATGTCAACCAAATCAATGTCAGGATGCAGCCCACATAGATGATGACGACAGGACGCAAGTATGTTACGTAAAGTTCTTTAGTGCGCTCGCATAATTGCAGTGTGAAACCAAACCAAAACTTTCTGAAAGTATAAAATGTATCAAAACGTGAACTTTGGTTCGGACCTTGTTAGGACTTTCAGGTGTGAAAACGCCCTAACAATGGCATCAGTTTTACTTTATCAGTTTCAGGGTGGAAAAAAACAGCGTCTCATTGCGGCGATAACGCAACTCAACCAGGCCTCGCCCCTTTTTTGCGTATGCCTTGAGTGGGAATTATTTAAATGGGAAATACTGTGATATGTACATTTCTAGAAGAAAACTCAAGACTACAACCGATGCCTTTCAGGGAGTTCAGAAACAGTGCTTACTGATACAGAGAATAACTCCCCTTGGATTGTGCTTTGTAACTTTTCATGCTCAAATACCAACAGATAACCAAAGAAAGTTGAAAATGTAAAAAAGCATAATAGTTCACCTTTAAAACCTTAAATTTTTTTTTTGCAAAAGGCAGTTATTAAAGGTAGGAGTTACAAGCATGATGTATTACTCTGAAACCATCCACTGTATATTCATGACAGGGGTGTGTACGGTAAGTATTTGATGTATTAGGTGTAAATTGGACTCACCCCAATCCGAGCTGCCTGCAGACCACCTCAGCATCCATGTCATCCCACTGATCATCACAAATGGTCCCCCAGCGCCCATCATGGAACACCTCAACTCGTCCCTCAAAGTCCTCCTCCCCACCAACCAGCCGCAGTGGCGGTCCATTACCTGAGCGAGCAAACCAGGAATCATGACCCAAAGCCACAAACACATCAATAAATGTAGTGACACCCAGAATGCTCTGCATGCAATACTCTCCCTCTCTCTGTGCAATAACCCAGCGGTTCTTAACTGATAGGTTGCGGGTCTTTTCTAATAGGGTTGCGGAAGGCGGTGGAAAAAAAAAGAAGGCAACTATAATAATGCAGACTAAAGTCTGAATTTTTAGGGAAAAACAAAAGTAAAGGAAAATAACCCAGGTTACATTAAATACTGGTTCATGGAGAAATCTGCTGTTGATTTTGGCTTAGTAAGATTTGCTTTTTAAAGAAATGAAAACTTTCATCAAGCAAGGGTGCATTAAACAGATCAAAAGTGAGAGTAAAGACATTTATAATGTTACAAAATATTTATATTACAAATAAATACTGTTCTTTTACATTTCTATTTATCAAAGATGGAGTAATAATGCTGAAATTCAGCTTTTGACATCACAGGAATTAATTATATTTTAAAATATATTAAAATAGAAAACAGTCACTTTAAATTGTAATAATAATAATAATCTTTTTACTGTATTTTTGATCAAATAAATGCAACCTTGGTGAGAATGAGACTTTTTTTTTTAAAACATTGAAAAAAAATGTACCGATCCATTTGCATTGCGTATTGTTGGGTTTCTATGCATTTCACTATTGTATCATAATAATTATGTACAATAAACAACTGGTAGTGTTTTAAAAAAAAAAATAATTTGGGTCCTGAAGCAAACCCAGAATCACTACAACTACAATTAGATATATGCGCAGTTGTCATAAATATTTAATATATAATAATTCATATCAGGAATCCATTATATGCACCCATTCAAGGGCTAAAAAACATCTTTTGCTGCCCTGGTAAGCCAGCACAGTGCACATCTGTCCGTGTGTCCTCAGACTGTGTCTTCAATAAAGCTCTCAGCAGGCAATCATGAGTTTAGACGCCATTGATTTGCTTTCCAACCTATTTTCTCGTTTTTTACCGCCTTTGTTCCTTTCTACTAAAGAAAGTATGGCTCTTTTGATTGTATAAGCCCCCACTGAAATATTTCATTAAATTTCTAATTTTAGCTATAGCGCCAATTTAGTAAGTCAATATGAATGGACAAAGAAGCTGCAATAACGGCAATTCAAAGATAACATAATTGTCTTCATGATGTTCTATCACACACCCTGTGGTTTTTTGTCTTAAAATTCATTTTAGATCCGAGATACTCAAATGATGTTGCTCCAGGGCAGCTTTTAGAAACTGCAGGGTGATCAGTGAATAAATAGTCATTTTTCATTTGGTTTTACATTAAAAAGTACATTAATTAGTTCACTCTAAAAGTCCAAAATAAAAGTCCAAATATTTAACAAGTGAACATGTCAGGGGAATTTCATCAATCAGAGATGATAGTATTTGCACATGCTGATGTTTTATGTCAAGGTATTTAAAAAAAGTTGCGCAAAAACTTTTGTGAATAAATCTGCCACTGAATGTAATTTAATTAGCCATCTGCGCTGCAAGCAAGCAAAAAGGTGAAGTACACGACAACACCGGGAAAATGACACAACACGAAAAAAAAAGGGCACTCGCAGACCGCTTTGTTGATTATCATGGGAGCAATCTTCTTTGTCGTATGCAGTGTACACTTACCGCGCACACATGGAGGCGGAAAATGAATTCTCAGAACCAGACTTTGAGTAACCCTGATGATCTTTGTATCCTTTTTAAACACTTTTTCAGTTTGATGGCAGCTGTAAGGTTTCGCGAGTACATCTAGATGCAGGAATGTTTACAGCACTAGTCACTTAAAAGGTCATTAGCTTCACTCCCACAGAAAGCACACTGACCTTCAGGTGGTGCGCACAGCACTCCGGCCTCGTTCCCATGGTTACAGTCACTAGTAACAAACTTCCTGCTCCGGCACTCCAGCAGGGATTTCTCATCACCACGGCAGCCAAGGCGGGCGAAGTGAAAAAGCCCGGAGCCGGGGCCAAAATATGAGTGCTGGAGAGCTGTCCCAATCTCACTACAACAAACGAAAAGAATTATGAAGAGAGAGAGAGAGAAACACCAAGTTATTTCCTCCACTGTTCAGTGACATAAGGCTTTAAACCCACTCATTTTATAAAGGCTAAATCAAAAATAGATATAGTAAATATGAAGACACATATACATTTTAATTCATTTAAATATGCAAATGAGTAACCATACTTTGACCACACTGAGAAGCACAGGCAAAAGTAGGGCTAAAATTATTTACATGACTAATTAATCAAATTAATTGCAAATAATCACATATTTCAATATTTGTTGAGAAAAAAAAAACAATTAGTATATTATTAAAAGACATTACCTTACTGTGGCAGTCAATGCATAATTTTCACATTATCTTTAATTAATTGTACTAAATTAAATGGGCTATGTGTAAGAATGTATTCATCGCTTTTTGTATTGCCATTGCCAGTGTGTAAACACCACTCACACAGTGTGTGAACACAACTATAAAAACGAGACCGTCATGCAAAGAAAAGGGATTCATTCAAAATATATTCTCACAATAGCCAGATCTATATAGTCTATAGACCTTATGCACCAGAGAAACGTGGGCGCCGTCATCTTTAGAATATTGTCTTTGAACTTCCGTTTTTGCGGTCGCTCTGTATATTTCTATGGCATCGTGGTCCAGGAGTAATTAGCTGGTGAAGTGGATTTACTTATTGTAGAGTTAAAAGTTATCATGAGCATTGTAATGTTTATCATAAGCATTGTAAAGCAGATGTCTTAACAAATGTCGACCGGGAACTTATTTACGAGCAGTTCATTCATACCTATGCAAGATCGCTGTGAATATACAGACCGGAAGTCAAAAGACAACGAGCGCAGCGCTGAAAAGGGGCGGGGCTACATAAGGTCTATAGTCTCAAACATACTTTATATTCAAACTATCATAACAGTGTCATTTTAATTAACTCATCTGTCATGATGTTGGTGAATTGATCGTGCAAACATATCCACATGGCTTTGATCAGATGCTTTCTTAACTGCTGTTTTCTCACCACTATCATTTTTGTTGTATGTTTATTTTGTTACATTCATCTAAATGCCACTCTCAGCAGCACCCGGATGTTCGTTAACAGCATATCGCTGCAAAGATATTTCCAACTTTTTACTTCTAAGGAAAGAACGAAAAAGAGATTCGCCATGAGTATATCAGGGCATTGAATCATGTCCAGTCTCTTGTGTATCACGTGTGTACGAGTGCGAGCACGAGCAATAATTCGTTGGCTGCAGTTCACTTAACGGCCACCGGTGTCGCTAATAACAAGGGTTTCTGAATTATACTTAAACTAGTTAAATTATAGTAACTGACAGCCCTAATTAGAAGTAAACATACCTCAGTCCAAGCTGTCGGCAAACCACACTGGCATCACGGTCTGTCCAATGCGTGTCACAAATTGACCCCCACTGGCCGTTCAGGTAGACCTCTAGTCGGCCACTATTTGAGGACGAACCTCCCGCTAACCTGATCGCTCCTGAACAGTAAGATACACATATATATATATATATATATATATATATATATATATATATATATATATATATATATATATATATATATATATATATATATATATATATATATATATATACACATACACATATATTATAAATAATAATACAAATAATTGTAGGAAATAATTGAAAAATTCTAAAGAAAATCCATGCAGAACCATTTTTAGCATATTGATATAAATTTGTTAGCAAATTAGGTGTTCTGGGGAATTGTTCAAAATTGACCGCATCCAATTCTGTAAACCTATATATAAACCTATTTACAACCAGTTTTCTCTTTCCTATCTGTTTTCTAGAATTTAATAAGAATTAACAAAGTTATAAAATCTTACTGAAAAGCGATCAAGGCCATTTTATTCTTTACAGGGAGGATCACAAAAATTTCAAGATTTAGATTCATTTTTTTTTCTTTATAAAACTGCTCAAAATAGCATTGTTCATTCTGTATTTACATACAAATGTATCTTTTATATAACTGAATTTGGAAATGGAAATTAACAGTATTGCTTCTTTACGGAGACACACCGTACAGAGTATTAGTGGTGCGAATAGTTTATTCAGATCCCTCAGCATGAACTCCTAAAATTCTAAAAAAGAATTTTGTTCTTATCAATGTATTCATGCCTCTAATCCCAGCCCTAAACCTAACAGTATATGTGATTGCTTGATAACAGGAACAGAATGTTGATCCAGGAACACATCGTACTTGGCAAAGTCACAGCCACCATTTGTCTCCACTGCACACAGAACGCAATGTTTTTTTGTTTGTTTTTTTACCATATATAATTTTCCTGAGATATAAACTGAGATAGAATATTCTTCTCAAGAATGTCAACCACTGATTTCTAAATATAAAGGCGCTGCAAAACACAACAGTCTTCCAAGAGAGATTGAAAGGGAAGTAAGACAACAGTATTAAAAGAGGCATTAAAAACACATATTTATCAGCCACATATCGCAAACATTGATTGTGTTTTTCTGCTAAAATAAAACAGCGGGAGTAAAAAAAAATTTCATTTGCATAAATATTCCTGTGCATGAATTCATGGGGTAAAATATCCCTGAATTGCTGTTTTTTCGGTTGTTATGTCAAATTTCAAATTGATTTGCCAAAACACATTACTGCAATCTATGACAGGAAATGTAGATTGCTCTTAATATCATATTTACAGTAATCAGTGAAGAGGGTGAGATTTTAGAAAAAGCAAAAATGGGTTGTTTTCGATTTGGCTAATGGGACACCTCCTTAAGAAATTTTTTAAACTCACTAGTGGAACATAGCAGACCATTAATTGTAAACACTGTAGGGCTCACCTTGGTGGCAGTCGCAGTAGGCCCAACCAATGGCCCCTGAGCTCTGTCTGAAAAAGCACCATGGGTTAGACTCACGGTCAGGATTTCGACAAAAATTGTGCTCTCCCAGACCCCTGCCCGGATACTGCTGCACGTAATCTGGGAATTCAGTCCACTTCAGACAGGGTGAACCTGAGTCGGTCTGAGAAACGGTGCCATTGTAATAGCCCAGCTCAGTGAAGCCCTCAGAGCAGGACAGAGGAACTGGGGGAAAAAAACAAAGAAAAAGGATTCTATACTTTACACAAATCTGATTTAGTTTTCAAATCCCATATTTAAGGCTGACTGTTCGCACTGCCATTTTTCAAAGTGATGAAATCTGATCTGTTTGTTCAGACAGTAGTCAATATCCTGTGCATCTACTGTACATAATATGAGCATGATACCAAGAGAATTTCTCATTCAACACTCGAGAGCAGCTCCCGGAGTTGAAGGAAAGAAACTATTAAATGTAGTCTCTACTTATGTCCATCATGACATCTTGCTGTGATGCTTCTCAGATAAGTTACATATTTTAGGAATATTTATATGGATAAAATATTAATAATATAATATAATTAATATTAAATACAATATTATTACTATTATGTATTATTAATAGATATACATTTTAATATGGATCATACATATTTCACACTCATTTTAGTGAGCAAAATTAGCATATTTGGACAATATTGAACTTTTAATGAAAAAAAAAATGACTTGACATTTTGAAAAATAAAGAACATATTCCATATATATATATATATACACACTCACCTAAAGGATTATTAGGAACACCTGTTCAATTTGTCATTAATGCAATTATCTAATCAACCAATCACATGGCAGTTGCTTCAATGCATTTAGGGGTGTGGTCCTGGTCAAGACAATCTCCTGAACTCCAAACTGAATGTCAGAATGGGAAAGAAAGGTGATTTAAGGAATTTTGAGCGTGGCATGGTTGTTGGTGCCAGACGGGCCGGTCTGAGTATTTCACAATCTGCTCAGTTACTGGGATTTTCACGCACAACCATTTCTAGGGATTACAAAGAATGGTGTGAAAAGGGAAAAATATCCAGTATGCGGCAGTCCTGTGGGCGAAAATGCCTTGTTGATGCTAGAGGTCAGAGGAGAATGGGCCGACTGATTCAAGCTGATAGAAGAGCAACTTTGACGGAATTAACCACTCATTACAACCGAGGTATGCAGCAAAGCATTTGTGAAGCCACAACATGCACAACCTTGAGGCGGATGGGCTACAACAGCAGAAGACCCCAGCGGGTACCACTCATCTCCACTACAAATAGGAAAAAGAGGCTACAATTAGCAAGAGCTCACCAAAATTGGACACTTGAAGACTGGAAAAATGTTGCCTGGTCTGATGAGTCTCGATTTCTGTTGAGACATTCAGATGGTAGAGTCAGAATTTGGCGTAAACAGAATGAGAACATGGATCCATCATGCCTTGTTACCACTGTGCAGGCTGGTGGTGGTGGTGTAATGGTGTGGGGGATGTTTTCTTGGCACACTTTAGGCCCCTTAGTGCCAATTGGGCATCGTTTAAATGCCACGGGCTACCTGAGCATTGTTTCTGTCCATCCCTTTATGGTCACCATGTACCCATCCTCTGATGGCTACTTCCAGCAGGATAATGCACCATATCACAAAGCTCGAATCATTTTAAATTGGTTTCTTGAACATGACAATGAGTTCACTGTACTAAAATAGTCACCAGATCTCAACCCAATAGAGCATCTTTGGGATGTGGTGGAACGGGAGCTTCGTGCCCTGGATGTGCATCCCACAAATCTCCATCAACTGCAAAATGCTATCCTATCAATATGGGCCAACATTTCTAAAGAATGCTTTCAGCACCTTGTTGAATCAATGCCACGTAGAATTAAGGCGGTTCTGAAGGTGAAAGGGGGGCAAACACAGTATTAGTATGGTGTTCCTAATAATCCTTTAGGTGAGTGTATATATATATATATATATATATATATATATATATATATATATATATATATATATATATATATATATATATATATATATATATATATATATGTATATGTATATGTATATGTATATATATATATATATATATATATACATATACATATACATATATATATATATATATTAAAATCAGACTTAAAATCCTATAACTTTGCATTTCATTTGTATTTTTCTGTTTAGACCACAAAATAGTCAAAAGTATCCAAAGTAACAACAGGAGAAATTTCCATTACACCTTGCACTCAGTTATTGAAAAGAAGCACAGAGTATTTATTTGCAATTATATTATAAGTCACATTAATACACTTTTTTTTTTACAAACAGAATCAAATGATTTCCTGTTAGAATTGGCAGCATGGCAAATAATGCATTGACAGAGCATACCTTGTGTTTAAAGCTGAAATTAGGCATTTACTTTTAGGAAAAGCAAATGTACTTTTCATTGAAGTAGTCAAGTCCTGAAAAATATGGGCTCAAAAATTAGCCAAATATTAGTCAATCCAAAATAATATATTATATATATATATATATATATATATATATATATAAATAACATTCTTTCATTTATTTTGGAACTGCTTCAAGTTTAGTTCCAAGAGTGCTCACTATCTAGCAAAATCCCCTTTCTGTCATTAGAGTCCAAAATAATAATCCCTGTTGTATAAATTGCCAACGTTGAGCTCTGCAGATGTGGCCTTTCCGTATGGCTTTCCTGCCAACATCTTATATCTAACAGCGGCCCTTTTGTTTATCTCTCCGGAACACCCACCTTGGCCTCCAAGCCATGAGCACTGATTCCTCAGCCTCAGGGCTGGAGATTGAAAAGAGGGAGAAGTTGGACATCTGGATCCCTTATACAGCCTCCTTTCCGAGCGTAAAGGATGAGGGATTAGACAAGGCTGTGCTCTAAGCAGGTGCTGAGAAGCCAAGATGAGCAGCCAACAAAGCGGCAGGGAGCAGAACTCTCCCTGACCTGCCCTACTTGAGACTCACCAGCAAGAGCTACACCACCCGAAATGGAGTTTCTTAGGCCTAGGTTTAAGACTACACATATCAATCACTATGTCATTGTTACATCTCAAATTCTTTAAGATCAGATGGTTATTTTCTTTTAATAACGAAACCTCGTTTCAAAGCAGTATTTGATTGACAGATGAGTATGCGGTTCGATGATATCACCCGGTATGCATCAGTATGGATTACTGATTACTGAAAATGCCAGATGCATTTTCGACAAAAAAAAATAATCCATCTAAATGTGACATTTAATCGAGCTGCCATACCAATTTTGACAAAGGAACCACAGCAATGCAGAATTCAATAAAACCTGAAATTATCACAAGGCTTTATTCATGGATAGACATCTGCCATGTCTAGCAATTATAGTCACTTACAATATGTCCCAGCAGGTATGAACTGACAAGCTTCCAGTGACAAGTGATTAGTCTGTCCAAATTGAAATAAAATTTCTGTGTGAAGTGACACAATCACAGCCAAACTGAGTGTATTCGATGTTTAATATAGACCAGGAATTTAAACCAATGAGATTTCACTGTGGGAGGGGCTACTCAATGCAACACAACAAAAACAGGAAGTGAATGGACAAAAATGCAAAAAATTATTTAATTATTTTTTATCCAGCTGTTTTTCTCAAAATGCATATTGTTCCAAAGCAGCTTTACAAAGAGCTGATTTGGAACAATATGTTGTTTGAGTACATAAGGGAAAAAAACAAAGAAAAGAAGAAAAGATTGGAAAAATGACTGAAGTAAACAGAAGTCCTCACACGATTATGGCTGGATCAGCTGGATAAAAATCATAGCTGGTCTTTTTCCAGAACTCAAACTTGATTACGTTAACGCAATTTGTGTTGTTGTAGTGCTGTGAAAATCAGGATCAAATTGCATTTCGCACACAACAACATCACACACACTGTGAATGGCTAATGTGTAGGAAAGATTATTAGAAGTGCTGTTCTAAACTTTCGAACAGTTTGGACACAACTTTACTTCGCTAAAGGGCTTGAGTGTTCGAGTTTGGTGCTGTGCTGATGAAGACACAAATGCATCTCTCGCTGGATGACTGAACACATGGTGGGGAGGAGAGCAAAACTATGGGAAGAACTCATGGAGAGTTTAGATGGTGAGGTCCATATGGACTGTGAAATGTTGCTGGCTTTGCACAAAAAAAGCCTCCAAGAGATTTCAGCAGATTTTCCATGTTTGTATGCAGTTTTTGATGAACTTTGTTGTGAGTTGGACCCAAAGACAGTCAGAGAAGGGTGGAGAGGCTGTGATCTTTCACTTCCCATAATCCCGTTAACCCACAATTGCTTAAGTCCCAGAATCCAGCACTCCATGACTCAGCAGAATGTCATTCCCAGCCTGTCACTAGAAAGCTCTGTAGATATGAAGGGTCCTCCACCTTCCATTTGCCTTTGAAAACACATCACTGGCAGTGGGAAGAACAGGCTGTTAATCACAGTCACGACTGGCACGTCTGCAGTCTTCTTTGTCTGCATACTCATGCGACTGCACTTTTCTGAGCCAGGCTGTATTCAAGTGATATCAGAAAAACATATATTACAGAGGAACAGTGTGTGTGTGTGTGTGTGTGTGTGTGTGTGTGTGTGTGTGTGTGTGTGTGTGTGTGTGTGTGTGTGTGTGTGTGTGTGTGTGTGTGTGTGTAAAGAGCAGCAGTAGATTAATGTCTCCATCTGCAAGCTCAGACAGACTCTCTGCAATCAGGGCAGGGCTGAATTAGACATATTAAACCAGGATGACGGAGAGCGCTCTCAGAAAGAGTTGTGCCAACCTCAGGGAAATCGTTGACCGCGTTTCTGTTTAATTGGATGCATAAAGATGTGTGGGCAGGAAACGCCATAATGCTGTCGATAAAGTGTCTGGAACCAACTGAAAATTATTTAATCCGTAGAGAGTGACAGAATAAAAAGTTTTTGATTGCTTTTTACATTAATTTTCTTCTTAAAGTATCCAAACATCCTTGACGCAAGATTCATTTACTTGAGAAGCAAAATTGTGTCAGATAATAAGACTCGCTTTAAGAGAATATTTCCTTGATTAAAGGGATAGTTCACCCCAAAATGAAAATTTTGTCAGTAATTACTCACCCTCATGTTGTTCCAACCCCGTAAGACTTTCGTTCATCTTCGGAACACAAATTAAGATATTTTTGATTAAATCTGAGAGCTGGATCACTCCTTCATAGGCTTCTTAAGGGATCGAAACTTGCCGGCCCAGAAAAGTTATTAAAGACATCGTTAAAATAGTCCAAGTGACTACAGTGGCTCAATCTTAAGTTTATCAAGCCACGAGAATACCTTTTGTGCGCAAAAAACAAACAAAAATAACTACTTTATTCAACTATTAATTTCCTTCTCTGTGGGCCTCGAGTGAGTTCACGTAGTGTAACAGCGCAGCGCTTCTGGGTTGTACGTCACCAATTAGCGTCAGCCAATAGTGAGCCTGCGTGTGACGTACAACCCAGAAGCGTTGCGCAGTTCCACTACGTGAAATCTCGAGGCCAACAGAGAAGGAAATGAACAGTTGAATAAAGTAGTTCTTTTTGTTTGTTTTTTGCGCACAAAAGGTATTCTCGTCGCTTGATAAACTTAAGATTGAGCCACTGTAGTCACTATTTTAACGATGTCTTTAAAAACTTTTGGGCCGGCCAGTTTCGATCCCTTAAGATGCCTATATGGAGGAGTGATCCAGCCCTCAGATTTCATCAAAAATATCTTAATTTGTGTTCCGAAGATGAACGAACGTCTTACGGGGTTGGAACAACATGAGGGTGAGTAATTACTGACAGAATTTTCATTTTGGGGTGAACTAACCCTTTAAGGTTATCTTACACCATTGGCAAGTAACTATCTTGTTTTAGGCATAAATCTAATAAAGTGTTTATGCTTTTAAAAAAACTTATACTGTTCAAAAATTTGGGATGAGTACGATTTCTTTATATTTTTGAAAGTCTATCCAAGGCTGAATGTATTTGATCAAAAATACAGTAAAAATAATTAAAACAATTTAAAATACCATTGTCTATTTTAATATATTTCAAAGTGTAATTTATTCCATCATTATTATATTCCATTATTACATCATCCCTCCAGTCTTCAGTGTCACATGATCCTTCAGAAATCATTCTAATATGCTGATTTGCTGCTCAAAAAATATTTCTTATTAGTATCAATGTTGCTGCTTAATATTTTTGTGATGAATGCACAGCAGTTCAAAAGAGCATCATTTATTTGAACTAGAAATCTTTTATAACATTATATATGTCTTTACTGCTATGTTTGATCAATATAATGCCCCCTTGCTGAAATAAAACTACTAATTTCTTTAAAAAGGAAAAATCGTACTGACTCTGAAGTACTTTTTAACAGTTGTGAATATTGAAGGAGGAATATGAGTCCAGTCTATGGAAAAGAATATCATAGAAGCTTGGTGTGGACTGTTTGACTTTTAGTTCTTAGTCCAGTAAGTAACTACTTCATAACCACCCAGAACATCTTAGCAACCGCAGGGACAACTAACCCAAGCATTTTTGATGTAGTAAATAGAATTTAGACCATGAATGTAATATATAAAAGTCGTTATTCATTATTCACTGATTATCTTCACCTTGCAACTCTTGAAATCAAGCGTCGCTTATAATGCAGTTTTGATGTCATGACATTAAGAAACCCTAAATAATCATTAATATGTAACCGACATCCATCCTCTCCAATGCAAAAGGGTGCATTTATCATGCTTTTGGAATTTTACAGCCCCTGTCATGATAAACTGATATTTTATGGAAATCTGTCAAAACCAATTGTGTTTCACACAACCGGAATGACATACGGGTAAGTAAATAATGATAGAATTGTCATTCTTGGTGAACTATCGCTTTAAGACTGATACATTAGGCTGACATTTTGATCCTTTTATAACAAAGAACAGAGGAGATAGACATCTTCTGCGTGATGGAACAGCACATATCGTGCTAACAAGAAGCAGAGAGATATTTAACAGGAATGACAGGGAAGGTCAGGTAATAAAAGAGTGTAAAACAGAGGCGTCTGGGCATCAGGACCAGCACCAGGAGTGGGCCATGCTTATTCAGCACAGGCTCAGACATTTCGATCCCATTCCATTACGGTGCAAGAAAAAAAGGCTGATCTCCAGGTGTTAATAACTCCTACGACATGAAGGTCGGGGGAGGGGACGCTACGGGAAAACAGAGAGAGATGCAGGATGCATGCTCTACCACGGATCTGATAAACTAACACATCCCGCTCATTGAACACAAGCCATTTTTTGAAATATCAACTCTAGTGAAATCATCTTAACTGACATTCTTCTCCATTCTAACTCAAACACACGAGGATCTGACACATAAGGTGGGGGATGAAACATCAAAGCCGTTTGAGAAAGCAAAGACTGGCACAGATGCACAGAAGAGAGAGAGAAGCTGAGAAAGAGAGAAGCTCTTTTCTGTGATGTTTTGAAGTTGTATTGCAAAAAGGTTTATTCCAAAAATTACCTTATGAGTCAACTATCAAAATTGGAGGACATAAGTGATTCAATCAAAGCTTGGGCACAATTTTTTTTTTTTTAAAGCAAATCTACAGACAATCAAATCGGAACAATCAGATAAAATAGCTTAGATATTATAGAACTTCTAGACAATATAACAGTGGGTGCAAAAAATATGCAAAACAATCATTGAAAGTAATAATAAAAAAAGAAGACAAAGAGAAATATTGCAGAGCATTAGAGCTCTTTGGCTGGGATTCATTCACCTTCAGCCACTGACACCCTCTGTGCCGCTCTAAGCTAATGGAAGCACACTGGCAGAACGAATGGCAGCAGAAATCAAGTCATTTACGCAAAGCATCCGTATGGCGTACTTGGACACACACGCTCTCAGCTCTGCACCATAGGAGAGCTCATTCTCCCTCCCCAAATAATCCATTTCCCCACCACAATGAATATTTGATACGGTTCACATAACGTGCTTTGCCGTCTTAAGCGAATGTGGGACCAGATGCATGGTGGGGCACCAATGGCTGACAGGAAGCAACATAAGAAAATCAGGGAATGCACATTTACATTTTTTTTTTTTTGCAAAATAAACCAGAAATGAGTTCTCTTATGGCTACTTTTTCATGTACAGAGCTTAGCCTTAGAGCAAGACATTCCACAAAGACTTCGCATGTAATCTTTGCGCATTGTTTCAAAGGATATAACTCATATAAAAATAACTTTTTTATTCGGTCCACTGTGGCATGCTACCTAGCCATGCAACTTTCAAGGGTACTATAAGATTATAAGCTGACCCATTTTTTTTTTATGTATAAAGGATGCTCTGGGCACAGTTTATGCTTTCAATGAGAAGAGAAAACCAAATCGCTCAATCTAAGCCCTTTCCGTTCCTGGCACCATAAAGCCGTCTGATTGGCTGGTCCGGGGAAGGCTGTTTATCTGTCTTGATGCAGTGACATCAAAGCACTGACAGTCATTAGCACTTCAGGATTGGTACTGGGGAATTTCACGCTGTCAAAGTATATGAGAGCGAGATGAGGGAGAAAATCTGACACAGCTCAGAAAGATGGGACACCATCACAGGGTTGATGCCCTTATTAAACAGCCACACTGGCGATATCCAGCGACCAGCGCACAGTGATGTGGTGTAAATGTCATATTTTGGAGCTCTGGAGGAATTGATGAATTATTTATATAACACAACCCATCACAAATCCATCTTCACCGGCTCATTACTACCACAGCCAGAACTAAGAGAATGAGATATAGTGGAATCTAGCTCTAAACAAGCATTTGTTTTTAATTTTTCATACATCTCTGTATGAAACATGAAAGTGAGCCAGCGTCTTCTTTGTAGACCATGAAATGAAAATTGCGTTTTGTGGCTTTTAGTACTTTGAAGCCATCTACAGTATATGCTAGTGTACTCTTAAAAGATGATAAAAGCCTTGATAAAATGTCCTTATTTTCTGGGAAAATCAACTAAAAAGATTTATGACTCATCTTGCACTACTGTATGTATACAGATTTTTGTCCAATCAAATGCTGTGAGGACGTCTCTCTCCTTAATACCATCTGAATCAACTAACACAAGGATCAAATCATGTATATGGCTCACACTCATGTCGTTCGCCAAACTTTCGTTCATCTTCACAAATGAAGATCTTTTTGATGAAATCTGAGAGCTTTCTGTCCCTCCATTGACAGCTACGCAACTAAAACTTTGACGCTTCAAAATGTTCATAAAGATAAAACTAATGCATATGAATTGAGTGGTTTAGTCCAAACTCAATCACTTATTATAATGAACAGATTGAATTTAGGCTTTTATTCACATTTAAACAACTCACACATCAGCGTCAAAGTGGTAGTTGCGTAGCGGTCAATGGAGGGACATAAAGCTCTCAGATTTCATCAAGATCTTCATTTGTGTTCCGAAGATGAACGAATGTCTTACGAGTTCGGAACGACATGAAGGTGGTAAGTAATTAATGATATAATTTTAATTTTGGGGTAAACTGTCCCTTTAATGCCCCGTTTACACCTGGAATTAACAACTGTTTGGGGTGATCCAATCACAAGTTGCCAGATGACAACTATGTATCCCTGTTTTTTTTCATGCACCTCAAATGTGTTACTATGTGAGTTTCTAAATGGAGGGTCTCTGATTTCATGGCAAACGATATCACAAATAAATTGTATGGTACTGCATGTTGATAAAGTTCAGCAATATTTGCACACCACATTCTCAAATACACTTAAATTTAATTCTTGTCAGTCACCAATAACAATTTGAGCAAAATGCACAGTTATATACGATGTACACAGTTAATACATAAACTCATGTTGCTTTATGATGTTTATTCATTTTCATTTAGCATTTATTCAAATCAAATTGTCTGTCACTGCACACAATCGTCAATTTTTTCTTTAGCAAATGTTTCCATTTCATTCAGAAACAAAGTTTAAAACTCTTATTTTAGCACAGTGGTGATGAATAGGAGATAATGTGGCCTCATACACATTAGGACTGGTTAGTATTTACACAACACATGGAGTTGGATCACCTGCATTTTTGATCACCACTGAATGTGGTTGAGTGATCATCACAAAAGCTTTTTGGACTCTCTTTACATGTATTGGATCTCCCGAAATTAATGTTATTAGCAGGTGTAATAAAACAGAGAGGACACATTGGCTCACCTGTATTCTGCACTGCATTCAGGTAGCTGTCATCACCATTCACCTGCAGAGAGGGAAAAGGAAACGAAGTTCAAATGCAGAAAGCTGACAGAACTATGAATTGATTTGTTCGGTACACTAAAGTGTCTGTTTTTCTAGAAAAGTGAAGTTTTATCTTCTTAGACGTGACACACATTTGAACAGCGGTGCGTTCCGTTTTTGCCTGGCTCAGAGGAAGCTGTGAGAGTCACTCCTGACAAGGAACGAAGATAATATCTGTTAATATTTTAACTGACATTTTATTTCTGCGTTTTCTGGTTCTGCACTGCGACTGAAGAGCAATTAGGAGATGAGTTATCATCTTCATCTTTAAAGGTAACTGCTGTCTTAAAATGGAAGAGAGGACTGGGTAAATGCGAAAAATTTACTTTCCACACTATATATAAGTGGTTTTAATAAGAAAATAAATCAATGCATATTTTTCACTAAACTGATATTTAATAATGTTCATTTATATTTTTATAAAACAGTGATAAACAGCAACATGTACATTTCCTTTAAATGATTTTATCATTTGAAAACAATGCCACCATATGGTGCAAATTAATGCATTTTGAATGGATGATTCACAAAAATGAACATGATTTTTACTGGATTGAATCGAACATACCGAATCAAGCTAATACAAATCAGAAATGCTATTTAAACATCTTAATGCTCTCATATTCATAAGTCATGAGACAAAGAAGAATCATGAAACTATAGTCTGATGATACACTCTTCAAAAATAGTCAAATAAAATGCACATTCAAATCTTCACAATATTATTTTAACATTATATTTTGTGAATATATGGTGAATACTTAATTGCCTAGCCCTATTTTCTACTAAAAGTTTCACAAAGACTTTAGATGACTCTGCAAACAATGCTACAACAATACGCTTTAATTGTCCTGATATACATTAACTCCTCAATATTAAGTTGAACAATACAGTGATCCAATCTGGCACTGGGTTTTCAAACCATTCAGCTAAAATTTGGGCAGCTGTCAAGGTTGAGTATACCCTAGAAATCTGAGGATTGCTGATAGAGCATCATTGTGGCAGCAAGAAGGAACTAAAGCTGCTTCTGTGACTAGAAATGCAATGAGAGATTTCAGTGAAGCAGGAAAACAGCTATAAAGGGTTGAGTTTTCCAGAACCAATTGGACTCTGTTCTCCCGACTGATTTCTCACTGAGGACCAGAAACCAATGCAGCTTGAAATCCTAAATTTGACCTATAGCATTCATCACTGACCCTTAAGAATATTTTAAGTAAACATTTATTTTATGTGTACCAGTTCTTCAAAAAATAGATAAAGGAATTGTTCACCTATAAAAATAACAATTCTGTCATCATTTACTCACCCTCATGTCTTTCAAAACTAGTATGATTTTCTTTTATCGGAGAGTGCACAAAAGGAGTTATTTATAACAGAAAGTCCAAGCTGCCTTTTTTCTCCATACAACGACAGTGAATGATGGTTCCCAAGCAATAATTTCAATGCAAGATTTTCAGTGACTTAAAATCCTGTCCAGTTCTCACACAAAGCTATGAAATGGCTTCAGAAGTCTTACATAGAATATACAGCATGAGTCATGGACCACTTTTATGATGCTTTTTATGAGCTTGACAGCCCTTTGGTTGCATGGAAGAGAGCAGACCAGTCATTCTGTTAAACTTCTGTGTTCCATACAGGTTTAGAAAGACATGAGGGTGAGTAAATAATAAATAAATAAATAAAAATGTTTCGAAAGAAACTATTCCTTTGAAACCCTTTTGCTTCTATGCTGCACTGCACAGTCATTTTAACACGTCTGCAGATGAAAACATGGTATTGATTTACTTCATTAATTTATGACCAATAAACTGATCTGGGGGTTTAGCACCACCAGCGGGGATAATTGCATTATAGATAACAAGCTCCAGTTATGCACCCTGATATTTATGCTCATATCAACACACTCCGGTCAGTTACGGCCATAATTGCATCGGTCATTCTCATTCCACAGCAGCAACTGAGGCCAGACTGACACTGTCCTTGATTATGTTCCTTTCCCTGAAATAGCAAAACACACATCAAAAAGCCCTTGATTTAAGCAGCATCTTTGTTTTTTTCAATCTCAAATGACACTTATACAAGGAACAGACTGTGGTAATGGAGTATAACACAGATGTGTGAACATATGACCAGGTGTGTCTTACTGACAGCTGCACACAGAGGAAGGCACACAACAACCTTGATGTCTAGCATATAGCACTGATCCACTGATCTCAGGAGTCTAATTGCAAATGCACATTTTAAAATGCATGCCGATATATAAAATCAATCTGGTGTATTACGCCATCTCAGGAGCAAAGCCTTTCAACAGATTTGTTTGTGCTGTAAAATCTTCATAATCAAGAGGAGCATAAAGTCTCTAATGGAGCACGGCAGTCATATTACTCATTAATTCCTTCCCATAGTGCTGTTGTTTCACCGCCCAAACAGATGTTAAGATAGTCCAGCTCTGTATTGAATGGGAACTGAGATGAAGGTACAATTATCTAGCTGTTGAATAACACTAATGCCTATTTTTTTATGTTATGTTGAAAAAAAAAAATCCGAGCCATTTAGGAATGGTTTTGCAGATGTTAATACAAACAAAAAGTCTTGTTCAAAGCATTCTGTCTAATCTTTCACAACTGGATGTTTCTTTGTCTTCTGTGCTGAGCTGAGTTTTGAGACTCTGTGTAGATTTTCTCTAGAACCAAAAAAAATCGGCCGTTCTTTTCAAACAATTTTTTTTACTGAATTCTTGAAATGAAATGTAATGAAACCATTACGTGTGTGGGTCAATAATATTTGTTCTAGCACACTCAAACTCATTAGTCTTACAGCAGAATATGGGTCAATGTGCTGTATTTTTTCCACGGAATCGTAGTGGTTTGCAAGCACTGGTCTTTACGCATTTAATAAAGAAAACAAAAAAACAAAAATGATAACTGAATTAAAACGTATAATAATTCTCCATGTCTACGGTGTATCGTTTAAGCGATATTTCCTCCCTAGAGCATGTCAGATCCTCTATCAGAGGGAGGTGGTGGCTTTGCTTGAATCCATTAAACAGCATGTGAGTGCTTTATTGCACAATGACAAATATTAAATGCTGAACTAGATTTGACCAAAAGAGGTGCACTTTGAAATCATGCTGCATTAATGTTACCGGCTCAAAGCAATACAAATAAGAACACGCAGAAAGCAAACATGGTCTTAGCAAATGGAATAAAGCTAGTTAGGCTTTTGTCCTAAGCTATATTACTGAACAGTCCTAAAGGCGCATCTTACCTCCAGAAAGACTGAAAACACCCCGAGCAGCGCGAGCATCCTCCAGACTCTTGGATCCATCCCTATCTGCGGCTATGGGTCAGTGTCATTGTACGGTGTTAGAAGCCACCTCCGGAGCAGGGTGTATTCGCGAAGGAGAGCGGTTCAAACGGTTTGACTGGCACAACTGCACGGATGCCGTTTAAGGGCTTCCAGTGTGAGGGATGCGATGCTCCGTGGCCCGCCGTAGGTTGATATATAATGTCTAATCGGTGTTGTGGAGTAGCCTAGTGTCACAGACGCACACACCCCTCGTAGCGACCCACGCGCAGCCCTACGTCTCCAAGCGCTCAAGCACCACGCGCGCGCCGCACTGATGAACCAGCAGCCAACAAACTGGGCGTCACTGCTGCCTTAGTACAAACCTGGCAACACAATCATAATAATGATAATTAACAAATAACAAGTGAAAGCAATTTGTGAGATATGTGCCTAAATGAACAATTAAAATACTGCTCACAACTCTAATATCCTAATAATGATAATGTGTGAAATATAGCCTACAGCTATAAATAAATCAATAAATAAATTGTTGTTTAGTTAGGCTATGCTATTCAATTTTTCTACAAAATAGGTATAAACCTAGAAAATAAATTATGAAGTAGGCCTAGTTCACAATGTGTAAAACTCAAAACTGTGGTTATTAGGCCTAACTCTTGTGCCACACAACAGTGTTGTGAGGAATAGGAAATAAGTAATTATTCACTGATTGTTACATACAATGTTGAGTGAGTTGAACTTTAGAACCGAGTCAGTCTGAGTTGTGAGAGAAATCATGCAGATCGATTTTGTGAATCTGATCAACTGTTTCATTGAAACGGTCCGATTCAGACAAACTGCTACTTCTCTCAAAGGCTGAGTCTGAAATCGCATACTTCCCTACTATGTAGTAGGCAAAAAAGAGTATGCGACAAAAGTAGTATGTATGTCCGAATTCACAGTACTCATAAAAGAGTAGGCAAAAAGTACCCCGATGACCTTCTTCCGTCGAGATTCTGAAGTGTGCATATGATGGACTAGCCTACTGTCCCATGAGGCCACAGGAGAGGATTTATGAATGGCAGTGAAGCAACGTAACTGACACTGGTAAGTCATGTGATACTGACAACATGGCGAATGTAGTAGGCCTATGTCCAGATTACTTTCATACTACACACACTCATACTATATAGAACATAATTTTTTTAGCATGCATATTAAGTTATTCCCAGCAAACACAGAACGTTCCCCTAACTTTCCCGTTTGGTTCCCATTTGGTTATTTTTTTGGGAACCAAACAAGAACGTTCTAGGAACGTTCTTCCCTGTAGGTTATTTTTAGGTTTAATTTTATAACCTAAGGAGAACGCTCTGGGAATGTTCCCTGTAGATTTTTTTTAGGTTCTATTTTTATAACCTAAAGGGAACGTTCCCATAAAGTTTCCAGAACGTTCCCCTAACCTTAAGGGAACGTTCTATTTACGTTAAGAAAACTTTCCTGGATCACCAATAGGGAACGTTCTTGGGAACCAAAAACTAACGTTCCCAGAACGTAAAATTGTTAGCTGGGTATTTATTCAAAATAAGTACCTACTTAAGAGAATATGCGATTTCAGACGCAGCCGTCATCACTCATGAATGCCATGTTCCATGAAGAGCGAAGCTGGATGTTAAAGGGGTCATCGGATGCCCATTTTCCACAAGTTGGTATTATTCTTTAGGGTCTTCATGTAAAGTTTGTAATAAAATTCCTCAATGGTTGTGTAAAACAACACCCTTTTTACCTCCTCAAAAACAGCTCTGTTCACAGTGACCTGTTTCGGTGCATGCCTCTTTAAATGATAATGAGCAACTGCTCACCCCACCCCTCTCTTCCATAAGGCGTGTCGACCATAGATATACATAATAACACATCATATACTTTATGTATATCTATGGTGTCGACTTAAGACACGTAAAGTGCTGCCATGGCAACCTGCTCGGCAGAAAGTATACAAATGGCTGAGGGCGGAAATATGCTAATACGGTCGGGACAGTCCGTCAGTGGTCGTGGGCGGAGCATGAGCAGCATGACATCATATTGCTCAGAAAATCCAAACGGCTTGATTATTGAAAGTGTTTAGGCTTTTTGAGGATTAAAAAAAAAAGAAGTGAATGGATTTTTTTCATGGTGGTTGTGTCCACACACTGCAAAGACACATTTACATGCAAACACCATATAAAAGTAAATTTTGCATCCGATGACCCCTTTCAACTTTTTAGAGAGAATGACAACTTACATTTAAACTTAGAAAAAGCCTATAGCATGTGTCATTTTACTTGGTTTTCCGTTCACAGAGCCTAAGGATGTCACAGAGAGAAGTGTGATTTCTCAGAACACATGACCTATCAGGTACTAGGGACATTTTGTGTGTTAAAAATAACAGCATCTTTAAATAACTACTCCTTCAGGTAAACAGAAAGACCGACAACATTTTTAATTCACCATGCTGAGAATTAGTCTCTCTCTGCATTTTTAGAGTTTTTGCTTTGAGTTTGTGTCCCACTGATGGGGGTTTTAGTCCTAAAACTTGTCTAACCACTTTAAGACAATCTCTATTGCTAAAAGTGCTATATAAATAAAGTTAAACTGAATTAAAATATTCTTTAATTAATAACCTCTAGCCAATTTGCTTTATTAAGAGATTTTTTTTTTTTTTTTGCATTGTTGTACGTTTACCCTCTAAATGTGCATAAACATAGTAAAGTGATTTCTCTCAACAAATGTTTGTTTTGCATGCAACAGTAGAGAGGTGACTATGCGGTCTGAATCTTCAAAAAGAAAAATACCTGGAGGGATTTTGAATAAAATCAGCAGAGGGAACATTATAAACTGCAGCTAAGATTTAGAGGGGAGAAAAATTAAGGCAATTAATTCTTTGTGTGGGTTTCATATGGAAAAAACAGCATATTTTCCTCACAAATAGCCTAATCGGGATTAATGCAACTACTAGTCGAAAAAGTTTATGGATATTTCCAGAAAACGGAACAATTTAGAAAGTTCCATCTAAGCATTATTTCACATGGAAACCAAGAAAAACTATAATACCATGGAAACCATAAAAGTCCGAGAATATTTATGAAATGCATTGATGCAATATATTAGGTGAAACAGCCATGCACTCTATAGCATTTATGGGATAGCATGAGTTCAATTACTCTCTATAAAAACAAATAGAGCAGAGCATAATAGATTTAGTTGATTCATGTTTGCTCATAATAATAAAGCTATACAGCTGGGAAGCCCAGCATGAGTGACCTTCTGATACTGGCATGCAAAGTCACCCACGGAGACTTCGCACCCACACAAGCATGCATACATTACCCTCTCAATCCTCCCTTTCTCCCGCCACACTCGTGACCTGATCATTGGCACTGACGTGTTTTACAGTCGTGTTATATCTCTGTGCCGCAGAGACACCTGCGACATGATGATCTGTGGTTGTAATGGGGGAAACAAGAATTTTACTGGTGCACCACTTTGATGGATGCGGTGTTGTCATGGCAACACAATGGTTAAACTGCCAGCAGTACCTCCAACACTCACAGCATATTTACGGGTTTTTAAGAGACAATTGTCTTTGTGCTCTCTGGAAAAATTGGGCCATGAGGGTTCGGGGGGGTGGGGTAGAAAGAGAAAGTAATAACCTGAAAGTGGCATTGTATAGAAATGACATTTAAAAGGACAATTTTAAAAGAGATAGCATAGAAAGTACACTACTGGGCAAAACACGAGCTGCATGGTGATGCTCCAGAGTGGTGTCTTCGAAAATCTGGTAATAAATATAATAATAAAAGCATCTCTATACCACAGTGAAGCGTCCATGGAGGAAGAGTCATTGTGTGGGAAAACCTTTTTAGCTGCAGGTATTGGTGAGCTACTTCACTGTGAAGTCCGCTTTGGAGTGGAAGAGAATATTGCAGAATGGCTTTGCTTCCCACATTGAAAAGCTGTTATCTAAAAAATAAATGATCAGATGTTATTTTTCAACAAGACACTGCTCCTGCCCAAATTGCAAAGACAACCAAGAAGTAGCTTGAGAACAAGTCCATCAGAGTCATGTTTTGTCCTGGTCAGAGTCCAGATTTTAATATTTGGTCTTACAGTACATTAAACTCAAACTAACTGGGAGACATTGAAATGTTTGAAGCCATTACCATTGAGTGGAACAACACTTTTTTTTTGCAAGTTTACCCACACGGTAAACAAAGGGGAAGGCTATTCTGTGCGAAGTTTCTTTATCTACAATATTTGCGCAATTTTTTCTAATTGACTTGTGATTCAAATGGTTATGACCATTAAACGACTACTAAATAGACTACATTTTCGCCATGGCCCTTTTTTTGGCCCATGTTTTATATTGGCAACAAGTGAGTCATAATGCTTTGTAAAGTCTTTCCTTTTTTACACAGCCACAGAAAAATCCATATCCCCTCACAGATTTGAGGGTTCTGTCTGTCTATCATAACTTATTTATACCCAGAGCCATCATCTCTCAGTTCCATTAAAGGTGAACTAAGTAACTTTTTTACCTTAACCGAACAGCTTTGGAGTCATTGTAATGTTTACATGACTGATTTCGTGTTGAATGGTGGTCGTCTCGCACCCCCCTGGTGCCTGTGAACCGCAAAACCACCCTTGCGACTTTGGGCCGGCGGGCCGCCCACTTCATTCCTCAGTGTTAGGAAGTATCGTGTGATATCAGGGCCGTTTCTCAATATGCGTTCTTGTCTGTACTTGTGTTCTTGTGGACTTGTGAAACGTCATCAGTCACTGCCCAAGTTCTGTTCCAATTCAAAGTTCACATCTAGCCAAGTCCAGTTCAAATCCCCGGATGTGTTCTTGATCCGCCCCGTTTACCGAGGATGCATCGAGAGGTGACTTGTGCGGACTTGAGATAGCCAGGTATCCCAGAATGCATCTCGCACCAACCAGCAAGCGTCAATAGCAGAGGAGAAAACCCGCGTAATATCAAAATACTACTGTTATTGTAGTGTTTCAGGCGAGAATGTGGTTGTTTAAAGCTTAAATCTGTGGTTTATTTATAAAGATAGCCCCTATTTGAAAAATGTATCTGACGTTTTCGGAGTTGTGACATCCAGGCGTTCACCGCGGGTGTTCAACGCTCATCAACCCCGACTGGAACAGCTTTTCCTCGGCTAGTGCTTCTGACGTTTGCCGCTGGCTCTGATGCAGGGGCGTAGCCAGGACATTATTTCTGGGGGGGCCAGCTGGGGCCAGTCTTTTATTTGGGGTGGCATTTGATTGTCAAAAACTACTATTTTAAAACTCACGCACCGCATCACTCACAGTAGCGGTTTTCCCGTGGCTCATCAGGCCATAAACCAGGGGTCGGCAAGTAGGTTTAGCATCGGGCCAAAACATTTTTTTTACACTAGATGACTAAATGGGATCATAATTAAAGATATTAATTGATGAAAAATGCAACTAGAATTACATAAGCAGAGAGTAGTCGGTTTCTAATTTCGTTTTGAATTGTTTCGTTTAAAATTAGACATTTTAAGCTTTCTATATATATTTCTCGTGTCTGTGAGGCAGCTTAAACGCTGAGTTTCGGTTCATTTATGAGACGAGCTCCAGTTCACGAGCAATGCAATCTCGCCGGCGCCTCCGTGTCCTGATTATATTGTTTGCTTCTTATTTATTAAATCCAGGCAATTTGTTGATGAAACACTGATTAAAAATAAGATACAAATTATACAAAGTGAAATTCACTTTTTAGAAAGGCTTTCTACAAAACAAAACTTAATGAAGTGGTCAAAATCATATGTCAAAATAATATATTGCGCCATCTTGCAACACATCCCGCCTTGCTAAAACACACATGTGGGAGATGCGGAATGGATAACAATAATTCAAACAATAAAAGAGGACTAAGAATACGCCCATTAATGGCATTTTTGAGTCATGCCCTTAACAAACTATGTTTTATTTCCTCTTTCCATATTGTGAATAATAAATGTGTAGGCCTATCAATGGAAGTAGGCTGTCATAATGATTTGCATGCGCAGGGTAAGATTTGTGAAAGTGTGCATAAGATTGCAAGCGTAAATTAAATTTGCATGCGCAAGAGAAGATTTGTAAAGGTGTAAATTGTGTTTCAAGCGTAAGAAAAAAAAAACTGCAACATTTTGCTGATTTTCGTAAGTGTAATTAATGTATTGTGAAACTGCAGCTTCACGTTAACGCAAAATAAACATGATCTGTACTCTTCTGACTTCCATTTTTCCGCGCTTACACTTTTGGCACGGTTTTTGCGCACAAATGCGGCCAAAAGCATTGCAAGCCTGTGAACAGCTATTTGCAACCGAAAACAACAGAGTCAGGGACTGCAAAACAGATTAATCGCGTAAAATCAAACTTTGTGTAAATAAATCAACTGTTGCAAATGTCTAAATGACTTATTGTGTACATGCGGCAAAAAAGTTCCCGAAATAACCCGATTTGTACAGTTGCGTCTTTCTTTTACCCGCGCTTCCAATTTTGGCACGAGAGAGGAGGGCGGGTCCACCTTCATCATGCAGCCAATCAGATGAGCTTCTCGCTGACACTCGATTTACTCTTATCTGATTGGTTCAATAAACACGTCAGTCTTCAGAACGCATATTTATCTTCATTTGGCTCATTCTCGTTACTTTTAATGCAAACATACATGTTAAATAAATACATAAATCATGATTGTTTAATAACCTGTGCACCATTAGGTGGATTATTTGAGTAAATACTGAATTTAGAGCTGGTGTGTTAAGAAAGAAAATTTCTGTATATTCAGTGCATGTATCCTGCTCATAGACTGTGATCCTGCTCATCATCATCCTCCTCAGCAGGCCAGATTTGTTTGTAATGTTGATGTTGCTGAATGTAGGCCTTTTTGTACTGCATGCATCATTTCACCTGTCAATTAATCGTGGGCGATTCCAGAATTATTATTATTATTTTACTAAAATTAGTTATAATAATATATTTTTCCCTTTAACATGTATTTTAAGGTCATCTCTAAATTATGCACCATTTATCACCTGCAATGCCATCGTGTAACCACTAGATTGCTGTATAGCCCTATATATAAACACATATGCTGTGTATTCCCTGGCTGCTGGGTTTTTATTCAGACATAATGAGTTGCTTTGCATTTGATTTTGCATGTGGGTATATATATATATATATATATATATATATATATATATATATATATATATATATAATTATTAAAGACTACTTTTTGTTAAAGTTGAATTTATCAGTTTCAGATTTATCAGAAATTAATCAGTTTTTCATTAGCTACAGTCAAATCTGGACACAGAGAAAGCATTTCATTATACTAGCAACATAATAGCTTGATCAGTCACACGAAAGTAATCAGAATTGTGACAAAGACAATATTTAAAAATATATGTTAAATACCATGAACAGAGACATGATGTGAAAAACACTGCATCAGAATGGTATTATTCGGTATTAAAAAATGGGTATTCAATGTTTTCTTTTTGTTTGTTTGTTTGTTTGTTTGTTTGTTGTAAAGTTTAACATCAGCTCAGTGGTGTAACAGATAGGCTTATAATATATAAAATTTAAATCCAATAACACCGCTCGGAATTCAGTATTTACTCAAATAATCCACCTAATGGTGCACAGGTTATTAAACAATCATGATTTATGTATTTATTTAACATGTATGTTTGCATTAAAAGTAACGAGAATGAGCTAAATGAAGATAAATATGCGTTCTGAAGACTGACGTGTTTATTGAACCAATCAGATAAGAGTAAATCGAGTGTCAGCGAGAAGCTCATCTGATTGGCTGCATGATGAAGGTGGACCCGCCCTCCTCTTCGCGCTTGCAAAACTCATTCATTGAGAGAATCGTGCCAAAATTGGAAGCGCGGGTAAAAGAAAGACGCAACTGTACAAATCGGGTTATTTCGGGAACTTTTTTGCCGCATGTACACAATAAGTCATTTAGACATTTGCAACAGTTGATTTATTTACACAAAGTTTGATTTTACGCGATCAATCTGTTTTGCAGTCCCTGACTCTGTTGTTTTCGGTTGCAAATAGCTGTTCACAGGCTTGCAATGCTTTTGGCCGCATTTGTGCGCAAAAACCGTGCCAAAAGTGTAAGCGCGGAAAAATGGAAGTCAGAAGAGTACAGATCATGTTTATTTTGCGTTTACGTGAAGCTGCAGTTTCACAATACATTAATTACACTTACGAAAATCAGCAAAATGTTGCAGTTTTTTTTTTTTTCTTACGCTTGAAACACAATTTACACCTTTACAAATCTTCTCTTGCGCATGCAAATTTAATTTACGCTTGCAATCTTATGCACACTTTCACAAATCTTACCCTGCGCATGCAATTCATTATGACATCATTTTACCTTCATAGTCATACCTTATTTCCACTCGTTACAGCGTCCATACTGAACAGGTACCGGTGTACAGGGGGAGGGGATCCGGCCGTGAGTGCGAGCCATCTCTGCGTGAGTGCTATTCACGACAGTACAAGTACTCCACAGCGACTCTAGGGGTCACTGTTTGACAAACACGGAATTCCGACTTTAGTGCTGCTTTAACCGCTTCTACAGCAGCCAATCCACATTCAGTTGGTATGGAAACAGATGAGAAAGAAGAACGGATTAAGCCTTTCTTTTTTCTTCTTCTGCATATATTGCTAACAGATATTAAAGTAATTGTTCACACAAATATGAATATTTGTTGACCTTTATGTTGTGTTTCTTCCATGGAAGACCAAGGGCTGTAATGCTCCAAAAAAAGAATCAACTTGGAAAGTGGTATATGACTCAGGCACTTTATTCCAAGTCATGTACTTACTGTATATGTACATAATTGAGCCTTATTTGTCATTTTTGAAGCTTGACAGCTAATGGTCACCATCCACTTTCATTGTAAAAGAGCAGCATTAATATTTTGCTGAATATTTCCTTTAATATTCCACAGAAGAAAGAAGTATGAGTTTGGAGCAACATCAGGTTGAGTGGTAACACTTTACAATAAGATTCCATTTGTTAATGTTACATTAGTTAACATGAACTAACAATGAAAAATACTTCTAAAGCATGTTTTAATTTCAGTTAATGTTCATTTCAACATTAACATCTGTTAATGTTATGGACTTGAGTTGAGCTAACCTGAATAAACAATGAGCATTTATATTTTATTAACACTATAAGTATCATGTTTCTATAAACAAATTTCTAAGGCCTCTCAATTATTAGCATGATTAAAACTTTGGTCATGATTGATTTTGTCTGATTGATTTTAGCAAGTATAAAGGCTTTTAGTATAATTGTGTATAATTGAAAAAATATCAACCTTCGGGTTGTTTACTATTTTATATAAAGTAGGATACATGTTATATTTTAGTAATATTACAAGATGAAAAAACAAAATAAATTGTTTTTAAAATGCGAGTATTAAACCTGATACATTAGGATATTGGGGAACCTTTATTTGTAGTACGTCTCAATCATCATTGCATTACAGTAATTTGTCACACAATACAAATTACAAAGGTTTGATCATAAAACTGATCCTTTAAATATAGTCTGAATATAACATTATTTGGAAATAAAGAGTGAGAACTATTCTATATACTATTATAAATATCTTGTCAATTTTACATTACAAGCTATCAGAATTTCATTAGCACTTTTTGGCCATGTAGCCTAAATATCAGCAAAATTGCATTCCTTAGTTTGGGCCAATTACTAAAATTGAGGTGTTTTTTTTCCCTCCTCGAGTATTAACTCCATATTCCCCTGTCATTATATATGAGCCATAAAAGCCAACAAACAAGACATAGGCCTATTCAAACTTTATTTTAGATTTTCAAGGTTCAATTAACTGCTCCACTTAAAATAAAATAAAAAAATCAGGCTATTATGTCTGGCCGAGGTTAACTAACGTTGACAAAGGTTTGATAAATAATGTAACAAACGTGCTGCTCATTGTTAGTTAAAGTGTTAATTGTTACAACAAAACTTTCCTTTAAAGACTAGCAGTTATTACAGCCAATGAGTTCAAGGGACAAATCACACACCATGAGCATTTGAGATAGCACAATTTGGCTTATTCAGACATGTCTGAATTATTATGTTATGCACCAGTTCTCTAGCATCAAGTTTTTTTTTTTTTTTTTACATAATCTGTAGTCAATCTGTCTGTTATGTTTATTGTCACATTTAGCATGTTAATTTAACTACTCACACACAAAAGAGAATGCAAACCTTGTGTGTTCTACATTTCTGAATTTCATTTCAAATTTCCAACATGATATTTACTTCCTTATTCAGTTAAATATGTATAGTTGAATGCTAAAATACTTAGACATCCTTGCTTCCTCTATCTGTATCCTTCCCTGGAGTTTGGCAGCGGGTGAACAGCAGAACGTTTAGCATTGGCTGCCGCAGGCACTCTGGATGCTGTTGTAAGATAGCGTTTGAAGTGGCACATGCTGTCGTAGATGCGAGCAGCCTCGTGAAGGGTTGTTCTTCTGTTAATGGAGGATCTTAACCACATTACTAATGTACCAAGCATCAATCTTGTTTGGCAATAAAGAAGTTTAGAATGAGAATGAAACTGATTTGCTTCATTAATAAGGCAAATAACCAGTTAAACGATTAGATAGACAGACAGACAGGCAACAAACATTGTGAATGCCTATTCAATTGCATTCATTTTTGCAGCGTATTCAAAATCTTTTTGCATCCACTCACAAGATCACCAGAGGGCTTTTGTCTGCTGATCAGAGAAAAATCAGCTTCAAGAATGCATACAAAGTCTTTAATTTGATGCATTTAAACATGCATGATTTATAGCCTGGGCACATAAAAAGACCAAAAGTAATGAGTCCTGGCAGACCTTTGATTTATATGTCAATCTGACCTGACATGCCGATGCAGAGGTTGCTGAAGGAGGAGATATTTGTGCAGCACAAATTGTGCTTTTCCAGCACATATTACATCCGTTTCTCCATCTCTGGTCCCCTTGCGCCTCCTGTGCTGACACTTCATTTGTGACCAATTGATAATGGGCAGATACATGAATTCTCTGTGTCAGGAGGCAACAACAGAAAATGGAGAGACATCACCTCTCTTCCCATGGAAACATCTCTAAACAAATACTCTATGTCCCAGGTCTCCTAAATCTCTCTTCCACTAGCAAGATCAAGATAATGGGTTTGGCTTTAATAATTAGCACTTAAGACTAATTGTCCAACTAGCTGAACAAGCAAATAAACATTGCAGCTTTGGGATGGGCAGCATCTAATGAGATCATTAGAGGTGGTGAAATAAAGCCATTTGAGAAGAAATACTGCTATCTAGTGCAGAAAAGAAGTAGTGAACTGTATAAAAAATAACATATCCAGTGACCAAGAATTAGTTTCTTTGGTAAAGTTCCAATTACATTTAAGAAAACCAAGCTGTGATAAATAGCCTACAATGCAGTGCAAAGAAGCGACCTATATTTAAACATGAAAACTAATTTTGAATGTTTTTGAATGTTTAATGAAAATTATAAATCCACAGTGTCCTTGACTTGATCGTATTTCATCACTTCTGTATAATAAATTTAAACCAATTCAAATTCACTGCTTGCTTTTGTCAAAAACATTAGGAGACACCGTACTGGAAGCATTGATCACGTCCTACAATTCTAAGCTCCGGATATTCCGCCTCTTTTCTCTGACTTAACATGACTTACACAGGTCTCCACGAATCAGCGCTTCCAGAGAACATGATTGACAGGAACATTGGCCAATGAGCGTACGAGCTTTGGCAGCTATGGCGTCTGGGTCCCGTCTGCTGATTTGCAACCCGCCGAAATAGGATCGGTGAAGAAGGAGACCTTCGAGCGGTTCGCCATGGACTGTTCTAGGATCAGTAAGGTTTAAATACGACTCTAACCATTGAGCGGTAAGTAAGAATGCTGTCAGTAACTTGTCTGATTCAAGGTTAGCGTTCGTAAGCAGAACAGTCCGAATAAAACGGTGATTTGGACGCTTTTGAGAACATGAATACGGTGGAATATCAAGTTTCAATCATGATGGTGGCTTTGGCCTGTCCTACTGTTGATCAAAACAAGTAGATTATCATTCCTCTCAAAGTCAACACTGACTTATGCAGGCTTTATGTGTATAACGTTATGCTTTCTCTTTATGTGAAGTAAACGCTACATTATATCACATACTCATACTTTATCAGATGCATGTGTTGCAGCCCAGTTTTATTTACCGGGTAGTTAAAATGTTCAAGAGTGTGTGGAAAAGACATACCGTCGCGCGCTCACAAGCACGCGCTCCAAAGTTCAGCCGTCTCGCGCAGAGGTGACGCTGTCAATAAAAAAAGAAAAGAAAAGTAATGTGGGTCATGTTCCTAAATATCACCTGTATATTTGACGAAATATATGATAATGTTGATGTTTTAAAACATCAATGTAACCGTAAGGTCATGAGAAATTATCTTTGTTCGGTGGGTCTCTCTTTTTTGCAGCAAGAGTTTTTTTTGGTAGGTACAAAACAAATTTAGCATCGAATTAAAGAATATATTGAATTTGTGGAATGGAAAAAGAAACAATTCTGCATTTGTTTACTATTTACAAGATTTGGAAGGATTTAGAAACCCATATTAACATAAAAATAATTACGAATTAATTCACATTAATAAATTAATACACATAAGAAGAATATCATAGACATTTGTGTAATATGTAGTTATTTTTATCCAGCAGCTAATAATGTTACAAAATGTAAACATCTTGTCCTTGTGGCATTGAAAAAAAATTATTTGACAAAATATAGAAATGTCTGAATATACTACCAAAAAGGCTGTGAAATTGGCAAATTTAAAAGAAAATAATTTTTAAAGTCAACACTGAATGGAAGTTGACTATTTAGTTTACTTTCCTAATACATGTTCCTAAATTGTTTGCATTCATAAAATTTCATCAAAAACGAGAAACTTTGCTCCACCTCTGAAAAACTTTCCTTTTCAGTTCTTATTTTTCAACCCCTCTCACCATCTTTCACTTTTCTCAATCAAATCGATTGCTGTTAGTTAAAGTCTGCCCTTCATTTAGTCTGATTGAATATCCTATTTCACATCACATTACTTAAGTGTTTTATGTTGACCTGTTTGAAAAGTATACATAATATATCGGTTTATTTAACCACACGTTTTTAATATTTTCTTTTTTGTTAGATACAAAGTTGCCTTGATAAGCTAATGATCATTGTGCTGTTGAGAGGGAAAAGATGGATCCGTCTGCAGGTATGCACATGTCCGCTGTTCCCCAGAACAGCGATATCGTCCACGTCTCTGTCGGTAACCCCATTATAACCATGTATCAGCCGCAACCTCCAAACATCGCACAGATCATCTCACAGCACGTGGTTCCTCAAGAAGTCTCCTGTCACGCTGTACCGCACACAGTCCCGTCGCACATCCACATGCCAACTCACATCCAGACTCAGTCACACATCCAGCCTGCTCCACATCTGCAGGCCCCACAGCAATGCCATGTGGAAGCACAGGCTCATATTCTGACCCAAGGCCATGTATCAACACAAGGTCCATCAGAAGGCCAGAGTGCCTCATCGTCTCAAGATTGTGCAGGGAACTCACTGCAGGTCCCTTTTGCAGAGGTAGCCTCCCTGCTGGACCCTAACATGAAGAGCTCAAAGGCTCGCAAGTACCAGATCCAGTATGATGAGGTGAAGAGGAGATTGGAACCGCCTGAGAAGATGTCTCTCCGCTCTCTGGCTGCCTACACAAGAGTGAGTCGAGGTCCGGCTAGTAAAAAAACACTCTTAGAGTCCCTAAATGTCTTTGGACTGTCACCAAGCACCAACACAGCAGTGTCCAGTTCCTTTTCCAAACTAACTGAAGGTAAGTCTGGACCATATACTTGAAAATAGGAAAAATTCCTGTTGTTCCAAACCTGTATGACTTTCTTTCTTCTGCAGAACATAAAAGACGGTATTTTGATAGTTTTAGTATTTTTTTGCCCATACAATGAAAGTCAATGGGCAAAAAAACACTAAAACTATCAAAATACCGTCTTTTATGTTCCGCAGATTATAGTAAGTCAGACAAGTTTGGAACAACATGATGGTGACCAAATTTTCATTCCTTTTATACACAACATGAAATTAATATAGATACTAGGTTACTAAGTGTACATAACTACATGCATTTTAATTATTTTCAGGGGACACAGCGGCCCTTTGCAAAGACATGAAGGATTTTGCACTTCAGTATGTCGATTATGAGAATATGGCTAAACAGTTGCTACCTGAAACAAACCAGGTGCAGCACTGGTCAAAAATCATTGAAACAAGGTAAAGTACTAGTAGGCCCGTAGAAAGAACAATAAATGGTTCTGCTTTGATTCAGAAAGTTATTTTGGTTGTTTTTTACTGTTGAACAGGAACTATCTCGAGGAGATGAGAAAGATTTTTAACGACCCCATGAATACCCGCTTGTTCTCCAATGTTACGCATGGGCTTGGTAACGGCATGATGGACGTGGCTCTCGATATCATAGATAACGTCATCGACCGACAAATCCGAATCCTCTCTGGGAATACGGACCCCAAACCCGAACTTCCAGTGAGAAGGATTCGGAAACGCAACCGCAAGCCCAAAGCTGCCACGGAAGATGGCAAACCTAAAGAAAAGGGCAAAAGGGGACGTAAGAAAGGGAAACAGATGCGGCTAGATTCTGTTGTTCCTGAGGTTCAACAGTCCACAGAGATGGAGAGCAGCGTGTTAACGCTAGTCTCTGTAGGATACGAAACCATATCCAGTGGACTCAACCCCACCAATGCAGGTCTTGCGTAACGTCCCGTGCCTGAGAGGCACACAGAGACACTGTGAATTCTGAGTGCAAACATTTTTTTCATAGAAAATGTTAGTTTTATAAACGTTAGACTTCTCTGAAGACTGATTATTTTCGATTTTCTCACTATAGTCAATCAAGAAAATATTATGTGTCTGAGAGGGTGTTCGGCAAATGTTTTGATTTATACTTTACCAATCACATGTCGCTCTCGACCTTTTGTATTGTTGTTTGTGGTAAAAAAAACAACATATGTACACAAAAAAATGTATGCTATTAAAGTAGCATGCAAGCATTTTTTTTTTCGAGTACTATGTTGTATTTTATCGCTTAAATGTTCTTTAATTCTGTTGTACTTAATCTTACAATCTCTGAGCAATTTAGTTTGACTAAGAACATAATCTTCTCTTGGACATTGTTTGATTTTCGGACTATTTATTTCCTTTTTCTGTGTGTCTGATCGTGTATGTGAATGACCATAGCCTGTACTCGGTAAGTTTTGCAGGTTGCTCATCATATGCTTGTATTAAAAGCATTACCTTTTTTAAGCATTTTGTATATTTATCATTTTTTGTTATTGCTTCGCAGAGCAAAGAAGGATTCACTCTAATGCACAGGGTGAACTAATATTTACAATATCAAATATATGAATTGCAATTTCAATTGCTCATAATTAGGGTTAAGGATTTGAACAAAACCTTAACCCTAAGTATTAAAATTTGCAGCGTTACTTATCTCGCACCCTTTGTGCTACGGGCCGGAATGATACTTTAAATTGTGTGGGGTTTTGAGAATTAATCAGTCTTGCGATTTTCATTGAACGACAAAACATGGAAGAGGGGACACAATCCAGAAGCAGCCACTTGGCATGTTATTATTGGTTTTATACATCCTCTCAAATATTAATAATAGCTAATTGTTTTGTTTTCAATTATGTTCAGGTCAACTGCTTTGTCATATTTTGTTTCCTCAAAAGATTTCCCCCATAAAGTAGCTTTTCTGAATCCCTAGCAAGCATGCAGAGAAAATCCTCACCCTGGAGTCAGTTTTGTAGCTCAGCCAATGACTTTGTTTGTTGTTCCACTCTCTCTTCTGCCCTCTAGGAGACATTTGATGTGAGCGTGCTGCAGTTCACAGTGTCACCTACAGTCGGTCTGTCCACTGTTAGGCTTTTGTTAGACTTGAGGATTTGGAGTGCATTAGTGAAGGTCTCAATCAGAGCAGGCAATGGAGAGACAGGGATTGAGATGAGGAAAATAAATGAGGGAGGGAGGAGTTTATGTCGCAGACGTACATGTATATACAAACCCGACAGAGTGGAAAGAAACAAAGCAGGTGGGGGACACAAAAAAGGATAAATATATGCAGATACAAAGCAAGAGATGGAGCTGTGTGAGATTTTAGAACAGAAACGCAGTCTAGACTGTCCTAATCTGGGACACGAGCAGTGCTGAGAACTTAACAGGTCATCACAAACTCGCATAGACATATGGACAAGATGGGGGCCAGTCGTCCACTGCCCAGCGCGCCCAAGGGTAAGTAACAGCAGACACACTAGAACCTGTCTGAAGGATGTACATTTTGATATACATTTTCTTTTCCTCTCAGATTCATTAAGTTTTGTAATAAAGGCCATCAGTGTGAGCACAGAACTTGTCGAGGAGGAACTAAAACCCTATTTGGAGACAATGCTGAATGTTGCCATTGAAAGAAGTGAGTATTTCATGTTTTTGTTATATATTTAAAAATTTGATCATTTATTTGGGTGTCAAATGTTTGGGACACGAGCAGCTGGATCAAGAATGTACCTGTAGTTGTATTGGTGCACATGGAGTCACTGTAGTTGAGGACTTGTTTACCAAAAACCATATAATATTTTGTGACATTTATTTATACATAAAGTAGTTTCTTTAAAAGAAAGTAAAATGAAACTGTTGTTAATTATTATTATGAGCTTGTTTGAGCTAGTTAGATACAGAATGTGCCAGAACTTTGTGTGAGGTCAGAAAGCTGCTTAGTGTGTATTGTAATTACTCTTTGGCTTTAGATATCAGTGAGGCTACTATCACAGGTTATAATGCCTCTTTTTTGGAATACTCGATTCTGATTGGTCAATCCCAGCACTCTATGGTTGAACATTTTGGGCAAGGACCTCCAAACTGTTTCCAAACATTTATTTTACAGCTATGCTAGGTTCATGTTTTTTATACCACTCTACATATTCTTTATTCTCACATATTCAAATAATTTAAACTTAAATCAATGTTTGATGTGTAAAAAGCAGGATAATGTACAGTCAGATTATGTAATGAAATGATAGTGTCAGGTTTATCTTACGATTATTGACCAGCTGACTGCATTATCCCATGCTTATCACAAATCATTTGGGCATAAGTGATCAACCATACTTACTATGTCATCGAGGATATGAGAAGGTACGAAAACAGAGACGCTCTAATCCATGTTTGTCTCTGTGAGAGCCATTGAGTGACAGGGAAGATTAGCCAGACTGTTCACTTGTACGCAAGCATCCAGATAGCCAGCTGTGAGTGACATCTGTAGTTTGTGGAAACATAATATGTGTGAAAGTGCATATGTTCACTCGGGGCAAATGGACAATGGTCTAGCTTGTTGGAAACAGTTGATCCAATTTGTTGGTCTTTCAGACTTTTCTTTCTTTTCTTGGGTTTGTAATATATACAATACCGTAAAAATGTTCGTGTCAGTACAATTTTAAAATAAATTTTGGTTACAGTTTATTTGAAGGTGTTCTTGTTCTACATAATTCTACATTTAAGTACTGAACAACATTATTAAACAACATGTACTTACTATAGCAGGGGTTCTCAAAGTCTACACTCAAAGGTCCAAATCTGAATTTTCATCAATGTCAAAGGTCCGGAACTATTGGTTATTAGGCTACAAAACTTATTTTTTAATAAACATGCATAACAAATCAATACTCATTTTATGAAAAAATAAGGTGCCTTTTGCATTCAAAATCCATAAATAACAAGTGCAAAAGTGGCAAAACAATTAATTTAAATGTCAGTATTTTTCTTAACAAAACACAACAAGAGGTAGGCCAAAAGTAACATGGTGCAAAATACAGAGCAGTCTAATGTGAGAAATGGCACTGTCTGTCTCCCATCAGCTGCCGAAACCGTGACACAAAAGGTGTGGTTGCTAGACGGAGACACTGGCCTAAATGTTCAGTCAGTAGTTTTGCTGTCCGTACCTCTGTATTTTGTGGTTATTGCCGTTCAAAATGTCTGTGTTTGTTTCCAGGGATGCAAACACATGTAGGCCTATGGTCAGAGCCGGATTAACGCAAAGGCAAAATAGGCACGTGCCTAGGGCCCGATTGGCGGGATGGGGCCCAGACAGAGGGACAAAAATAAAAAAATGTACAAATGTCCTATCTCGTTCAGGCGGCGATAATACATTCGCGTTTCGGAGTCGGGATAGACGGAATTGTCATTTGCATGGGCCAGCATTGCATCATGAGTATCTACAGTTGACCATTTGCACGTCTTAAATCTTACCAGTTTAAACATTCACGCGATCTTGAACTATTCGGGAGGCTATACTTGCGCGCTGTCTGAGAGATGTTTTTGCGCGCTGTCTGAGAGATGTTTTTTTCAGCACACATACAAGCCGCCTCACAAGCTCGCGGGTAACAACAGTTATTTTTCGTGGATTATATCGCTTTAACAGTAAAAAACATGCGAAAATTATGTCAATTTCGGTCTTGGTGAGTACCCTCTAAACACAGTCGGTTATGTCTTCAATAAGCATACATCGCACGTGACCGTATAATGTTAGTGGCTACAGGATCTGTGCACGAGCTCTTACAGTGACACCAGCCGTGGTCTGTCATTAATTTGGTTGTCAAAACAACAAAACATAGCTTTCATTTTAAGGAATCAGGATTAATATCCTATGTATTTAATTTAGTTCTCAGGACTAAAACACTACCAGTGTTATTTTGCATTTGATTAGGCCTACTTTATTCAGTCTCTGTAGTACTATTTCTGAATACTGATGTCAGACCTAAGCAAAATCTTTTCTCTTTATAGGTATCTTTATTCTATTGTACTTTTGTGCTACTTTTTTCAATTTAATTCAAAGATTGAAATCAAGCTTCCTTGCGTAAATGTGTTGCGTAAATTCTTAAGAACAAAATTACCCCATTAGGAGATAAATGTAGGCCTAATTAAAAAAATATATCTAAACTCCCCCCTCAAATTAAAGAATCACCTAAGGGGGGATTTCCCCTCCATTTTCCAAAACGAAATGCAGGCCCTGCTGACAAACAGTTTATGACATCCTTCCAGAACTTCTGTATATCAGAACATTCCCATAGACAGTGAATTAGAGTTCCTTTATAATTTTGGCATTTTGTACATATCAGGAATATTGCTAGACATATGATTGAGTTTTTCAGGTGTTATATAAACCCTTGTCAACCATTTATACTGTAATAATTTAAGCTGCGTGTTTATGATTTGTTTTTGCGCCTTTAAACATGCTTCAGTCCATTCAAATTCCTCTATTTCTTCTTGAATGTCTTTCCTCCATGCGTTTAATTTGTCTACAGCAGACTCTTTAGAGTTAGACATTATTAAATTATAATATTTTGACAATTGGCCCTTTTCACCTCTTTTTCCAATTATTTCCTCTATTAATGACAGTTTGGGAATGTACATAATATATGTAGACCTGGAAGACATACAACTTTTAAGCTGTGAATATTTTTTTTTAAATGTTTTGAGGGAATCTGGTGTTTATCACACAATTCTTAAAATGTAAGAAGTATTCCATATACAAGTCTTTAATAGTCTGTATACCTTTAGTTTTCCAGTTTAAATCCTCCATCCTTATATTTATTATTATTTATTGTTAGACAGTTTCTAAATGATCTTGATGAATGTGAAGGGGTCATGTTTGTCTTGTTCTTAATTACAACATTTATAAATGTTGTAAGCTAGTGCATTTTGCAGAAAATATTAATTGAATGTGTTGATTAAATGTAAACAGAGCAAATAAGATACAATTATTTGCTCTGTTCACATAGTTTACCTATTGGATATTTACTGGTACTACTGCCTTAACAATGACACTCCCAATGGATAAGATGAGGATAATTTAATAGCATTTAATAGAGCCGTGTAATGACGTAAATGAATATCAAAAAATAGTCTGATAGACTGTTTAATTTACAACACATGACTTATTTTGGCATACAAACAACCAATTTGTAACCAAAGACTAGGCTATGTAAAATGTGAATGAACTTTTATTAGTAACTTTGATAAGTTTCAGATTTCAATTCATAAATAAGGTGGAGGGGGGCCCAAAAAATGCAGCCTGCCTAGTGTAGTCCATTTATTTAATCCGGCTCTGCCTATGGTCAAAAAAGAGAGAAGTAATCGAAGCCCTCGCCCCGCGGTATCCAAAATATCCAGATACTTACATTGCCACCAACCCCTGCCATCCCCGGTCCACCCCTATAGGCACATGTAGACTAATAAAATTAAATTCAAATAAAGTTGACAAAAAAATGTTTTATAAAAAGATAAACCTCACATATTTCAGCCTTTAAATCGTTTTTCACAAAAAAAAGGTTTTATAAAAAGATAAACCTTACATATTTCAGCCTTTAAATCATTTTTATAAAAAGATTGAGTCCAAAAAGATAAATTACTTGACATTTACATAATAATATTACATAATAATCTTTTATTATTAATAGTAAAATTCAGTCCGATTTTCCCGTGGCGTCTGTCGTTGCTATGCAACCATGCACTGTGCTCTCGGCGACAAAGAAGTTTTAGTAGCTAATAGATTTCCACCACCGAAAAACGCTTGATGTAGCTCTGCTACAAGATTTAACGTTATTTATGGAGAAAAGAAAAACACCCGTGCACCCCCATCCTTCATGTTGACTGAACTTCCCTGGAACTTCCAATGTTGTTACGGAAAGGGCGAAGCTGATTTGATGGTTCTTGTCACATGAACTGCAGTGCGCTTGCGGCACTCTGAAAAGTTGAGGCGTTTTCGATACATCTCGCTGCGCCTGAAAAAAATGAGCGCCTCACTTCAAATATGAGCGCGCTTGCCGCTCGCCTACATTTGAAATAACGAACCGGAGCGCGCAAAAGACATGATATGTGAATGGCCCCTTGACGAGCTACCTCCAATCAGGCCGCGAGAGCGACGTTTTGGAATTTGGAAACCCTAGTAAAAGATACGCAGCAAGAAGAAACACTAGTGGTTTGCGCTTGCATGCATCCACACTTTTAATCCCTTACACACAATTAGTGCTCTTGAAATATGAAATGGAGATGGGTCCGGATTGAATTCCCTCCGGGTCCGGATCCGGACCGGAGTCCGGACTTTGAGAAGTACTGTACTATAGGGTTGTGGTTAAGATTAAGGTTTTGGTTAGAATTAGTTGCATGCAATTATGCATAATTTACTGTTATTAATTTAGCAAGTATATGTAACGTGTACTATGTAACAAGGGCACTGTAAAATAAAGTGTTACCGAAAGTTTTAGTACTTTTAATTAACCGAGAGCTCAATAAATTAATAAAAAAAAACAGTTAATACGTTTATTTTACAAAAGGTTGTTCAGCTTTACCATTGCATGAATAAATTACTTTAAATTATATTAAATTAGAAAACTGTTTTTGTTCATTGTAATAATATTTCACGATATTACTGTGTAACTATAAGCAATAGTGAGCATAAGTGATTTAGTTTAAAACAATAATGCATTTTACTGACCCCAAACATTTGAACAGTTGTGTATCTCGATTGTTTAGAATGACCGTGTTTTCCCTGCCGTAGAGAAAGGCATATCCGAGCAGGTGGTAGAAAGCGGGATCCTCCCTGTTATGGCTCAGATTTTAAGAAGGAAAAGCACTCTCACTACTCACACTGCCAGACTAGTAGCTGAACTGGCCAGAGACGGTAAGAACAAATGTTTTATGTATACTGTTTTTGTGTTAATAAACATGTTTATGTTAATGTTTTTATTATCTAACTGTATACTTGTAGTTGATGAGCTCTAAATCTGTTTATTATTCTATAATTTCTTCTTTAGCTCCTGTGAGAGAGCAATGCTTTGAGACGGGCATTGTGTCTGCCCTTGTGACCTTACTGCTAAGCCAAGACCAGGACCTTCTCCTTCACGTTAGCCAGGCCATCGCCAGGATCTGCTATGACAGCAGTGAGTGGACCTGAACTTTTGCCCTTTTTCTTCTAAACCATAGATTTTAAAAGCAGTACTGATGTGAAAGGGCATAAGTCATATTTCATTAAGTAAGACTCAGATTTTAATTACATTTGAAGCACCCTATGTGTGAATACAAAGGTATTGAACCCCAATTGATCTGTATGAGAGGCAATTGTTGGATTTCAGCCTTGAACCTGTATCTGAGATGATGTGGCTCAGGAGAAAGAGTGGTTTCAGAAAATAGTTAACATTTTCAAATAGTTTCACTTTTGAAAGTGTTTGAAAATGCATGGTTTTCAATGGTAATGGAGTTTTTTTGTGTATTTTTTTTTTTTTTTTTTTGCCTGCCTTTTGTAATGATTACACTGGAACAGATGGTGTTCACTAAGAGATAGAGAAGTGGAGCTTTCAAGAGCTGTGTGTTAACATTGCCGGATAATATTTAATGACGCAAACTGTAAAATACTTACTGGCAGGTTTCGGAGTGAAATAACCCCTGAATAGCTTACGGCACCTGCTGTTCTCAGAGAATGTAAAGAGAGATCACACCAGATTTTTAAAGGGATACTGAAACAAAAAAATTCTGTCATCTTTTACTCACCCTCATGTCATTGACTTTCTTTCTTTCTCACAAAAGAAGAAATGTTGAGAAATCTCTCATTGTCAAATGGGTTCCCAATGTGTCTTTGTTTCCCAATGTTCTTCAAACACATTCTTTTGTGTTCCGCAGAAGAACGGAGTGCTTACAGGTTTGGAACTAAATGAGGAATGTTGACAGAATATTCATTTTTGGGTGGAGTATCCCTTTAAGAGGCTGGCAACTTCATTGCAGATTTTTAGGATGGCTAAGATGAAAAACAGGGAGCTGAGGCGCCCCTAAGTAGAGCTTAGCACCATATATCTTGATGCTGACCCTGGAGTTTGAGATGTAAGTGTTATTACTTTCTTGCCAGACTTGCAGCAAGAGCGATTCCTGAGGCTCGGAGCTGTCCCACGACTGGTGTCGGTTCTTCTCCAGCACAGTGGAAATGAGGCACTGCAGAGCTCTTGCCTTATGGCCCTCTGTAACCTGGCTGACATGGGTGAAGAGGACGGCTCCATGCTTTCCTGGGAGGAAGGGGCATATTTCGGCGAAGGGGAACGTGTGTTCCGTGGCACCTCGCGTTACTGTTTCGGCTTCTCTTCGGCTGTGACGGTGGTCAGGCTGAAACAGGGGACTAACGGCCAGTACTCTGTGGCAGTAGAAGTGCTTCAGAGGTGCTCCACAATGCTGTGGGGCGCAAAAAACGGCCACCAGACTGGACACCGCTTACCGAACTTTGCCCACTTGGGAAGCTGCCCCAAATTTTATAAAGTTATCAAATGCTCAGTGAAGAACATACCGAGAAACAGGAATCTGAGGGCAGCCGTGCTTCACACCCTCATGTGAGGCTCCATCGTAGTGCTTTTGGATTTATTAATAAACGTCTAAGGTGGCCTAAACAGGTGATCTGGTGTAAACCACGTCCTGACATTTAAGGAGCTCATTTCAGCCATTTGTATTAGAGAATGGATCTGAAAGCAACAAAAAACATAGAATATTACCGCTCTTGGTTTCCTATTGCTAAGGGTACCAAATGAGTGGCAGATCACAAGCCAGGTCACAAGACACGCTGTGTCCAGGCAGTTTAAGTCTTACATGCTGGCTGTAGAGCATGACAACAGGTGGGCGCCGAGCTGCAATCTGCTAGCCTTTCTGAACTCTCTGATTAGTCCATAAGAGGCCTTACAGTAGTGGATTATCCAGACCCAGTGTTCAGGGTCAGAGCAGCTACACTCACCCAGGTCACAAAATGCAACCATGTTGCAAAATGCACCAAGGGAAATAGATTTATAGATGATTTATGTTTACATTTTTTTGAGTCCAGGTGAAAGCAGACTTAACAAATTTGATCAGTGTTACACATAATTGGGTTTTAAATTTCATTAAGGTTTGAGAACTGCAGAATGTTAATGTCCTTCAGTAACAATGTAAAATGAAACTAAAATGGCCTATACCCATATTGCATGCATGTAGGCCCAGCGGGTGTGGTGGATTTCACACTGTGTGTAGGGAGTTTCCACAGACAATGAAAAAGTGTCAAGGGAATATTAATATTGTGTGACTAGATTTTGCTTTTGTGTAGAGTAAAACCTGCTAAAGCTACACTACTGTTCAAAGAGTTGGTAAGATTTTGAAATATCTTTGAAAGAAGTCTCACCAAGTTTGCATATATTTGATTAAAAGTACAGTAAAAAACAGTAATGTTATTACAATTTAAAATAACTCTTTCCCATTTGAATATATTTTAAAATGTAATTTATTCCTGTGATGGCAAAGCTGAATTTTCAGCATCATTACTCCAGTCTTCAGTGTCACGTGATCTTTCAAAAATCATTCTAATATGCTGATTCGCTGCTCAAGAAACATTTCAACTGTCAGTGTTGAAAATGGTGGAAACTCATAGTATTATTTTTTTTAAGGTTTTTTTGATTAATAGAAAGTCTAAAAGAGTCTAAATTATTACAAATAGAAAGCTTTGGTTACATTACAAATGCCAATACTGTCACTTTCGATCAATTTAATGCATCTTTCCTGGCTGAAAGTATTAATTCCTTCTTTTTTTAAAACATACTGACCCCAATCTTTTGAACAGTTGTGTATGTCCAGTTTGTAAGTGAATCATTCTTTTGAATTGGCTCTTTTCAATGAATCAATCAAACTGAGTGATTCAATAGCGATCCCTGTGACCCTACATGGGACAAGAGGTTTGGAGAATGGCTTTTAAACAAAATCCTTATCCATCATAAACAACTGGAAAGGTCAAGGTGCGAAAGTGTGGGAACCCTGTGGTACAACTGGACTGTAATTTTACCTCCTGCATCGTCACACTAATGTTCTGATGGGACTGTTATTATTTTTAAATGACAAGCAAACTCATTCACAAAATTATGCTATCAATAAACCTTTTCTTTTAACTTTTTTTTTTATTCCATTTGATTTTTTGACATCAGCCTTGTTCTGAAAAAACACTTCCCCCTTAAATATAAGTCTACCATTCTTTTCAAAGAGAGTGAGGTTGGCATTGAGTGGATGTTGTTCAGTGAGGGCCCTGTACTGTGTCAGCGGATCCCAGTGGGTGCCATTGCCTGACCAGCTCCTGTGGTTTGCTGACCATGTCGTTCCAGTGTTCCAGTTCTCTGCCCCTTGCATACATGAACGGCCCAATGACCACAATCCCCAACGACACTGGCATTAAAGACAAAATAGAAATACAATACAAAATTTCAATTATTTAACAATTTATTTCAATAATAATTTGAGTTTTTATATTTTCATGAGTTCATATTTTCAGTTTTTGTTTAAATTTAGGTTTAATTTGTAGTAATGTTATGTGCTTTTGTCATTTTTTATATTCGAAATATTACCATTTAGGTTTAATTTATTTTTATTTAGTTTGAGTTCTTATTTATGTCCACTTAGTAATTTGAGTGCTTCATTTAATATTTATCTAATGTTTTTAATATATCAATTCACAAAAATATTCCTTATGGTTTTAGTTTTAGTTATCAATAATAACCTTGGTTTTCCTAACCATGGCGTTTCATTTTCATTTCATTTACATCTGTTCCCCCAATATTTAAATTTTAATTAATATAATGTAAATTATATTATGCTAATGTTCATACCTTATAAAATTAATATTAATGTATTGTTTTGTTTTTTCATTCTGTTATTTCTGTATTAAAGGGATAGTTCGTCCGAAAAGGAAAATTGTGTCATAATTTACTCACTCTCATGTTGTTCCAAACCTGTATGAGTTTCTTTCTTCTGTTCACCAGAATGTTTAGAGAATGTTGGTAACCAGACAGTTGATGGCATCCATTGACTTCCATAGTATTTTTTCCCCTACTATGGAAGTCAATGGGTGCCATCAACTGTCTGGTTACCTACATTCTTCAAAATATCTTCTTTTGTGTTTAGCAGAAGACAGAAATTCATACAGGTTTGGAACAACATGAGGGTGAGTAAATGATATATTTTATTTTAATTTTGGGGTGAACTATCCCTTTAACAATAGCAGGATAGTGCAGGTGAGTGGTGCCATGTCTCCTTGGAAATGATTGCTTGAAATTTACCAGGATCTTTTGTGCTGGGCTGCTGAAGCTGTAGTGTCAGAAAGGCTGTGTCCAGCTGAATGGGGAGGAGTCTGAAGGTAAGCCTCTCATTAAAGGATGGATAATTTCCTTTTGCCACAGAAGTCCATTTGTTTCTCACCACCTGATTATGCATCTTTAGAGAAACCTGGGCACACACACCTGTACCATTCATTTTACATGTGAGTTAAAGGTGCAGAGACTTCTTGTAACTGAGTTGTATTCTTTACTGCTCTGTTTCTCACCTGCATCACTGGAACACTGCAACCCTCGTGCTCGTAAAACAACCACAGTGAGGCGGTGTAGGGACTGATTGTAGTTCAAAGACACCTGGATGTCACCATTTTTTGAGAGAGACTACAACAGCAGAGAAAAACCCACATTCAGTACATTTAGTACAGCACACTTTCCCACAAAATGCTCAGAAATCAGATTAAAGCCATGGTTCACCATAAAATGAAAATTCTGTTTTTCACCCTTACTGTATGTCATTCCAAACCTGAATGGTTTTCTTTCTACTGTGTTCCACAGATGGAAGTTATTCAGGTTTGGAAAGACTTGAAGGTGAGTAAATGATGACAGAATGTTCATGTTCAAATGGATAGTTCACCCAAAAATATAAATTCTGTCATTATTTACTCGCCCACAAATTGCTTCCTGTAAGTTTCTTTCTTCTGTTGAACACAAAAATATAAATTTTTAAGAATGCGGATACCCTAACAGTTTCTGTTCCCCATTGACTTCTTTAAAATATCTTCTTTTGTGAAAGAAACTCCCACATGTTTAGAACAACTTGAGGGTGAGTAAATGATGACACATTTTTTTTTTTTCATTTTTGGGTGAACTATTCCTTTAATATCCTAAGATCTCTTAAAGTATCATACCTGATCACTTTCATTGTCCAGATCCCTCCATTGCACTTCACCTGCTGCCTCCTTTATTTCAGAATGTCTGAGGGGGATCAGAACGTGACCCACTAGATGGTGCTTCTTCTGATGGTCCACAGTGTACATGCTCATATTCAGAGAGCACTGGTCAACACAGCCATTAGATACCTGTTAAAAGGCATAGGAATCAGGTTATTTTGACCATACACTACCATCCAAAAGTTTGAGGGCGTTTCTTTCCCCCAGCAAGTATTAATTAATTTGATCAAAAAGGACAGTAAAGACATTTATAATATTACAAAAGCTTTTTTATTTCAAATGAATGTTGTTCTTTTGAACTTTCTATCCATCAAAGAATCCTGAAAAAATGTTTCAGTTTCCACAAAAATATTAAGCAGAACTGTTTTCAACATTGATAACAATATGAAATTATATTTGAGCACAAAATCAGCATATTATAATGATTTCTGAAGGATCATGTGATCCTTTACTTAAAGCCTTCATATATAATGCATTATAAAAGTATTTTTAATGCTTTGTAATACACCTTATAATGTGTTGTATGGTCCCATGAATAATTGTAAACATTTATTATACATCATAATACTTTGCCACATATAACTATAACACATTACAAACCAATTTTAGATGTAACGATGAATTTCTCCAAATATTATAATCCATTTTAAATTTGGCTGCAATTATTTATAAAAAGATATCACTTACATTATGAATACCTTTACAGAGCATTATACATAAAGGCTTATCTTAGTTTACTTTTTCATTTTATTATTATAATTTTTTTTTATTGGGGATTAAGTTGAAATTAATGTGTGTGGTAAAATCAAAAGCTAAACTTGTATTGAACCCAGAACATTCCTCTAAGCGCTCTATAGTGACTCTGGAAACCTGCTAGCAACGGCCCATAGATGGAGACATCTACTATGAAATGTCTTCTCTATTTTCAAGAAGTTTCTCCATTTTTTAGAACAGAAATGTTTTTGAAAATCAATCCACATACAAATCATGAAACATTCGTCCAAAGCACTTGAATCTCCATAGAATGAGGAAGGTTTTGCTGTTGTACCCACATCCAGAGAGATCTTAGAGTGCTGATGTTTGTCAGGAGAGACTCTCTACCTGAAACACAAAGGTGTCGTTGAACTGCGGATGACATCCTTTCCGCCGTGCTTTGGCCTGCCGGTGTCGTCGGTCGTCAGACGGCAACAGCTGCAGTTTGACCAGTGTGGCGTTACTCTGGCACTGAACTGGCAGGTTAGCGGCTCGGAGCAGAGACACCACCAGCTGCTCTCTCTCCTGCTGATACCGCAGAGCGAACCACAGGCGAACTGCTGAGCCGTTGGGAAGGGCCCATTCACTGGGTTCCTCTGGGAGCTGGTACAGGTCTGGCCTTATGCAGCCCAGGGGAAACCAACCTCAAAAACCACAGAGCAGAACGAGAAACAGTCAAAAGATTATTCGTATACTTTCTTTTTATCATAATTTCTGACATCAAATGCCTTTATTCCAGTCCTGACATACTCCCTACTGTTAGAGAGCCTCGCTGGGTGTGCAGATCCGGATGGAGTTCCCATGCCTCAGCATACTCTCTTCCCTCTTTCCCCTCGTTTAATTGGGATGTTCTCTTGAATTGAGGAGGCACGAAGAAAGGAACATCACCTGAGCTGTGAAAGTTCAAAGGTTATAAGAATGCACTTCAATCCACATTGCATAGGAAATGTTCGGTGCCAAATGTCACATATTACTTTTTAAAATGTGAATATATATATATATATATATATAACACTCACCTAAAGGATTATTAGGAACACCTGTTTAATTTCTCATTAATGCAATTATCTAATCAACCAATCACATGGCAGTTGCTTCATTGCATTTAGGTCAAGACAATCTCCTGAAATCCAAACTGAATGTCAGAATGGGAAAGAAAGGTGATTTAAGCAATTTTGAGCGTGGCATGGTTGTTGGTGCCAGACGGGCCGGTCAGAGTATTTCACAATCTGCTCAGTTACTGGGATTTTCACGCACAACCATTTCTAGGGTTTACAAAGAATGGTGTGAAAAGGGAAAAACATCCAGTATGCGGCAGTCCTGTGGGCGAAAATGCCTTGTTGATGCTAGAGGTCAGAGGAGAATGGGCCGACTGATTCAAGCTGATAGAAGAGCAACTTTGACTGAAATAACCACTTGTTACAACCGAGGTATGCAGCAAAGCATTTGTGAAGCCACAACACGCACAACCTTGAGGCGGATGGGCTACAACAGCAGAAGACCCCACCGGGTACCACTCATCTCCACTACAAATAGGAAAAAGAGGCTACAATTCGCAAGAGCTCACCAAAATTGGACAGCTGAAGACTAGAAAAATGTTGCCTGGTCTGATGAGTCTCGATTTCTGTTGAGACATTCAGATGGTTGAGTCAGAATTTGGCGTAAACAGAATGAGAACATGGATCCATCATGCCTTGTTACCACTGTGCAGGCTGGTGGTGGTGGTGTAATGGTGTGGGGGATGTTTTCTTGGCACACTTTAGGCCCCTTAGTGCCAATTGGGCATCGTTTAAATGCCACGGCCTACCTGAGCATTGTTTCTGACCATGTCCATCCCTTTATGGCCATGTACCCATCCTCTGATAGCAGCTTTCAGCAGGATAATGCACCATGTCACAAAGCTCGAATCATTTCAAATTGGTTTCTTAAACATGACAATGTTCACTGTACTAAAATGGCCCCCACAGTCACCAGATCTCAACCCAATAGAGCATCTTTGGGATGTGGTGGAACGGGAGCTTCGTGCCCTGGATGTGCATCCCACAAATCTCCATCAACTGCAAGATGCTATCCTATCAATATGGGCCAACATTTCTAAAGAATGCTTTCAGCACCTTGTTGAATCAATGCCACGTAGAATTAAAGCAGCACTCAGTAGGAATTCCGTTTTTGTCAAACGGCGACCCTTAGAGTCGCTGTGGAGTACTTGTACTGTCGTGAATAGCACTCACGCAGAGATGGCTCGCACTCACGGCCGGATCCCCTCCCCCCAGACTGATCTCATAAAATTGCGTGTGTATGACACGCCAATTCGTATTTCCATTTTTGGCGTGCTATCAACACGCACAATCGCTTTTCAGCGTGTTTATGAACGCAGTTGACTTAACGTTATTACTGTATATATAAATATATGACCTACCTCCACCCCGTCCCTAAACCTACCCGTCACTGGGGTTAATAGCATTTATGAGTCTTCCCCTGCCATCCTAGGGAAAAAAAAATATCGCTCCCCAGATGTAGATCTACATTTTGCTTCGTTTCGCTCGGAAATTTAATGGCGTGTACATATACGCGGAATCACTTGGACATTAATGGCGTAGACATACACGCATACACGCGGATATCTCAAAATGCGTATAGATAACACGCCACTTGACTTGAAAGTGGCGTGTCTGTTTACGCAAAAGTCATGATGTCATGTTGCTCCCCCTGTACACCGGTACCTGTTCAGTAGGATTGACGCTGTAACGAGTGGAAATAAGGTATGGCCCCTTTAAGAGCTGCGCGCGCCCAACACCACATGTATACGGCGCCGGGTTATTTCTGTTTGATGCTCATTTTATCAGAATTTTATCAGATCTGTTTTTTGCCGTAAAGCAATTCGTTACCTCGCGAGACCTGATATCACACGATACTTACTAACACTGAGGCCGGCGGCCCGGCGGCCCAAAGTTGCAAGGGTGGTTTTGCGGCTCACAGGCAGCAGGGGGGTGCGAGACGACCACCATTCAACACGAAATCAGTAATATAAACATTACAATGACTCCAAAGCTGTTCGGTTAAGGTAAAAAAGTTATTTAGTTCACCTTTAAGGCAGTTCTGAAGGCGAAAGGGGGTCAAACACGGTATTAGTATGGTTTTCCTAATAATCTTTTAGGTGAGTGTATATACATATATAGGTGAAACTAATATATTATATAGACTCATTACATGCAAAGTGAGATATTTCAAGCGTTTATTTGTTATAATTTTGATGATTATGGCTTACAGAAATGAAAACCTTTTCACGATATTCATAAGGTTTTCATAAGCTGTAATCCATATTCATCAAAATTATAACAAATAAAGGCTTGAAATATCTCACTTTGCATGTAATGAGTCTATATAATATATTAGTTTCACATTTTAAGTTGAATTACTGAAATAAATGAACTTTTGCACCATATTCTAATTTTTCGAGTTTCACCTATATGAATGATACAGTATAAATCTTATATTATTGTCATTTCTAGACAAGCAACAACTGTTATTAACCCATAGCTGCTGCTCTCTGATGTCTGAAGCACTGGAGCGGTGCATCGTGGGATTGTGGGGGTGGCAGGTATCAGTCCCCTGTAGAGTGTTTGAGTTCGCCTCTTCCTCCACAGCAGATAGACTGATAGGCCGAACAGCAACAGGAACAGAAATGCTCCAGACAGTCCACAAGCCAGTGCTACAAGTGGATCTAATGACACAGACACAGAATAAACTCAGCTGACGGTCACCCTCACCTCTCACTCAGTGTTTCATACAACAGAGAACATGGCTTTGCATTAACTAAACCTGCTGTCTCTTTCTCTCATGCCTTTTAAATAGACGTGTCAAGTGTCTTGTGTCAACACACGTTAGTGGAGACCTGCATGCAAGAGGTGGAACACATTGTGTTTCTGCTGCTCAAGAAGCACAGTAGAAAAACAACCTGTTTTCTCCTTTACTGTAAGGGAGTTACTGCAGCCACCTCAAGGAATCCAGTGCAGGTGAACCAGAACTTTGTAACAGGTATAGTACTTGATTTAATACAGCTCATCGTTCAGAAATTAAAAGTAAAACTTACATGGAATAATTCATTATTAAAATGTAAAATATATTTAAATTAAATTTTTTTTATATAAAATAATATCACAATGTTAAGCTTGTTTGCTTACTTTTAAATTTAGTCAGTGCTACAAAACCTTTTTTTAAATGTTCATAGTAAGTTTTTAAATGTTCATAAGTCACCATAGTGACCCAAAATGAAAATCATGTCATCATTTACTCAACCTCATGTCATTCCAAATCTGTATTACTTTCTTCTGTGGAACATATAAGAAGATATTTTGTCTCCATAAAATGAAAGTCAGTGGTGTCTGATGTAGGTTTGGACCCCACTGACTTTCATTGTAGGACAAATCCAGTCTTCAAAACATCTTTTTTTGTGTGTTCAATCTTAATTTTTTAGTTAACTATCCATTTAAATAAGCATTTGGCATTTATGATAACAACTGGTATCTGTAAGCTAAAAGGGTGAACTATATATTTATTTAAGTGTACATATTTACAATCGCACATTCTAATGCCTCACTGGTCAATAATTGTTCAATTGCACATGAAGATTATTAGTGTACATGGGGTCAACCATATGTTCAGCAGCGTCTAATGGCATATCACATTATCAAACAGAAATACATGTCGCTATGACAGCACTAGACCATCATGTCTGGGAAAAAAAAGCTTCGGTGCAACTAACATACATAGTACATAATAACGTGTCTGGCGCAACTTATTTTAAGTCACATTAGATGACAGAGCACTAATCAAATATTTGCAGCCTGGTAAAACAAACAATGTCTGTTTGTCTTAAAGATCCACTATCACATAGTATTATATCTATGTAAAATAGGTCTCAAGTATGGTTTGTACAATTGTTTCTAATAATCCTCTACTCACCAGCCATGGATGGCCACAGTCTCTGTCTAACTCCTAACTGAATAAAGTGTCTTGCTCTCTCCAATACAATCACAAATTAGTGGTTTCCCATTTTGCCCAGAGGCCGTCTCATTGGCACTCTTCCTGATGCCCCATTGAGAGTAAGCCGTGGCTTCTGACAGCCTGGTCACCCTACAGGAGAGTACTACAGTCTCCCTGAGGCTTCCCAGGTTAGTTAATCAACACCGTACACTGGTTTAAGCAGGTGACCGATATGTGCTCTGCCAGTTGCAGTATTTATATCCAAACAAACACAAAACCTTGATGCAGTGCAGTGAGCATACAAGCAAGCTACATGGACTTCCAACCTAAAGAGCTATTGAGGCAATTGTTTAAGGCTAGTTTAGATTTTTTTTTTTTTTTTACATGTGGATGTTACTACTCTTACTTTATGGAACCACCACATGGCTCAGACTGTGGTTTAATAACTACAGATTGGATGTTATGGTGTCCACAAGAGCCTAGTTTGCATTCACTAAGTGTTAATGAATAACTCTTGGACAACAGGGGAAGTTTATCAAGGCTGTGATCAGGCAACACATCTGCTGTTCCCACAATACATCTAAATGTAGTTAACAAGACATTAGATTGCAATAAAAACTTACTGTACACTCATCTCAGATTTCCTACATAGAAGAAATCTAATTGAATTGAGTAAATTCCAATACATTTTGATGTGTTCAAGTGAATATATAATGTATGAATATATAACTAGCTAGCAACAGTGCATGTTAGCACTTCTCCAATATATTTGCGTCCAAAATCGCATAATTCCCTACTATTATGTGACAAAAAAAGTATGTCAGAAGCAAAACGTATACCCAGTTAACCTCTGTAAATAGGGGAAAAAACATTCAGGTTTGTTGTAGGGCGATTCAAAATGTGTTAAACTCAGCATGTTTATACACAAAACAGCATGTCATGATTTTGCTTTTGCTTTACCTTTGAACTAGAATTATTATGGAAGAGGTAATCTGTGAGATTGCAATGACAACTATATGAACAGGTGAATCAGATAGATGAGTCACAGACATATCATAATAGTTTCCCTGCACCACAAGAGACTGTTTTCATTGTTCCCATGACAACTTAAAAAAAAGGCATGATGAAAATTCATCGGGCTCCTATTGAGCATGGCTGTTTCTATAGCAACAGGAAGAGAAAGACTGGATGAGTAAGAGGCAGGAGCTACGTGTGAGTGAGAGAATGAACATGTTATGTGTAAGAAAGAGTATTTATTATATTGATTCGCAAGGATATCTGATTTCCTTTTCTAACAACTCAATAGAATCTACATGTTCCTCCTCTAAACCCCATCCCTCACCTCATACACACACTTTCACACAATTCTGCCCCCCTTCCATTGGGCATACAGTGCTTCTTGGCTACCCACCATTTCTGTCTGTGTGTCTTTGCACCTCCTCCCCCCTCCACCATGGATTTCCTCTCAGAGAGGGAGTGTGTGGTGTGTAATCAGCTGACAACAACTGATAATCCAGCAACACACCCACTCTGTCCTGTTCACTTAGAGCGGAGCGAGAGAGCACAAGTAGAGGAGAGAAAAGAAGTGAAGGAGGCGGAAGCTGTCTGGACTGAGGGGAAGGAGACTAGAGGAGGAAGTGGGAGGTATGTACATGTGCGTGTGTGTGTGTGTGTGTGTGTGTGTGTGTGTGTGTCTGTCTGTGTGGAGGGAGGCAGGGAGGTTGTTGATTTACCTGTGGCCATGAGGGAAACCGTAGTTGTGTCTCTATAAAGCAAGTGCTGCTCAGTGTGAAAGGAATGGTTTTTAAATAAGGGGGGGGGGGGGGAGTGAAGGTGACAAGGAAGAAAAGACAAAGGATGACTCAGGGCCTTGATTGGACCATGTATACTTGCTAGCAAAACCAAAAGGTGAGATCTTTCTTGTTTGAGTTTCTTGTATGGGATGAGAGGTCCATTCAGTGTTTATATTTGCATGTGTGTAAAAGTGTGTCCCAGTCTGAAGCTAGTACGGATGGGTTGAGGTTAGCTTGTGGGTTGAGGTGGAAGAGAAGGGTTAATAGTGAACACCTTGTCTGTTTTTTTAGATGCAGTTGGAAGATAAGTATTTTGTTTTCCCATGATAACTGAGGAGAGATAACATCCGTCATTATACTAGAGTCACAGTCATTTGTACAGGTTATTTTCCTGGTCTGCTTTATTGTTATTATTATTATTAAAACACTCTGCTAATGATCAGTATTAAATAGTGTGAAATAACTGTAATAACAGTATTAAATATTTTTGAAGTATAGAACACTTGTTGCGCAATAGTGCCACCCTACAGATACAAAACAAAAGTGTAGGCCTATACTTTATTATTTTATGCGTTATCTATAAAAATTTGTGGATTTGATTTAGTTTATGAGCTGGATGCTGAACACTGGATAAAGCACACATGAGCTTTAGATCTTCTGCTCCCGCAGAATCAAACAACTTTTCATGAGAACATGTTATCTGAATTATAGACAATGCAAAAACACAAACACAAGGGATCAGAGATTTGTAAGCTTTGTGAATGTTGCGTGTTCCAATTCTGCAGAAATCTGCTGAGCTTTCTTCCAAGTTCTGCATATGCAGATTATGTGTGGGCATCCTTGGAAGTTACATTTATATGGTATGATTCAACTATTAGTCACAGACGGCCTAATCATTAAGTATCCACAAAGATAACACAAAGGTTGCAAGTGTATTTCTGAGTTTACTCCTGAAAATTCTGAAATTCCTTTAAGGGACTTAACCTTCGGTTGCTTCAAAGAACATTCCCTGCACTTAGTCTACTACAAGTTGCTTTAAAACAGAGGCACCTCAATAGCAAGTAACAAATAATTCTGAATTGACATGTGCCTTGAATAGCCTTCACAGATTAGAGTATGGATGTGTTTTATTTTGGATTCAGCAGTATGTTTGAGCTGATAGTAGGGAGTGACAGACCCGAAAGTCGGGGCAAGTGGCTAAAGTGTGATGTAAACATGAACAGACCTGACACACATTCACTCTGTGCTCTCGAGAGTTCCTAGAAATGAGAAATACTCTCACAGTAATGGTTTGAGGTCCAATATACCATGAAGTATACCATTCAACCCCCTGTCCTTTTTGGACCATGTCGTGTGGATTTGACCACCTGTGCTGGAGCCCCATGTGGATTAATATCCTTCTGAGAGAAGCTGGGAAACCCATGGTGTAGCTAATGATCTTAAGACTTAAATTGGGCTTATCCATCTGTAATCTGGCCAATTCTCTTAGGAGAGATACCTAGACATCACTTTGTCCTATTCACTTTAATTTAGTAAGGACAAAAGAAATCTCAGCTTTATACCGTAAAAGTAAAGGTTTAAGGGTCATGCAGATTCATCAGAAATTCAATGGATTGTCTAGTTTCTAGTAGACAACTAAAGAGAGGAAGAATTGGTGTGCTTTTTCCATCTTAAGAAACGTATAATCGTTTAAAATATGTAGTGTAAATAAATACGTTTTAAATCATTGATATTCATTATACTTTTCATACTTATCATACGTATCATTGTCTGTCTTTCTTTACTAGTAGATATTTCACTATGGAGGAAGGACAACAACCTACATCTGAGATTTACCTCCCAAGCATCAGCCTTGGATCTGTTGATGTTGAAGCAGTGGAGGATCATGAGCTGCCAACCATTTCTTTATCCAAAAGCTCAATAGAAATGGTGAGTGGACCTCCTCAACGAATGGAGCTGGCATGGTATCGTCAGAATTTGCGCAAGAGTGTCAGCAGTTCAGCATGCAGTCAAAGGCCTATCAGTCTTGGTGGACCAGGGGCTGGAGTTCCTGTGAACGTTTGTGACCATGAACAGGGGAGCTTGCGCAGTGGCTACAGCACCCCTGAGACTGTAATCTGGCATGGAGGAACTGCAAGATCCTGGAGCTTCATGGAGGACTCCCCCAGAAGGACTCCAATGCAGGATCTATTCCTGGGGCAAAATCAGGTCCATAGTGGTGTGAATTGTGTTCCACACTCGCCATCCACAAATAGAGATTTAAGGATGAAGGGTCTGGTTTGCAGGGAGGGATGTTGTCGATGTTATGGACCTGTAGAGAACCTGACAGGATGCAGCTGTTGCAGAGTGGCTTGCAGAATGAGTTCTTCAGGTCTGAGCAACAGCTTCACACCACAGGGAGTGAATACAAAAGACCATGCTCAGAGCAACTGTGAAGGCCATCATTTAACTGCATGCCATAGATCTACATGTTCTGGTCACATGATGAACACTGCCTGTTTGAGAAATGCTTGCAGTGTTGTTCCATGCCCTGGACATTTGATATCTGGGCCACCTTGTGCAGGAAACCCCTGTGCAGGACAAAGATCACTTCTTCATTCAGGCTTGCTTGGTTTTCCACCACTTGTGTCATCTGTCAGCGAGACCAGACTTGACAGCCGGAGTACAGGCCATTGCTGTGGATCCAAGTTAAGGGGGCAGAACTCCTCCTGCCTTAGACTAGACCGGACAGGTCAGACTAGTCTTAACAGGATAGTCAAAGATGCCACGACCATGACATCTAACCATAAGATCAGAGATATTGGTGTGCAGACCATGTCTGATTCCCTTGTTTCCCCTCTTTCTCACATGTTTCCTGAAATTAGTTTGAGAGCGGATTCTACCTCGGATGCACCTTTGACAATAGAGCACATGTGTCATAGGACCCCTGTAAAGGAGGTGGAATGGGATGCTGAGGGTATGACCTGGGAGGTGTATGGTGCAGCTGTGGACCCTGAAGAGCTTGGCCTGGCAATCCAAAGGCATCTGGAAATTCAGATCAAAGAGACTGCAGCCGCTGCAGCTGTGGCTGCTCAAATGGAAGACTCCACGGACAATACCAGCAGCCTGGCACTGCAGCCCACGCGACGAAAGAAGAGTGAAGGCGTTATAAAAACACTGCGCAGTTCTGCATGTTGCACTAACCCCAGTACTGTGGGAGACTAAAGCAACTAGTGCAGGGCCCGAGCTTGCCTTATCGGTATGTGGGTGAAACGGTACAAATTTTGCTGCAAGGTGGAAATGGATGGAAAATGGCTAATGTCCTTCAAATAATATATCTAAATATTCCAAAGCCTTGTCTGCTTAGCTATCAAGGCCCCACTATTGGATCAGTAAAGTGGTAATGTTCAGAGAAACACTGAAAGCTCATGTTGCACAGAACTACCGTTTAAAGTTTACAGATAACGGTGTGTTTCCACCTATCTTCACACATGGCCTTGTCCCTGTCTTGACATTCAATGTATCTTTTGGGTGCCCTTTTTTGGCAAAAAATACCAAAATTATGATCTTGGTGAGCACTGAGTATTAGCAACTTTGAAATCGCTGATTATTGGCTAAATGTGTCTGTTGTGCTTGTTGGGTTTTGAAAAAAAGCAAATAGCAGGTTAATGAGCATCAGCTAGGGCTATACGTTAAAGTTAATGGAGCTCTCGGACACACTGAAAGGCTTCCTGGAGCAAGATCCGAAGGCTAGTTCTATAGTCTATGATTAAGATGGATTTAGATCTCTTCGTTTTCTGATCTAACAGATTCATGGTGTTAAACCGTTTGTAGTCAAATACAAGCTACAGCTCTCGCTCTCTTTTTTGTTGTTGTTGTCTTTTGTCTTGATGTAAATGCTGATTGGTAATGTTTTGGTCTAGTGGGTTAGAGTGGGCTCTAGGCCAGAATCAATGCACAGTGCTAAAAATATGAAAGGTAGAGTAAACAATTACGGAGAGGCTAGCAATAGCAAGCTACTGTAGCTCTGAAAGCATAAGATCCCACCCTCTCTTCAGAGGGTCTCCAAAGCCACGACTCCTCCAAAACACATGAACACGCAAAGCCAGAGCAGAGTTTGCAAAGCGTCACAAGAGACAGCGTTAATTTACCTTGTACCACCTGTATCACCATTACTTGTACCTCCTGACTGCAGCAGATTTATTATGTCATTGATAGTGTTGCCATAGAAATCCATAAATCAGAGTCTGAGGACGTGAACCGCTCTGAGTAGAATGTCACGGGTGGCCATCTCGCAGTTACGGTAGTTATGCTGTGAACACAGCATAAGTTTATTTGTTTTGGTTCAGGAGGAACTGTAAAAAGTGTCTACTGTTTGTTTGTGGCACTCGGTGACTGCGTATTTACAAGTCTGCAGCCTCGTGAAACTTGCTGATGATGTGTTGTCTGCGCGAGCAGGGTGCGTGGAGATATGGAAATACATATGTGGTTGCGATTTATTTTACAGTACGTGCACTTACTTGTACTTACCGTGTACTTACCTAAGAAAGTAGTGGGCAATACAAGGGAACTACATGGGTTAAGGTTAGGTTTAGGGCTAAGTTCAGGTAATTATTGTAATGTACATGTGGAACTGGACTGTAAAATGATGTGCTACCACATACGTTAACAGGTAGGACATCCTATCATTGCATTTGGACCGAATGCAATGATTGGACAAACATTTTTTGGTCTCGAGACTTCCACAGACAATAAATGTTTTTTTGTTTTTTTTATATTTAGACCACTTCTATTATTGATTGCTATCAGGATGTGAAGAGAGTTTCAACCAGTATAACATAAGTGAAAAACATTCCCTACCCTTGCTTTAATGCTCATGAGGTTTGTGGGTGTGTAAAGCTAGGTTCTTATCAAACCTTCCTGTAGCTCAAACAGTAGAGCGTTGGCGCTTGCAATGCCAAGGGAATGGGTTCCATTTACCAGGGAAAACAAGAACTGATAAGATTGTAAAATGTGTACCTTAAAATGCAATGTAAGTCGCTTTGGATAAAAGTGTCTGCCAAATGCATAAATATAAATGTAAAACCTACTGATGATTAGTAAATAATCAAGGTCAATGTTCCCACACTTCTATAGTACACTATGAGCTGAAACTAAGCCCCAGTTCTATGCTCAAGGACAATCTCAATAAATTATAAAATTAAAACATGTACACTTGGAATTTGGTGCCAAAATCTGACCTGAAAAACTTCTTTCCGCTATTTTCATGTCACAATTTAATAAAAAACAATAAAAAAATTGTGGTTGTGTCCTATTCAGAATCTGTGCAAGAACAAAGATAATTAGACATTTTTCACATAATTTTACGTTCATAAATCATACTTTTTTGTCATGTAATATCATAAAACAGTTTGTTATGATGTCATTATAATGTTAAAATATTCAAGTTTAATGTTTAATTTTTTATGTACATCATGATCACATGTGCTATATCAAAACTGTAGCATATACAGAATCAGTCATGATTTTGATTGTAATTAGAGCAATTTGTCAGTAATGTTCAGATTATGTTCATTTAAATAGCATGGATGGACCTTATTGTATGTAAGTAAATGTGTATCTAGAATCTCTGACCAAATTAACAGTATGTGCTGCACAAACTGCTTTAGTTTTTCTTTGCCAAAGCAATGTTTTCTTTTTCTCTTTTTTTGGACCACAGCATTGTGATTTAACAAAATATAGATATTACTGAATCAACACCTTACAGTATGATGAAAACAAGCTTTCTATAGGCTTTCTACAGCAAAAACTACACTAATGTGTGTTAATATTGAGAATAGTGAATGTCTTGAAAAGTATGAGCAACAATAAAAACATTTGGCAAATAATATTCAGTGTCTTTTATTTTGATTCATTTATATGAGATTCCTCGTTGGCTTGCTGGCAGGGGATTTCTCTTTGTTTGTGAAGATCATGGAAAAGAGAGGGACATAGGAACATGTCAGAAGGTCCTGCTAAACTTGGTGAACTGTGTTCGAGTAGATTGCCCTGGACATTTCCATTGCTCTTTCATTGTAACTTTGACCAATTGGACGAGCAGGCACATTCCCTGGTATTGACTTTCCTGTCCCTGAGCAGGTGATCCTTTTTGGAATAAATACAACAGGTGAGCAGGGACACATCCTAAACAAGAATAATAAAACTCCATTCAGCCTGAATATATAGTATTCTCAGCATCGCCTGTCTTAAAATCTGCTCCACCAGAATAAACAACTTTGAAATTCATTAGGTTTCACAGGCCTTATTGTATATCTCCATTTTGCTTCTTATGCCCTCTGCTGGTAACATGAGAAACATGTTCATATTGCTATCAAACCATGCAAACTATACTGTATAAATCTTCCGTCCTTTACTATCTTGAACTCATATATAAATGACACATGGATCGGTCATGATCTTGTTAATTATTTGTCAGGGTTTTACCAAGGTAAATCTTGAATCCTGCAAGGTTTTGGAAGGCAGCAGTAGGTCATGTGAAGGCCAACTATTAGCATGGCGTGACTGTAAGGAGGCTACTGGCAATCTATTCTGGGAGAGTTGTTTTGCACAGTGGCAAGGGATGAGCTGTAGCTGAAAGTGCTGATGGGACTCCCATGATCCCCTGGGGCCAGCGTGTTCTGAAAACCCCCAGCTACCCCACCAGAACAATCCAGGATTGGGAGGGGTATTGTGAAAGTGCTTTGTCCCAATGACAGGGGTGGGGAGTGCACAAAGAATGGCCTCTGCACTAGGCATGGTATAAATGGGTAATCACCAGAGCGCAACACACAGTTTACTGTAGATCATGGCAGTAAGGAGCCCATTTTTTCCACTGTTGCTAATGCTGCTGGGTCTGGCGCTGGACAGAGCCTCCACCCATGCATTCAACCCTAGTCGCCTTCAACAGCACAAAGTCCTCCATCTTGGTGAGAAATGAAATGAACGCTAACCACTGACATCTTTCAAGCGCATTTCAAGTGGTGCTATCTTGAGAAGAAGAAAAAAACTGAATTTACACTTATTTCTATGTCTTTCTCAAAGTTCCAAATATGGATTTCCTTTCCTTCTTTCCTCTCCTGGTACACACCTTTCATTTGCTTCCACATAAATCCCGTGTACCTTGTGTTTTCTTGTCTACATGGTACTTAACTGACATTGACTTAAGTGTTGTTCTGTCCTTAGACTGGCCGAAGGACTGTGGCCTGCCTCATTTCAAACCAAACACAGTCGAGCGTATCGTGTCGGGCAATGAAGCGAGACCCCATTCCTGGCCGTGGCAGGTCTCACTGCAGGTAAATTATACTTGAAATGACACAGCATTACTCAAGGTGTAGCAAAAGAGGAAGTCACTGATGCTTGTGTCTATTTTAATAGGTTCGTCCCAGAGGCAGTAAACATTATGTTCATGTGTGTGGAGGGACTCTGATCCATAAGAACTGGGTTCTTACTGCTGCTCACTGCTTCCAGAAGTAAGGCAAAGCATAAGTTTATCACTAGTAGGGTAGAACTAAGAGCGCTGTTCTGCTGGGGAACTTTTCTGGTTGTTTTCCCCTTAGATGTCATAATCAACCAACCACTTTTTGTATCCCTCTCTGGTTGACCAGGGGAAAAGCAGAGGATGCTAGTAGCTGGCGTATCGTTTTGGGTAAGCATCAACTGAAAAGATCAGAGTCCGCTGAGCGTATTTTCCCAGTGAAGAGGATCTACAGGCATGAGCACTTCCGTTATCCAGCCCACAGTGAGCTAGACTATGACATCGCATTGGTTAAAGCTGGCACGGACATCCCGACCACTAACTTCATCCGCTATGCCTGCCTGCCGCGCAAGCAGATCAACCTTAAACCAGGGCACTACTGCTGGGTGACCGGCTGGGGGGACACACGAGGTAAAATATGTATCATAAGCCTTTTGTGCAATGGCATCATTGGCTCATAAAGTATAATGAGTGCAGAGTAACACCCTCACTCACAGCAGTTTCTACCTTGGAAACTGGTTAATTTCATGCCCCTGAGGCAAAAACAAAGAGCACTTTAATGTTTTGTTGATATCATTGAGTTTACAAAGGGAGATGATCCTCTTATCGAGAATATTGGTTTGCGATCTCTTCTTAGGCGGGAAAGAAAACGTGGCACTTGCTGAGGCACTGAATCAAGCTCGGCTCCCAGTCATTGATTACAAGACCTGCCGGCAGAAGAAGTTCTGGGGTGACCGCGTGCGAGACTCCATGATTTGCGCTGGGTTCCGTGATACAGAGGGGACCCCAGCTGCATGCCAGGTGAGAAAACTATTTAATGGGGAAATTTATCATTTATCACATATTCAACTCTATTCATACCTTCTCTGTGGCTTTTCTTCCTAAAGGGTGACTCTGGTGGTCCTCTGCTGTGCCAGGTGGGGCGTGACCGCTGGGAGGTCCACGGCATTGTGAGCTTTGGTCCTATTGGATGCACGGTGGAGAACAAGCCCAGCGTCTTCACTCGCACCGCAGCCTACATCCCATGGATAGAGGCTACACGCATCAGGGACTTCTTCTTGCACTGAATTCCCACCTCCAAGAATTATTTGTCCACATTTGTAGGTACAAGAAGAGTTGTGAAAGCAACTGATTTAGTGCCATGTCCCGGTCTGGGTCTGGCCCATGGACCTGCTTATCCATTTGTGGTCCATGCACTGAGAGCTGGTGTGCATCATTGCAACCACCAGCCACCAAGTTAGGGTAGTTTGCACTGGTTTGTGGGTCGTTTCACCGCTATGCATGTGAGATTCTCCTGGGCTTCACTATAGTACATGAACTGCAAAGTTTTAACTGCTTCTAGCTAAATCACATTGATCTCCACATTGTGTTCAGCAAGCCAAGCAACATTTTCTGTAAAACAGGTCCTGGCTATTCTACATTAGATTCAGCAGTTCAGTTGGCCTTGTTTTTTTCTGTAAGGAATGGCATGTACATTTGCACTCTCTTGGGTAGTCCGGTATTCAGTCCCTAAGGTGCTTTGACGGTCAACGTCAAGTAGTGATAAGAACATTTCACCTGTTGATGAAGACAGTGTCCCTTTGATACTCAAGTGATTTTCACCGAACAGGCTAGGTAATTTCCACACAGGACGGATATTTATCTTTTACACTTTAAGATGCTACAAGGAATTCATGCATACAATTTTCATACATTTCTTTATAATCATTATTCTGAGAAGGAGCTTTAATTATTCAAACTACAGGGAGAGTGACTTGGTGGTACAATACTACTAGGATAATTTCGAGAAATAATACTGTAAGGAATTTTTAAAATGCTTTAACTCATAAACATATGAATAAATACTGTAGCACATAAGGTCATAATGAAGGACATTCATTCTGTAATATTATAATTACCATTCCTCTGTACTCTACACATTGACTTTAGAAATAAAGGTTGACCTGCTTACAAATAAACCATTTGGAAAACAAGACCCCTGTCAATTCATTTCTATGCAGTCAGTAGTTAAAACATTTTAGTACATTAAAAAGAACATGTACTAAATGTTAATTTTATTTACTGTATATATTTAGAGCTATGTGACTACAGTACTCCCAGTATGGAAGACTGACCATTCATGCATCCATTGTATTATACAACTTTTAATACCACTAAAATACAAATAAAGAACCTCAAAGAGTGGAAACTAGCATTTTATTTTAGATGGCTGCAGAGAGGAAGCGGACAGTTTAATCAGCACTGATAAAGTGCATCAATCCACAATGAGAACAGATTAAACCACATAATTAAAGGATACAGAGTTCATCTGTGCAACTTACACCAACAAAGACACGTACTTCAACAACTGTACGACAGATGTCACAAGCTACATAGTCCACACAGCTGGAGGCAGTCTGGCTCTTCCATTTAAATATTACACCTACTGTAACTCTGAAGAAATCTGTGCACATGTGGTGGTCCATGGGTTTCTTTAAAAAAGATATTTGAAGCATCTCCAAACGGGGGTGAAAAGACTAAGAATGGGCTCAGAGTCAAAATAAGTCCATGGTTTGAGCTCTCAGTCATTCTCAGTAATGCGAAGGTGATGTCCCCTTCAGGTGATCCCAGTTGTTGTAAAGAGCATACAGCCCTGACATGGCTAAACCAACGAGACCTCCTCTGGCAGCTCCTTTGAGTCCACCTGAACACAATAAATATATAAATATACAGTATGTAAATAATTATTATAATATTACGTTCAAAAGATTAAAGGGTTAGTTCACCCAAAAATGAAAATTCTGTCAGTAATTACTCACCCTCATGTTGTTCCAACCCCGTAAGACTTTCGTTCATCTTTGGAACACAAATTAAGATATTTTTTATTAAATCTGAGAGCTGGATCACTCCTTCATAGGCTGCTAGGTAATTGGTAACGCCCAGAAAAGTTATTAAAGTCCCCGTGAACTAGGGCTGTCACTTTTTATTCGATATTCGAATATGCATTCGAACATGACGTGAAATATCCGTAATCGAACTATAAATAAACTAACCGGTTTTTAAAGTGCCATGTTTAGCGCATTTTTTACAGTCTATGATTAGACTGTTTGTTTTTCATTTTATTGTTTGCCATCTCATCCAGTAGCGGGCACTCTAAACGTATTGTAGCGTAAACTCATGACCAAATCAAGCGAATAATAGCCAATAGCCACCCTGTTTTGAAAATGGAAGATAACACACAGAACGGCCAGCCTGAGCGGACAATTTCTACCCCAACTCATCTAAAAAGTAGTGTCTGGAAATGGACAATCCGATTGATGAATCCGAACATGAACATGTTTACATGAACGATACATAAAGTAATGTGCGCGTTATAGGTCACAAGATTCAAATCCGAATTGATTTTTTGACATGCGCACACTGCACGAATATGCCGCTGTTCGCGCATAACTATTCTCCTCTATTGGTTCTTTATTTGTTTTAAACAGCAGACTTGATATTTATCCGTCTCTGGTCATGATTTGGAGACGATGAGCATGATTTGCCGTGCTGCTTGCCTGCTTATATTAATCACGCAGTAAAACCCTGCGCCCAAAACCAGTCGTGCGTGGATGATAATCTGAAACAAGCGCTGGTGGGACGTTGTCCTGCTTCACTTCACAGACGCTGAGTGAAATAAGAATTTTTTAATAACGGAACACTCATTTATGACACTCTATTCAACAGGAAGAACAACTCGCTCCGTGCGTAATACGTCATTGCACATGCGCAGTCCTTTTAGTTTCGTAGATATTCGAATATATTCGAATACATTGCTTGATATTTGATATCCGTTCGAATTTGATTTTTCTCAAAAATGACAGCCCTACCGTGAACCGGAAGTTAAAAACAACTTTTCTCCAGCGTTGTGACGTATTTCCGAGAGAAATGTAATACTAAATGAGGCAAAATAGTGGGCGTGGCTTTTTCCCCAACTAGCACCTGATTGGATCTAGAAAAGTAGGTGTTTTCTTTCCCCCTGTCTACTGTCAGTTGGAGGGGCGTGGTTACGGATGTTAAGCAGACACCCAAACCGTCAAACCTACATCATCAGGGAAGCTCCTCCAACGCAGAGGGAAGGGGAAATTTCAGATTTTGATTAAAGGTTCTCTAAGCGATGTCGGGTGACGTCACTTCTTGTTGACGTTTAAAGTATTGTCAAATAAAACGGAGGCTAGCTAGACCCTCCCTCCTCCTCATCCGCGCACTAACCCCCCAAACCCCACCCCAAGTCCTTCTTGTCGGTGATTGGCTGGAACTGTTTGTCATGTTTCGTGGAGCGGGTTAGCCCAGTTTGTTTTTGTTGCTGTTTGTGGAGCCTGGGCTGTCTACAGAGATCGCGTTTCTTTACAGTGTGTTCAGGGGACAGGCAGCCAGCGGTTAGTGAGGAGATGTTTGCTGTATGTGACAAAAAATGTTTTGGCCTAAAAAACGCGTGACATCGCTTAGAGCACCTTTAAAGATTACGAAGCCAAAAAAATGTTTTTGTGTGGATTGACTTGCATGGATGAATTGTTCACCACAAAACGATCAATTTAGGCAAACAAAGTAAGTATGGTCAATTTTGAATTCATGGTAACTTTAAAGACATTGTTAAAATAGTCCAAGTGACTACAGTGGCTCAAAATTAAGTTTATCAAGCGACGAGAATACTTTTTGAGCGCAAACCCCCCCCAAAAATAACGACTTTATTCAACTATTCATTTGACGCGAGTTCACGAGACCGCCACGACGCATGCGTGAGAACTGGGAAGATGACACTCAAGATGACACACTCAAATCATTTGATGAGAAAGTGTGAAAGGTAAGCCATTTATTTTGCAGCATTGGTAAGGCACTTTTACGTTTTCTCGTTGGTTTCTCACGATTCGGACATCCAGGAAATGCACACTTTAGAACCATTTTAAACACTACATCGAGACCCATCTGTGTCATCCTCTAAGTTCTCACGCATAGGTCGTGGTGCTCTCGTGAACTCAGACGCCCACACAGAAGAAAATGACTAGTTGAATAAAGTCGTTTTTTGCGGACAAAAAGTATTCTCGTTGCTTGATAAACTTCAAGTTGTCACTTGGACTATTTTAATGATGTCTTTAATAACTTTTCTGGGCCGGCAGATGCAATTACCTAGCAGCCTATTAAGGAGTGATCCAGCTCTCAGATTTCATCAAAAATATCTTAATTTGTGTTTCGAAGATGAACGAAAGTCTTACGGGGTTGGAACAAAATGAGGGTGAGCCATTTTTTGGTGAACTAACCCTTTAAATCTGTGATTGCCACAATATTGAGAACTGAAGTCAATGTGGCTTTTCCTCACCTGTGGATTTAAAAAGCATTCCTGTTAATGTTCCAGCTGCCACTGTGTTGATGTCATCCTCCGCGCCTCTGGCCTTCTCAATGGCCACACCAAACACACTATACAAAAGAGCTGTAGAGAAACATACCAAAATGCATTTTTATATATCATACAGCTATCCGTTTTTACTGATTGGATAGCTATATGATGTTTTACTATAATCATATCATACAGCTATCCGTTTTTACTGATTGGATAGCTATATGATGGTAAAACGGTTCTATTTACACCTGGCCACAAAGATTTCCCTTCGCAAGACGAACATAAAGCCGATCTTCAATTCCCGCACTATATGCAAATTTAATGGAGTTCACATCAACGAAAGCAACAGATTTGATCATATTATTTATCATGAGCTAATTTCAAGATCAAATACCACAATAGGAGAAAGAACACCATCAGCACTGGTAAGATCATTTAGTCTCTAGGGGTGTAACAATATAGACAGAGACAATATTTTGTAAAGTTTTCAGAGTTTTAGTGTCAGTATTACAGTAAACTACTATATAATGTTGAATATAACGGTAATAATGCAATGGGGGAATATTTGTGTGTAAATTCATCAACCAGATGAATTTACACTTGTCTAGTTTCATTTGGAATGCCCTCCTGAAGTGGTTAGAATGATCGAATTTAAATACCTCTCGAAATCAGAGTGCATTTACACCTGGTCTTTTCCCGATCGGATAGCTACCCAATCAGAAAACAAAAACGCATGAAGTGACCAGGTGTAAAAAGGCCCTTTAACTAATGACTGACAAAACAGGTTGTGATATTCTTTTACACAAGCTGTTTGAATTCAATGCATACCCACATACCCACAGATCCTAGTGTGTTGGCCCATGATGCCCCTTGTCGTGTGACCATGTTCAAAATCCTGAAAAAAAACATTACAAAGGTCAATATTACAATAAAATGATATGGGTATGGGTAATAAACAATGGATAAACAGTTTTTGTGAATGTTGAATAACATTTTTTTTTCCAGAAACACCAAAACTGAAAATTATTATGGGGGTAATATTAATATTAATTAATATTAATTAATTTTTATTGAACCAAAAAAAGTCTTGGTAATTCAATTTGGGTAATTGAACTTTATATGCTGTTCAGGGTGTCATGTTCACAGATGATAGAGTCATAGTAAAGTTTTTCATCAATTGTTGCATAACGTGTAAAATAAAAAACAGAGACTGACAGTCAAAACACTAACTTAACGAAAAGCACTCGGTCAGTGATTTCAGCCCTCCAAATCTATTTTGCTCTAAATCTTATTTTTCTTTTTCTGTTTCGGCATGTACACTGTATTGCACCAAATTTGTGCACATCCTATCTTTCATAACTAAGCAGCATCATCATATAGACCATTGCCCACTCTGCTCTGTGGATATTCAAAAAGATCCGAACTGAATTTATGCAGTAACTTAAATAATTTCCAAACAAAGTAATTCCAAAAGAAGAGACACTTACTGTACGTTTCTGGGTTTGGACCATGGCATGTCTCTAGTTTCCATAAGGCCCATACGAAGACCATTAAGTGTCCCAAAAGCAGCACCTTCAAAGTTATGAGCAAAAGTTAAAAAGAGTGCAGATTAAAAGAACATGATAAGACTGTGAAGAGACAGGCCTCACCTGTTATACAGCATCCCCCGATGGTGAAGAAGGCCAGCTCAAAGCGGCCACGTGTTTTATTTGCCCCAGTTGGCAAGATGAACTCATCTGTGTCCTAACAGAGCAAGACAAGCACCATAAAAGCATCTTAATTGTAATGTTTTGTGTATTACTATAATTTATCATAAACAAGGGAACACAATACAACCACACTAATATACATTAGGGCAGGGGTGGGCAAACTACGGCCCGTTAGGCTGTTTAATCCGGCCCGTCGAATATTTAAAAAAATGTCTTAAAAATTGCATTCGGTGGCGAGGAGGGCGTGGTTCAGCGAGGTCTGTAGCGGGAGAGCGAGGGCGGAGCCGAGCGGTAAGCGGGCCGTGCTGACAGAGTGGGGAGAGAGAGACTGCTGGGAGCTCGTGCACGCTGTCGAGAGAGAAAACGCTGGCCTGCAAGCTATATTCAGTGGAAAGTGTTGCTGCATTTGTGACCTGAGAAGCTGTATCCAGCGGGAAGAGTACTGTTTTATATGCGATTTATTTTTTGAAATATTCTGAATTAATTGTGTGAGCGCGAGTAACCGCTGTGGGGAGAGAAAGTAACTTAATAAAGTGCACGAGCCCCAGTATTCGCCGACCCTGTGTCTCCTTCCATCACCCATTCACCGAACCAACATCCCTGTCACACATTCATTTTGCCTTTTTCCTGCAATACTTAAATAAAGCAGATCATCATTCATTCAGAGCTGTTGTGGCTGTGCTGCTGCGGTGTGTCACGTGACAAGCAATGACGCATCACCATGGAAACCATTAAGTGACTAAATAACGGTTGCATTGCAAGCTGCAGAGTCAGACCGTTTTTTGTAATTTGTCATATGTAATTTATAACTAACATCCCAGGAAACAGAACGTTGGCACGATTGAATCATTGACATTTCAGCACTCCTTGAACAGACAGCGACTTAAGCGCAACAAGGCTCCTTGTTGCACTTTAATGTTTTTTCCTTTTTTGGAAACTCAGAGAAGAAAAAAAATGTTTGTAACCACTTGTACGCCTGATTAGTTTTCATTTGATTTTTTAGTTTTTCATTTGATATTTAGTTTCTTTGCTCCTCTGTATTTGTAGATGTCTCTTGGACTGCTTCCGGTTACCGAACTTTATCGCCCCGCTTTCGACTACGCTCCCGTCTCTGCCATGTACAGAAACAGGTTTTGTTCATTAAATGTTCTTATCTGCTTTTGTTTTTTACGTTTTATTTATCATACTTAAAATAAATTGGTATATTTGTTTATTTTATTTTTTCACAAATGTATGACGTTTGTGTATTAAGTGTAATTTGATTACCATATGGAGTTTTAATAAAGTTGAATTAACGTAACCTTCTCTAATTTTTACTCTTCTAAGTGTACACTTGCTGGTGTTTTGTTTCTAATTTACTATTAGGCCCATTAAATAATACTACAGATAAACAATATTTAAAAAGAATATAAATATATATAAAATTTAAATAAATAAAAAATAAAAAAATAACCCCAAAATATAACAATGCTAAATGGGGATATCTATAGCATATAAATTAATTTACCACGTAAATTACGTGATCCACGTATCCACGTTTGCTGGTATAATCTGCCACTGGGCCGGCCCTCTGTCAAATTTTTAAATCCAGTGTGGCCCTTGAGCCAAAAAGTTTGCCCACCCCTGCATTAGGGCATGGGTCAACTAACGAGGCAGATTTTAATAGAAAGCTCAATTTACATTCTCAGGAAATCACGTGAGGTCTTACAATAATTATATGCAATTTATCAATCAACTTCTGTTGGCCAATACAATGTTTTGTATGCTACAATTGTCCATTGTGGTTTAATGAATTGTTTGTTTGTACCATTAAACAACCTAAAATTACAAGTTTCCAGTTTTTGACCCCTTAATTCAGTCCATTAAAACTCTAACATGAGCCAGCCTTAGTAAATTCAGAACACACATCATTTCTACCACGCAGACCTTTAAATAGACCTGAGATGTAGCTGTGGTCTCATAGACACTCACCTGTACAAGGTAACGAGGGTCAACATTGAGGTACGGCGAGAGAGGGCTCATACCAGTCACTGAGAATGACAGATAACAAATGCATACATTATCATAAATATACAGATTCTCGTAGCAACTCACTTGACCTTAAAGTGAATCGGACTGTTAAAAAGAGTAAAGCTTAGACACTTATCACGTAACTTACATGGTACTCCTGCGAGCTCAGTATTTGAATACTCAGGGGTTCCTCCACCGAAAAGACTCCCGAGTCCCCCTTTAAATCCTCCTGATTCCGGCGTGTTATTATCCATTTCTTTAGAGATGATTCAGAGAAAACCGTCACGCTGATCCTGCTTCTTCCTTACCGACCCGGTAAAACTGATGGACGCTAAACGATTTTCTTTACCGACAGGGTTGTGTTGTATATCATTTGTTGAAAATCCCACATAGAGTTCACTGTGCAAAATTGTTGTCAAGTGTTGATGTTGGATAATTAGAAAGTTTTCAGTCTCTGGCCGTGAGAATCTGCATCTCTGACCTCCACATGCTGCCCTGCCGTAAAGTGTAAGGACACTGCTGACGTAACACTGCCGTAAAATTACTCGTGTGATCGCTCCATAGACTGCAATAAAAGCTCGAAGATTTCAACAAAACAGTAATAGATGTAGTAATAGATGTAGGTATAACATTACAATTAAATAAATATTAGTTTGTATATCTTGTATATCTAAAGTACCGAATGCAATATAAACATGGAAAGTATGCGATATTTGTGTTTAAGAGACTTGAAAAGACCTGTCAGTGAATTTACCAGTTGATTGCACGACATTTTGCGACATTTTGTTTTGTTGCGCAAGGGTGATTTTTGTTTTTCATTTCAGAACAAGTAAGATTCTACAATTAAAAACAAACTTAAGTAACATTCATTACAATGACAACAACATTAAAAAAAAAATAGTTAGGGAAGAAAAATGAAAGTAAGACATGTTGTCAGATAGGCCTATATATGCTGGGTTGTTTCAACCCATCTTTGGGTCAAATATGGACGAACCCAACCGTTGGATTTAAACATTTAGGCCTGGTTTCACAGACAATGCTTAGATTAAGCCAGTATTATGCCTTAGTTTGAATAGGGCATTTAAGTAGGCTAGTTTTAAAAAAAAAAACCTTAGGCTACTCTTGCTTTCAGTTAAAACAGCTCAAACATGCATTTTAGTCTGGAACTAGGGACATTGTCTGTGAAACCGGGGGTCAATTAAAAAATTTAAACCAACGGTTGGGTTTTTCCATATTTGACCCAAATATGGGTTGAAACAACCATTTTTAGTGTAGTATATATTTGTTTTTGCTGTATCAGAGATTAATGTTAAAATGTTTTTTTTTATTATATATTTGTTTTTTTAATCAGCCATGAAAACAACAGAAGAACAACAACTTAAAACTTGAAACAGTAATGCATTCTGGTTGAGTGCTATGAAATCCTGTTCATTATTTACAGCTACTTTTGTATTTGATGTTGATTTTATGGGTAACAGCCATAATTGTTCAGATTGATAGTTTATTTTATTTTAAATTATTCATTTAAAAATATTTGACAGACATAAATAGACTTTGTGTTTGATATGATTGGAGAAAAATCTCTGAAACCAGTGATGATGCTTTCCCACTAGATGGCAGACAAGGACAAATTTCAAAAGGCATCTGATGGAGTTACATTAACTTTTCTTTTTAACTTCAACAGTTGGATAGTTTTCTTCCTTTCAGTTGATTTGTTAGTTTGTGTGGGGGAAAAGATCTACCTCACACCGAATCATGTGCCACAATAAAGCATGTCCCGCAATGCATGCTTGAAAGCACAAATGGTTGTTTAGCACCATAAAGGTTGTCTTCTGATCCTCCTAGCCTGATGAGATTTAAGAGGAATTCGCCGAGTGGGAGGATGCTGAAGCAGAATTCTATCACCATTGCTAATTTTTTTCCTGTCTCTTTCTTTTCCACCCCTTGAGGTGGGGCAATAACGTTTGCCATTGTTGTCATTCTGTGAGCTCAGACTTCCTGGCATCCACACTAAATTACCCAGGGCTTTCTGTGGGAGCAGAAATGGCTCACTGTTCCCCAACAAAAAGACCATTCACAGTCAGTGGAAGGCCTCCTATAGACAGCCCACAGTGCAGAAGAGAACCAGAGGCAGTCGAATAGAGACAGGCACCCCGAGGAACTGGTCGCACTGGGAAATGACAGTGATGTCATAATGATTGCATCTCACAGATTATCTTTTTATCACGCTTGTGTTTTATCATCACACTTTGTTGTCGGCCGCTTATGTTGAGAGTTTTTGTGGCTAAACTCAAACACAACAAATGTTGAGTAGCCTGCACACAAAAAAACTCCACAAGGACCCCAAAGGGGGTGTGTTTCCATGGAGATATGAAAGCTGCGCAGCAGAGCCTCTGTTCCTTAAACTAGTTTTGAGGAGATGAGAGGGGAGGATAAGAGGGGGTGGGGGTTCAAAGGGGTCCTCTGAAACCTTTCAGATGAAGACATAAAAGCCATCACACTTTTTTCTCATAAAGAGTAAACAAGCATGGCACATACTGTTGCTGTATGAGATTCATACAACAGATTTAGTTAGTTTTGAATTTCCATTAACCATTACTCCATTCATAAGTGTCACATGATCCTTCAGAAATCGTTCTAGTATGCTGATTTGCTCAATTATTATTGGTGCTCAATTGTTAATAATGGTTCTTATTATTATCAATGTTGAAAACCGTTTTTGCTGCTTCATATTTTTGTGGAAACCATGATACATTTTTGATTAATATAAAGTTTAATGAACAACATTTCTGTGGAATAGAAATAATTTGTAACATAATAATTGTAAATGCATTTGCTGAATAAAAGTATTCATTTCTCATTTTTCTTTTTTAAAAGTACTTAACCTAAACTTTTAAATATCACAGTTTCCACAATTAAGCTATTTTAGTTTGATAATATTTTTTTTATTTTGTATTTTTAGGGGATTTTATGGTACTAACTTATATTTATGCAGTAGTAGTTATAATCCATTTATTCACTTTTTGAGCGTGGACCTGAAAATGAAATTTCCAACTAAACTGTTCATAAATCTTTATTGCATTGGAGCACAGACTTAAGTTTGGTCTCTTTTTTAAGACAACACATGGCAGATTATTGGTGAAGTAAAAAACGTAGAGAAAATAAAAAAAAAACTTGAAAAAAGTTATACAATTTTACATTTATTGTAAAAAATGCACAAAAATACCATTCAATTTTATATAAAATCTACATAAATATATTTTTCAAAACACGTTTTCCCTTAAAACTGAAAAAAAAAAATACAAGCCATAAATCTAAACAAACTGTGTTCCAAATTTGAGGTTGATATCCCAAAAAATTAGCTTTCAGTAAAATTTGGTTTGGCCGCAGTACCAAACGCTTCCACTAGATGAAATTTGTCTCCCATTCATTTCCAATGCTAACAATACAAGTGTGACATTTTTTTTTTTTCAGGAAAATGTAAAGTCAAAATTAAGTAGGCCTATGTATTCTGAGGTTGTCACACCACAGAAAAATTTGTTATTAGCCACCCAGCCAAATTTGAATGATAAAAAAAGCCGGCAAGTACATATAATAAGCTATCAAAATCTTGAAAAAATGAGCAGTATTCTCTGCTCTCAAATGCTGGGGGCGTGTCCGCTGGCTGCGCTGAAACCACGCCCACTCGCGGGAAAGCTGCCGACAGTGATATTAGCTGATACTGCTTTCCGGACGGGGAGATGAATGCCGAGGCGGGAGATAGTCGGTTCGGCCCCTTTCACCAGTAACAGCGGATTATCAGTGAATCCCCAGTTGTCTCCGACGAAAGTTTATAAAATAAAATGATCACTAGAGAGGCGGGTGTTGGCAGTGATCCCTCAGCTCTCCATCAAGGTTGGCTCTTCACAAAATTAATCCACCTCTTCTTAATGTGATCGTTTTTTAGGAAATTTAAATAAAGACACCGATCTGTTTTGTACATGATCGCATCCAGGTAGTAGCCCACGCATTTCCGTGTCGAAGGCATAGCTAGCTAGCAAACTGTAGGCTGTAGTAACTACCGACAGTAACTCTCGCGATTGAGCGGCAAACTGATGCGAATGTGCTCTATTGTTAGGGGAGGAGCCAGCCAGCATCAGTGGCGTAGGGGCGTGTCCACGAGCTCAGGGGCTCCAGTGCGTCATCAAGTAGGGGCGTGTCCACGAGCTCAGGGGCTCCAGTGCGTCATCAAGTAGGGGCGTGTCCACGAGCTCAGGGGCTCCAGTGCGTCATCAAGCCCCGTTTTAGCGCCGCCCAAAAAATCCGGAAAATCGCAATGGTGAAAAACTGTTTAACGGTCTAACTCCACAATTCAGTACTTCACAGTTCACAGTCTTTGTAATATGTTTTAGCAATACATTTCTAACATTTATAATGGGTCTAGAATTTTTTTTTAGAATTGCCTTTACAGGGACTTTAACCTTTCGAATCATGTCCATGACATTTTTGTGTGTTCACACAGTGAACAAAGTGCCAAAACCTTTACCAAGTAAAAAATTCCAAGAACGTTTTTTTACGATCAATTTATTTTTGATCAAATAACTGCAGAGACTTCTTTCAAACACATTATAATTATTTCAAACTTTATATGTAAACATATTAAGTATAATGTGTTATGTTATATATACTGTATATATATATGGGGTGGGGTTCGGAACGAACAACTCAAGAGTTAAACAGAATCACCTGTTTTAAAGTCTCTGGAAACTTGGAATCCACCCAAACTCATCAGTTCCCCCTTAAGGTGGATTTGTTTCGTTAAAGCCCAGCGGACACTCGCAATAGATTTACATCAGCCGTATAATATCCCAGATACAAATTAAAATCCAAGAGCCATAGTTGTCCCTTGGCATAGCTCTTGTCATTTCAAGCTCCCCGTTATTCTCTGGCAGTGCTTTAGGACTTTGGCTTGGCTGCGAATGTTCTCCACTGTGGCCTGCCAAGTTCTGCTGTCCTCTCCCACCAGCCTGGACAACGTCCAGCCCTGTGGAGCCAGTGTGGGGGGCCAGGACTGAGCCAGACCCCAAGCCCCATCCCATGAGAGCAGACAGGAAGGGTGGGGGGACCCCACAGAAAGAGAGGAAGAGGAACGGGGACACCAATAGAAGACAGAGAAGCAACCTACAAGTTCAAACACACCATGTGTGTGTCTAAAGTACAAGTAAACTCAGTTCCTGTACATCTTTTCTTGGAAAACCCACTGGATGGAAGCGAAGTGTAGCTGCGCCCTACTGTGCGACTCCGCTTTGGCGCAACATCTGTTGTGTCATCCTGTTTAATTTGCTGCGTCCTTTATATGCACCCCACCATCACCACCTCTGATATTTCTCAGATCTTTAGCTATGAATAGAAACAATTACACAAGCTAGGTAAACAGCGATGACTTCCTCTCTTACATAAACACTGATGGAAGCGTCTGTGGAAACGGATCGTTAATGGAGCAGAAGGCAGTGTTCCTTGAGATTTGTTCTGGCTGAGCCCGTTGGGAGGACATTCCCCACCCTCTCCATATCCTCATACTGGACATGTCTTTGTGGTCGTCATTGTTTAAGATCAAGTGCGGTTTGTTTCCTAGAAGACCCTCACATATGCTGACACCCCCCTTGGTTCAACAAAACTGAGGGAAGCTGATGAAATCCTGATTCTTCAAGCGATGCAAGACATCATTCAAAGCTAAATGGGAGGGGTGGGAGTCGAAAGCTGATAAACAATGACAAAATTAATAATAATAAAAAGAACATGATATTTATTAAACATTATTTAGATGTTAATTTTTGAGTGGTGTGAGACTAAATGAATCTGTCCAATACAATATTCAAATGTCACCTAATGACCTTATAAATTATTAAATCTATTACTATTAAAACTGAGTGTCAGTGTACATTCATTAATTGTGAATCCAGAGGTTTTAAGAACTTGTTCAATAAAAACAATAGGTATTTGTTTCATATTGACTATGTTTAGTTTTTTATTGCATTTTAATTAAGTTAGGTTGTTTTAATATATTAATAATAAATAATGAATTTATATAATTTTAAGTAATTCTGAGGCCCCCTTGGAAGTTTGCTGAGAACCATGTTTGAAAGGTTGCAAAGGTTTTCATTTGTGTTTAAATGCTGGTATATACCACATCAATCATACTCAGTTGAATTGTCAAACAGCATTAAACAGCATAAAATACTTTAATATTCAATGTTACGCTTCTTCATATACCTGCAGTTTTAAGAGTGCACATCTTGACAATGCTCCCAGTTGCCTAATTTTGTTAATAAAACTAACAAAATGTTCCACCATACCAGCTTTTTTAGCGGAAATCAGACTAAAAACGGCATAATCTTTGTCTAATGTGCAACTGCAGTAGGAATTTTTTTTTTTTTTGTAAACAACCAATAAAACGTCCAGTATCTGACAGATATTACTGGGAAGGAGAGCGGACGTTTTAGGGATGGTGTGTGGTTGAAGCTAAATGGAAATCACACCACCTTCTTCTACTGAAAGCCTTTCTTTACAGCCGCCATATTGAGTTGCATTGCAACATCCCTATTCATATCTACAAGGAATCTGTCGCCTCTTCCTTAAACTGACTGTGGGTTTGGCCTGCCATCGGCATCCAATAAGATCGGTAGATTGACAAGGAAGGAAGGAAGGAAGGAAGGAGGGAAGTAAAGGGTTCTATTTTCGTTTGGTAAGTTGGGACAGAGAGTTCTGAGTTTGTTTTTTGGGCATAAAGGTTGTAAAGGTCATCACAGCCTCTGAGGGGGAAGTCAGAGTGCGAGTCAAGAGGATACTGTGTCTCTCATACAGGGACTTACCCAGTTCATCTTTCCTCTTTGGCCCTCAGCAAAACTGTTATTCACTCCACTCATCTGCTGCATTACACTCCATTACTTTAGGCTATGTGTTTTGATAAGGTAAGCAGCGCTGTAAAGTTAGGAGGAGGGGGCATCAGACAATGATCAAGACAAGAAATTGAAGTTTTAATTGCAGGTTAGAGATGGAGCGAGGATGAGAGGGAAAAAAGGAAAGAGGGAATGATTACCTAACATAGCAGCTAGTAATTTAAGAAAGGCAGGAACCATTTAACACAAAACGTGTGGTGTTTAATGAACAGTTTGCCTTCTGTGGGAGCGAATTAATCGCACTTTCTCCTTTTCCATCCATTTCATTTTCTCCTTCTCAGTGCACGTCCATTTTTTGTGCTACAGCCTATAAAAGTAACAGTGTAGAACTAAAATGAAAATCCTTTCATTAGGGCAGGCTTACTCACCTTCACGCGTCCCAAATATATGCTCCTTTTAAGAAAAGCAAAAACCTTTTCATACATCTCATTGACCACAATTTTAAGCCCCCAAAACACTTAAAAGGCTAGTGTGGCGAGCAGAACGAGGCCGAGGGCCGGTGAGAGAGCGGCACGAGGCCGGTGGCATGATTACTGATGAGCGACACACCGGTCTCGTATCTCTCACGGAGGAGCGGAAGCATAAAAGGAGGAGCGACGGGTGGGAGTGTTTACTGTAACCGCGGTACAGGCTAGTGAACGGACCAATATTGAACTTTTGCTCTTGTTCTCCTGGCTTCTAAAGGTGCGGTCATTACAGTTCGTAGAATTTTCGCAGGCGAAATCTAGTAATTTCAATGCACGCGATCAGGAATTTCGCGCCAAAGAGTTCCTCTCTCCGATTTCGCAATGTGTTTTGGTCACCCCAAATCTCCGATTTGAACAACAGAAAGCTTTGTCTTTCGGTCAGAACTCAGTTTCTCTCAAAAAAAGCTTTAGAAAACATTTAATAGCCTACAGTCCCCAAGTTGTGAAGCTTTAAGAGTGTTGTTTTTGGCCAGAGGCTAATAGCACGATATGAACTAGAAAATAGCAGAATTAGGATTCTTTAAATTATTTTCCAAGGAGAAATAAGACCATTTGAGTTCAGAATAAATGAGGACAAATAAAGATTACATTGTTCCTTTTACAGTAGGGTACACTATTCTTTTAAACCAATCTTTGTTGTCACAGACCGTGACTGTCACAGATTAAGCTCTGTTGCTGTTCTTTTGGATATGACCAGATTTGTTTAATGGTTGGCGACTTTGCTATAAACTGAAAAGGGAACAAAAGCTAGTAACTAGGACTCTTGGGTGCAGTGATGAGGTCTTGTGGGAACTAAAAATGTCTGATTAGCTTTATCAGCTAAACACAGACCATTACACACAACAGCAGCTCATTAAAACAATGTGTGAAGATTTAGAAAATTGAAAAACAGTTTTTAGAAGGTTATTCAGATTTCCTTCGCGACTTCAATTCCTCTCAGCACTGAACCAATGGCGTATAGAAAGTGTTATGACCTCTGTGAATTATCTGAGGATATTCACTTTGCAAATGAGGAAGTGATTTAAAACTTACATTTTATAAGCCTGATGTTTGTTACATAGTTAGACAGTGCTGCTGATGAGCTGAAAATATTCCAGTTAGTGGGTGTTATTGGACTATTTGTTATTTTACAAAAGATGATGTTAGCTTCTTTTGTTTTCTACACATTTCAGAGAATCTGGAAAGTTTTACTTGCATTATGGTTTCAATGGACTCCTTTGAAAGACAATTTACCGGTGAAATCTATATGTGGATACTCTTTTCTTGGTGACTTATGACTTTCCAAAACAGCTCAACAGATGGCTATACAAAAACAAGCACACATAATGGATATGTTGAGAAAGAGAGAATAATAAAACTGTGAAAAAGAGGTGGGTGTTCTTCCAACTCAAGCAACCGTACCATTTAATATAGATTAAATTTGACGTCTTCCTTTTTTTTCTGCCCCATAATCATCCTGTCACTTTCCTGTTAAATGCAGCTTTGTTCAGGATGATCAATTAAACAGTACAGAGAAGTTTGGACCCAGATCTTCTCCATTATCTACAGCAGACCTGAATCAGATTAGTAGGCAAAGTGTTCTGGCACATGTAAAAAAGCACAAGAGAAAGAGCGACCAAGTTAGTTTCTTTTTTAAAACTATGATTTTAATATTCGCTATTGCTTCTCATTACAGAGTTTAGTCCAGCATATTTCAGTCAGTAACACACTCTTTTGCTTAATTTCACACAAATCCTGTTCTAAAGATTCAAAGCAGACAAAAGAAATTATTGACAGGGTTAATGTAAAGAAATCATCAAATGTTAGTACAATCGGCAAGAAAAGATTAATCAAATTATATAACTAGAGATAGTTAATAGCTTACAATTTACAAGAGAAGGCACAGAGGCAAAGCAACAATGACAAACCAAACACCCCAGCAAATAGCTGGAACCAAATAATATTGTTCATCGAATGGGGTTTTCCATTTTCCACCACCTATGGAATTATATCATCATGGAAAAAATGTCTCTCATATCAATTTTTGTAATAAGGCATACTGTTCATATCTGGAAATGTGATTTAATGTTATTTCTCACATACAAAATATGATAGAAAAATACATTATAAAATGTTACAATGGTTATAAATAGGACTGTATATTTTCCAATGCAGGGAGCTGCTTGGGCTTGCAACCAAAAAAGAAAAAGAAAAAAGACAATAATAATAAGCTTGAATGGCGAGTTGCAGTTCATTGGCATATACAATACACAAACACTCACTCACACAATCATCAGTAAACATGCTCACACATGTCGACATGGTCTATAGTAATACTGCATGGAAGGCAAACACTAAACCAAAAAACACATTAACAAAAAAATCCAGTTCCTGGTCGTAAAAACAAATTCCATCCGTTAAATATATTTGCAGGATTTTTCCTTTAGCAATATCCAGATTAATAGTAATAAAAAAAAATGACATGCAACTTGATTACAAACGCAAACGTCTAAAAAGTATTGCATTTGCTCTGCATTAATACAAACAAATTTTTTTTTAAAAAAAAGGAGATGTATCAGTTCAAAATCCAGTTATAACCAAATAACAAAATGTAATCATAATTTGTTAATAGGCTTTTAGTTTCTGATATGGTACTGGAAGACCAACTGAAGGACATTTATTCGGTCATTTTAATAAAACTGAAAATCATTTGCATAGGAAGGAAATGTGACATGTCTGCACACAACTTTTAGTACACTTCAATTCTTCAAAAGGAATAAAATGACTAATTTACCCCAAACCTTTATCAATTTCAACCTGCTGAATTGCAAAAATGCTCCTTGAGATATAAGCTAAGCGAAAAATACCGAATCGAAGTAATAGTTTAGAAGTTTCATATTGATGTGCTTCATTGCTGCATAACAGATGTAGTGATGCTCTATAAACATACACATATATTTTCACAAACGATCAGATTGCGAGCGTAAAGAGCTCAAGAAGTACCTAATGTAGTGTGACAGGGTAAAACTCTATTAATCATTATTCGTAAAGAAAGATATTAAACGCACATAAAAACTAGTTTTTGAGTGTAACGCCTGCAACATTGTTCTGTACACCTCTTGTTTTCATGATCACCGATAAAGAGGGATTGAACAGAAATACCTGATATGTTGGCATATAACACACTGACGGACATTCATACTTGTTCATAATTGATGATAGTGTAAAATAAGGCACTTGTTTGTTTTTATTTTAAAAAAGACACCGTTTTGGTCTCTAAATATTTGTCATAAGGAAATATGCATTGTTTGTTCATCACATTTTGACAATACTGTTTTTTTTAATACAAAAAAGGATCACCTGTGAAAAATATATAATCATTTCCTGTGCAGCACCCTCGTATCAAAAAGATATTAATTGATGTTGTGTTTGTGACTGAATGCTTTTCGACAGCTCTCTGAAGAAAACGCTGGTAGGCAAGCATGGCTTTTACATCCCTTACGGACATTTGGAGCTCTAAGTCAGTTTTAAAGTAAGCTGCAGGGTTTTTCTTTTTAACTCTTCAGGATGGTATGAGAACTGCAGTGCACAAACTTAAGAGTGTTAAACATTATGCTCAATTATTCATTTTTAGAAACAAATAAAGATGTGTGTTTATTTAGTGTGTGCATGTGAAAGGCTAACATTAGGATTTTAGGTGTCGCCCAGACAGTGTTATTGCTTTATGACACTTCAGTACAGGCTGGGAAGCCCAGGTCACCTGACCAAGGAGGTCCTCAGTTTGAGAAGGGGAGTGATTCGGTTCTGCGGGTGGTGGCGTGGGGCCATCACGGCTTCTCGGCTGTGTTAAGCGAATTAAAGCTGCTTCTGGGCTCACCAGCAGGCTGCCAAAACATAGAAGCGAAGGACGAGAGCCAGAGAACTGGTCAGCAGGCAGGCAATGGTCAGGTCATCATTGGGTGAAGAGTTCAGAGGGTCATTGGTTAGTTGCCGGTGGCGGCTGGGTTGTTAGAGGAAAAAAAATGGACAGACAGAGGGGTAACGAAAAAAATAAATAAAAGGACATAAAAAGGACACAAAAGAAAAAAGATAGAGAAGGAGATTAGTTTCAGCTAGTGACGGTTGGATGACAATATGACATTACTAATTACAGCTACTGTAAGAGAAAACTGCTCAAAGTCTACATTAACACGGCAAAATCATGAAAGCCTCATGATTTAACTACAGAACCCATCCCTCAGGTGAAAATGGTTAAAGAAGCAAAAAGGCAAATCAATTACAGTCATTACGAATTAAACTAACAGCACTTAATAGTTAGTAGCAGTCAACAGAGTTTGGGTGTTTGGAAAAACCGATATCAATCCTGGATTAAGAGATGCAAGGATCCTCTGACTGCTATTAAGCATTAGAGTGCTGCTTCAATACAAAAGCCACAAAGCTGCTAGTGATAATGATATGGATTCATGAGTAGTTACAGAGATGTGACGAGAGAGGTAAAATCAGAGAGTGACAGGCTAATCAAAAGATTTCTAGACAGCACAAAAAGTTTGGTGTTTTTTTTTTACTCAAATTTTATTGCCTTTAAAATTGGACTATTTACAAGAAAAAAAATACAGAATGCTAATCAAACAGAATGATACTAAAGCACATTGGCTGAAATTTAGGGCTAAAACAACACTACAAACACAATGAACACAGTCTACTTGTTTCGCAAGCTGATCAACTCTTAGCCTAAAACCTTATAAGACAGTGTATCAAGACTGTCACAGGTACGACATCCTAAAAACAAAATGTACCCCTTATGGAAAAATAACATGGCATTGATCTCTAAGCTTACATGTTTATAAATCCCCTATTCATTTACAAATACAATAGAATTTCATAAATGTTCTTGCTTTATAGTTAGACATATTGCTTTCATAAACTCATCTTTAAAAGATCACACACGATAACTGGTTTTCCATACATTTGACAAAATTCAAAAAGAAGCTTACTGCAAAACAACAAAGAAACAAACAAACCAAAAATGGAATATTTCGTCAGTTCATCTGTTGTTCTTGTGCTAACAGGCAGGCAACAGTGTGTAACCGTCCTGCTTTGATAAACAACCTAACATCTCATGAGGTTTTTTGCGTTTCATTTTTTTTTTTCTTGTTTCACTTTGCTCTGTCTGAGTAGCGCAGACTAGGAGCTGGTGATTTAAACTCTTCAGTGCAAAATACTTGTGCCATATTTTTATGATGAGGAATTTCTTGAATGGCGAGTTTAAGGGATCATAAGCACCTTTATAATGCACAGAGCAACTATTTTAAAAACGAGTGGTGCATATGATGACTTGCACTCTCAAACAAGTCCTAACCTTCATAACTGTCTAGTCTATCTCATGTGACACTGTCCAAGCCAGGTGCTAGGAATATTTCATCCAATGCATTTCATTCAATGGCATTTTCCCTGCACAGAAATCTTTTACAAATGATCATAGATCCTTCTGTGGCTGTGGGCAGTAAGCCAGACAAGGTAGACTTGACTTTTTGTGCAATTTCACAATTGTTATGCATTAAACTGGTCAGTTGTATTGGTCTATTAAATTATGACATGTTAAAGTCTTATGGGAGTGAAATTCACTTATATTGATCAGTAGATTCTCACATTTAAAGTTTTTTTCAGGAGTCATAGTTATTATATGTACAGTTTTGGCACATCCACATGTTTGCGATATGAGTTGTTTAATTCAGTTTCATTACAGCAATCTTTAAAAGCTGGTGCTGTAATTCCCTTAGATCCAGTTTATTCCATTTAAGGCATTTGAACGATTTTTTTATCATGAATATGCTCAGTGACCCGGGCCAGAAATTATTACTTTTAACTTACAATACAATTATCAACTGATCTATACATAATAACTGCAGTAAAGGGTATAAATAAAATATGTAAGTTGAGGAAAGATTCTCAAGAATGCATTAGAAAATTGCAACATGAGGGAAAAAAAAAACAGATTTTGCAGAAATCAAAGTATCTTTACAGAAGAAATACTGTAATTAGATACAGCTTATAACAAGCCTGAAAAAATATTCAGTAGTTTGAAGTTTCTCAATTAATATGATTAAGTATACATCTGTATCATAAATTGGGGGAAAATTCTATATGCTTGCCTGGCCAGGTTGAAATATGATAAATAAGAGTAATCTTAGATCTTCCTCCAAAACCTAAATCTTGTAAAGTTGTTCCATTATTCAGAAAAACTCTTTGTAAGCTGCCAAAAACTGTTTCAAAGGATCAGGATTGGAAAGTAGATTTAAATGGGACACTGTATTCAAGCGGCATTAAATTATCTTCAAATACACTAAAACTATGAAAGAATATTAAAGGAATGACAAATGAAGAATAAACCGAAGCACACAAACAGGTGAGCTCCATTACCCTTCATTGACTATGAGCCTGAAGGCCATCACAACGTCATCAGTGTAAGGAGTGCAGTGGACAGTCAGTTTTGCTCCATGTAGGTTCTGTGAACCCAAAGTGGTTCTAACACTATCACACTAGTTTGTCATCTACATACGTCCACAACTAAACTTCAGGTCATGTTTGTCTCAATATACAATGCATGTAAGTGCTGAAATTATCAGATCATACCAATAGTCTGTTCCAAAACCTGGTGAGCTGCCTACAGAGGCAGTTGTTATGAGCCAAGTAATATGCTCATTGATTCCATTCTGACTTTAAGGACATTCGCAATGTGAGGACTAAAGATAGCCTCGTTTTACCTCATTTTAGCATAAGGTGGAATGGTATGTATCCTTCACAGAAAAGGCAATCCCAGAATGCATTGTGACGTTGCATTCATTTAATTACTGACAAGTAATGATTTAAAAAAAAAACTCTATAATCTATCCAGTATTTGTCGATTATGCAGGAGCGTAATTTGTTAGTTTGTCAATAACCAAAACTGACAAGTACACCACCACCCACCCCACTCGTTTAATGCTTTTATACACGCTAAGTTCCCATCTGAACTGAATGGACCAATTATCAGCACAATATGATTGAACCCCAGTTTATTTTATTCTGTGTTTGTGGCGCGCAAATCACCTAATACTGTGCACGCGTTACGCGAGCTGTTTCTATCGCGACGCAGATGATCAAATGTGCGATCCATTTGTATTCTTTTGAGAATTAACAACTTTAAAACGCTATGGAGAGAGTCAAATATTATCTAAAACTGCTAATAAACTAAAAAGACTGATGAAAACAGGAGAAAACAATCAAGTTGCATAAATTATAAAGATTTTTTAACTACTCATGACCACCCAAACTAGAATTTATCACGTTTTTTTTTTTTTGAGTTGCTATTTGTAGATTAATAAAAAAAAGAAAAAAAGTCAACATTTAGGAGCTATCAATGGTCTCACATGTAATTCTAGCCTTATCGTAACAAATGCTATAGTTAAACAGTTACAAAAACTATATGATACATTTTCATTAGGGCAAGTACAAGTTTAAAGTAGGGACGTTCTTGAATTACTGACCAAACCAGCAGTTTTCCCCATGTGTAAAATGTGTTCTGTTCTAATGACGACGGACAGGAAAAACCTGGCCTTCAGATATCCCAAGAGATGACATAGCTGTAATCATTATGAGCCTGATGAACTGTTAAGGAATAGGAAATAAATCATTTCAATATAAGAAAATGTAAAATTAGTTTGACTTCCCATGGCATTTTGAAGTAGAAAATTCTGTCAAACTGATAAGGTTCCAGATGCTTAAATAATATACAAAACATCATATATCCTATGTAAACAAGTAATTGTTAACTATAGGCTATTTCTTAATTGCAGTTATGTTATCAACCAACTTTGCATGTGTGGATTATAGGTAAGATACCACAAAATTTTGCTAAATTAAATAAATAAACTCTGAGACCCTGCTAAAACGGTTCACACGTCAACACCCCCCCCCCCCCCCATGTTCAAACCAAAACTAAGCCCTTGGTTCTTTGGATCTATATACCCTTAAAGTATCACACTGTTAGCTTAGCAACATGCTAACTGCAAACTATTGAAATCAATTGCAAGTCGAGTCTCTTGTGTGGAATGCAATTAATGTTACGTGTTGCTTAAGCAGAGTGTTCCAAATTGTACATTAACAGTGTTCCATGGTGGTTAGGATGCTCTTTTTGAAGGTAGCTCACTAGATTTTGGAACAGAGCTGAAATCTCTGAGTTCGGAATGTTTTGACCTATTGTAAATCGGTTATAATTTTTTTTTGTTCCAGTATTCTATTTTTAACCTTTGCTTCAGTGACCCCAACGAACATGCTCAACATATAATACAAGTAAGATGATAACACCTTCAGTTTCAATGCATTTCTAGTCTGGCAGGTTTAGTGAGTAAACAAACCCTGCACAGTATGACTGGCGTGTACTATACCCGATAACAGCAACACTGAAATCTCAAATGATGCTTTTGTTTGGCAGGTTAGAAGTTGCTAAAAAAAAAGTTCATCTCTTTGTATTGAGTGAGATGCAATGAAAAAGACAGTGTAATCAGCATACCGAAGAAGACAAAGGACACACACACACACACACACACACACACACACACACACACACACACAGAGCACAGTTTGAACACTGGAGCTAAACTAACCTCGTTCTGCGGTCACTACCCTTTGGTAAGGATGGACGCGCATATCCTGCCTTCGTACTTTAGTAGTCACTGCACCTGCTCAGAGCGCAACATTGCCAACAAAACAAGAATTAACAGATTATTCATCAAAATACATTAAAACGACATTTCACACAAAATTGTTTCACAAACAAGGCTTGTGAGTCCAAATTACAAGGCACAAGTGACCTTTTCTCCATTGTGAAATCACATCATGTTGTTCCCCTTCTCAATTTCCCAGTAAATCTGAAGTATTTCCATAAAAACACAAATGCTGCTTAATGCTCTGACTAATTTAAACTATAGAGCCCTTGTATTCCTCTCAATACACAAGACGCTTCAGATCAAATGAATTCACTATAGGCTTTCATGGAGAATGTTTTACACAAGCACGTTATATTAGCAATAATACTGATCACTCTCTAAATATCTAAGATACAGTTGCAGGAGAAATTAAGTGATACAAATATTACAAGCTAAACAAATATAGATTACTTTCAAACAGAGGAATGTAATAAGGCTTAATTATCAGTATTTTTCTCTGAAAATATCAATTTTTTAATCTATGAATAAGTCAACAAAACAGTTATGACCAGTGTAAACATGAGTAGTAATGATCTTTAGTCTTTTGTTTCTTATAAAAATCAGTTTCTTTTCTTCTTCATTTGCTCTTTTGTTCCAAGGCAGCTGTAAAGCAAAGCATTTTTAACACTCGTATGGGCTGAAGACTGTGTAAAACCCCTGAGCATTACTAGCCTTTTGTCGGGAAAGCCATACCTACAAGGACAAGACAGAACGCTGGAGTTAGTCTACTGGATCTCTGAGCAAATGAGGACAAACTGTGTACTCCAAACAGGGTTGGACATACAGAATATAATAATAAAATATATATTTTTAATATATATTAGGGCTGTCAAACGATTCAAATATTTAATCGCGATTAATCGCATTAATGTCATAGTTAACTCGCGATTAATCGCAATTATTTTTATCTATTCTAAATGTCTCTTGATTTCCTTTTTGTCCCATTATTTTTTTCTCATTTTAATGCTCTTATCAACATGGAAAAGTGCTTTGTGCAAATGTTTTTTATTGAAAACAACATTGACATATACTGTGTTCAATTTCTCACTTGGAGCAAATAATCTCTCAATGTAACACTGTAACATCAATAAAAGGGTGAAAGAAAAAATTACGAGGTCCTGATATTGACGAGGGGGCGGAGAATTCGCATCAGTTGTGTGTGTGTGTGTGTGTGTGTGTGTGTGTGTGTGTGTGCTTGGACATCAAGTGGTATTTCAAACTGGACGCGCTGCGATGATGATAGCTCAGTTCACAACGACAAAACACACAGATCACTTTGGTCTTCTCAATGGAACCATTTGGCAACTTTTTAAAAGTAAACTTTCCATTCAGAATCTTATTGGCATCCATTTCGGCGTCTCGCGCTCGTCATCCACTCAAAACGTAACGTTAACCAACTATTTTGGCCGGCTCGCAAGCCCAAACAAGTGTGTGCGGCGCGCCTGTTGTTTTGTTTCTGGTCTAGCTAGATCCGCTTGCGCTTTGGTCGACGAAGCAACAAAACGTCCTCGCGCGGCGCAAGCCATTGAAATGAAAGGGTTTCATAGCGCGGCACAAGCCATTGAAATGAATGGGTTTCAAAGCGCAGCGCCGCGCATGCCGCATCCTGTTGCAAAAGCATGTGAAAAAAAGTTTGCTAGGCCAAAAAGATCGTTAATCGCGCGATAAAAAAATTTACGCCGTTCAAATGGGTTTGCGTTAACGGCATTAATAACGCGTTTGACTGACAGCCCTAATATATATATAAAAATACTTAAATATAAAAAATTATGTACTTTATTTTTTAATAAAATAAAACAATATATTAACATAAAATGTATTATTATTATTGGTGACTCTTTATAATAAGTGTAGAGTAACAAAGCAATAATATAATTTGCAAATTACTAGTTTATAGTTTATTTACTGCAGTTAATACATTAATAGACTATATACAAATAGTGAGTTCTTCATTCATTGTCACTGTAAATTAAAAAAGTGTTATTGTTTAATTAGCTCATATGTAAAGCGTTAGATAATGCTTTAACAACTTATAAACCATGAATATTTCACACTTTAGATTACATCATGGAAAATCGTAAAATGCCATTAATTAAGTGCTTTAATCCAGCCATTATTGGACAGGAATTACATTAGTATCAAGAGTTCCTTAAAATGTTTCAAAGTATTATATAAAGTGTTACCTTATTATTATTACTATTATTATGAATATAAACCGCTACAGACAGATGAACAGTATAGCAAAATATCTGACTGTTGACAAATACCATGCATTTTGTGTATATCATACCAGTCATAACTCCAAATCATGGTAATTGCATAATCTGTATAAAATACCTTTAAAGACAAACAAATTATCAAATCTCTTACCTAACACACCACTGGAATCAATAGGATATTCAAGAATGGAGGCTGGGGCTAGGGTGTAGGGGTAATCGTAGGGTGCATAGATGATGCCTGACTCGGGGGTCTGGGGTAAGAGGTGGTGCGGCGTGCCCGTGGGCATGAGGGCAGAGGTCTGGATCTGTCGGATGAGGGGCATGAGGGTGGGTGCGTTGGGTGCAGGGTTACGCAGAGCCCCAGTGGGCATCCCCGGGGAGGGGCCGGTGATAATGCGGGGAGCTTGTGCTGTGGCGGCCAGGGAGAAGGCTAAGGCTGCTAAACAGAACAACATGCACAAGAGCAAATACACAAAGATGTGAGGGGAAAAGAAACTCAGGTGCTGAGTTTCTACCTTGTTTTCCATTACAAAAAGCAAACCAGCTGCCTATGCAAATATTTTCACCCAACAAGTTTGCGTATTAATTCAATTCACATGGCAACAAAAAATTAGAGATGGGAAACTTTGGTCCTGGAGGGCCACTGTCATGCAGAATTGCAGCTCCAACCCTGATAAAACCTCGCATGCCTGCTTCCTAGCATTCCTGAAGACATAACCTATTCAGAGGCTGCATCTTTCGAAGGCCGATTGTGTCACGGTGGCGCGACAAAAGGCGGTCCCAATTCGATGGCTCCTTCAAATGTTTCCTTTGTTTCCCGTGCAATGAAGGATAAAACGGATGGATCTTTGTCGGCCTTGCCTACCCCAGAATTCATTGTGCGCCAGGATTTTGCCGAAATTTTTTTAACCGTTTTGTTTTCAGACAGTTTAACATAACATTAAAAAAGTCCAGTACAAATGTTACTGCGACGACTCAACAACAGCAGCTGTCATAGTTGCTTGGAGACAAGAACAATCTTCCGTAGGCTCGACCGTCCCATTTAACAGTGCTCGTTCCGACCTTCGCTGATTTCGAAGGATGCAGACTCTGAATTGGGACACAGCTATTGATTAGCTTGTTCAGGTGTGTTTGATTAGGGTGGGAGCAGGACAGTGGTCCTCCAGGACCGAAGCTGCCCATCCATGGTTTAGGTTATTATTATTTTAAGTCAATATTCAAACTTTCTTTTTAATCAAGTTCACAAAACCCCAAAATAGACAGCACATCTAAAACTGAAATGATGTACAAAAAGACTCAGTGTAAGATGTACGCTAAGTGGCTCGAGTTGAATTAATTGCAAGAAAAGAGTGGTTTATAACAGAACCCTAATCAGAATGTTTGAGGAATATCAATATGGTGCTCCAATATCTTGCAAGCACTGTAAACAAAGCTAAAGAGCCCAATAGAGGCGAGTTGTATTGCAAAAAAGTAAAACTTTGAAAAGAAATTAGTTTAATATAGAGGAATGAATATTAGAGGGAAAGAGAATCTGGACAGATAAACAGGTCGATGTTTGATGATGTCATTCTTACGTGACTTGATATTGGCGTCTCTGTATGTGCCGTTGAGTATGGCCAGCTCCATCAGCTGCATTTTTTTCAAGCTGTCTTCGCCTTCAGCCTGCACATACACATGAAAAAAAGTTGTTTAGAATAATTTTACATTGTTTAACTTACTTAAAAAAACCTGGATTCTACAGGACTACACTTTGTCTACTAGAATGTTTGAGAAGTAGGCAGAGAAGTAGGCAGTGAAGTGGCGTTTCGCACTTGCTAACAGCTAGCGGATGATTTACTCTGCCACTGTTAAAACAAGCCAGCCCCAAAGAGCAAGAGGTTAAAAAAACAGATAGCATTACTCTCAGCATTACGATCCACGCCTCTCTGCATGCCCGTTTTCCGTCGGTTCATCTAACAAGCCGTTTCCCCCTCTGCATAGTTAACTTCCCCTGAAGTGGACACTTTTTTGTCAATTCATATATAAACCACTGGTTCTCAATCAGGGGGCCTCAGCAAACTTCCAAAGGGTTTGGGGGCCACAAGATGACTTACAATTATTTTTAAAAAATCAGACAAAAGTATTTAAATTAGTAAAAACTACAATTTCTTGTTTTAGTTTACCCACTTAATTTTTTTTTTTTGAAGAACCAGGATTCCCAGAGTCTTTAAAAACTTGGAAATATGAGGTAGCCTAATTTTAAATAATGTGTTTCTAGACCTGGAAAAGTCATGTAAATTAATAAAATCTTACCCAAAAATAAATAAATGTTGATTTATTTATATAAATGTTGATTTATTTATATAAATATATATATATATATATAAATAATAATAATTAATAATAATAATATACACACACATATATAAACATACACACACAATCAATTATTATTATTATTATATATTATTATTATATATAAATATATTTTTTTTAAATATAAATTTACATTAATTTTAATTATGTATTTTATATATTTTTCTAGTTATGCTAAACACTAAAATAAATTACATTAATCTAGTAATATCATGACCGCCTGGAAAAGTTATGCGGTCTTCAAATATTGCGGACAATATTCTATTGTCTACAACACTTGTTTTCCACCTAATTATTTATCTGTGCATGACATGTAAAACAGCCATAAATGCACTGATCTATTGACAGTAACCGTATAAAAATGTAAGCCTAAATAAGTGAAAAGATCAGCAACTGACTTTTCGTCAAGCTCCCATACAGTAAAGTCTGTGTTCGGAGGAGGTCAGGGAGGGGCATGGCAGACAGTCCACAGAATAATATGAACTATGTCAGCAAGCAGAGAAGCGAAAGAAACGCGGAGCTTTTCAAAGTGGGATCAGTGTGAGAATGTGTGTGTGTGTGTGTGTGTATACCACCCTTCTCTCTGCTTGCTTTGCTGAGATCTGCCAGCCAACTGACCGAAGCTAGTGAATATCAACCACTATTCCAACTGTGTGTTAGTGAAAATACATTATATAGATAATACATATAATAATTATATAATCTTTTGATGAAGGAAATGCTGAAAAATCTGAATTATTCTTGTGAAATTAACTTCTCTTTCATTAGCTTTTAGAATGGTGGAAGAGCACAAGTCAAGCTCAAACCTGTTATGAAATGACATTTTAAAACTCTGTACTATAAATTTTTCATTACACAATAGCAAGTTGGTATGAGCCACCACAGTCATCAAAAATATAGGAAATAGCAGAAAGTCAAATAAAGTGGTTTTTCGGGTTAAGACTACGGAAACTACAGTTACCATGGTAAATACACAATACTAGCAGGAACTGTTAATGTAACATACGAACACTGATCCATATATTTAGGTTATAAAAAATATATCCTGGATGCAAAGCTTTAGTTAAATCATCATTCAATAAAGAAACGAATGGGATGAATTTGCTTAGAGAGTGATTTGTTGCTATGGGGATTCTTTTATATCTTGATATATAATTGCAGAGACTAATTTTTCTCCCAAGTTAGACAGAAAGACTAGAGATTCTAGTCTCTGAGGGGAAGAGACGTCTTCCATATGTTTTGGGCCTTGAGCTGGAAAACAAACGCCACAGTAACTTTTTTTCTACACTGGCAGTGAAACATTCAACATTTTTGAAATATGAAAATGGTGAAGAAGTGCATGACACTGACTTAAACAAAACAAAAACAGATCAAATTGAATTCAAAATAAATAATCAAAACATTATCTTTGAACACTACTTTATTACAAAAAACAACTTCTACAGATTTCTTACAGCTTTTAATGAGTAATCAGTGCCAAAAAAAAAAAAAAGCTGAACACTTCCCCTGGATGGTTTGATGAAGAAACACAAACACAGTGGGTTTACCTTCAAAATGAGAGCTTCCTGGAGTAAACAGTGATAAACTTTATAAAGAGCTTATTCTTCATTCAGGATTTCATTGCAGGGAAAGGGCACAACTGTCAATCAAGGATCAGTGCATCCCCAAGAGGGTTTCCATAGTAGCACCACAGGGAGTCCAGAAACCCTCTCTCTTTGACAGCAGAGGAGGGATTACAATCCACAATTACACAATATTCCTGAATTCCATTCTCTAATTCTATTCTGCTTTCTACATTAAATAGCTGCTTTTCACAAGAAATACCAAAGACTCAAGAAATGCTTTTTCTGTATTTCACTTTAAAGTTAACAAAACAACATTTGCAAAAGTATTATTTTATTATTATTTAAATACTATTACAGTATTTATTAATATTTGAATGAGCCTTTTTCTGTTTTAATCATTGTTTAAATGATCTGTTCAAAATCATTTTCTGTAATAAATTTAAATTAACAATACCAACACAAACAATATGTCTATAATGTTACACATTTTGAGTGAAAAGGAACAATAACTGAGAAAAAAAAAACTAATGCAACCCACTTTACAGGTATTGAACAAGAATAATATCAGTCATTGACTGGATTATGTCACTACTTGATGGATAAAAAAAACGAAGAAAAAAAGTTCAAGTTAAGGAGTGAAATTTTGATGTTATGCGACAAAGCAAAATAGTTTCAGAGGACATGGAAATGGTATTGAAGGAAATATGACCAATTCTGATTTCAAGATTAAGATTATATCCTAAGATTAGATAACTCTGATGCAAGAATATTGCTATATTTCAATGTCTGACCTCGTAGCTATTTTATAAATGAAAAAAAAAAGAAAAAAAAAACCCGTTGTGAAAAACACTACAGAAAAAGAACATTTCTCTCAAATCTCACTAGGCTTCTAATGGCACTTCCTCCTAACCTGCTGTCACTTCCTTTAGACCCAAAGGTTAATTGGCATTCAGCTCTGCGTCCCAGGGCAATTCTGAGACTTCTGTTGGTCCCCTGTGGGGATCTTTTGAGTCTTGACCCTTCAGTCCTGAGCTCCTCATTAATTTATAAGCAAAGGTAATTAAGCGTATTAAAAACTGCAAACGGTGCTCACCTTTGCACATCTGGAGTCATGTGTGCTCAATGTCTCAAAAAAGGAATTCTCATGGAGGAAAGCAACTCCTCTGTTTCTGCTCCCTGCTCACATTTACCTGTCTGAGGATGGAGAGCAACAAGCAGGGAAACAGAAAACCTGCTGAGCACAGCTCTTTCGATTAGGAGTGTTCTCCTCAGAGTAAATCTATTTAGCAGTGCCCAAGCAGCTTTTCCATGAGTCTAGTTTGCAAATCAATGTGATTTTTCCACTCAAAACATTTTTTTTTAAACCTCTTCTCAATAAATACACACAAGGTCAGGAGATCAAAGGGACAAATCACTCACCGCAGGGACAAGCAGTTTCTTGACCTCCTCGACAGCTCTCTTGAGTTTGATCTCAGCACGGTTCTGAGAGTCTTCCACAGTGATGAGGACATGCAGGTCTTCGTTCAGGTGTTCCCAGTTGGGCTTTCCTCTGTTTTGCTCTTCCTGTTCAAATGAAAACAGAAGAACCGTTTGAGAACCAGGACTGTGTGCACTATTCAAAGATTTTTTTTAATCAATTCCCGAAATTGAATTGATGTGTCAAACAGGATGCAGAATTGCAATTCGAATTTGAATGCAAGCAAAATTAATTACAATTAAAAATTGACAGACAGACATATAGACAGATGGTTTCAAACTCATGAATTGCAAGGGAGACAGACGAACGGATGGATAGACAAAAGGTTCAAACTCATGAATCGCAAGGGAGAAAATTCTTCAGACAGACAGACAGACAGACAAGAGGTTTCTAACTTATGAATTGCAAGGGAGGATTTTAAAATAACAAAAAGGCTAAAAAATAAAGTCATGGACAGTCAGAGAAAAGACAGGAAATGATAGTGAGAAAGGGGTGGGGTGAGATTGGCAAATGACTTGATTCGCCCACATAAGAGCAACTGGAAGACGTGTCGGAGAACGTGCACAACCGGCCAGGCCACATTTCCAACAAGACATTTTTCGAAAGTATTTGCCAGGGACATTTGTAAGACTCTGGATCAATTGCCTATGAGCGCACAGACCGTTTCCTGTGAATACGCAGTGCCACAGTTTCCATGGAAACTTTTCCAGACTCTTATTCCAACTGTACAGCTAAACATGGACATAACCTAAAACATCAACAGACACTTAGCAACAGTTAGCTTAGACACAAGTGACTGTCGGTTTATCTCAGGGTTCAGACCGCCAACAGCAGTGACAATCCTGTTGCCATAGAAATGGGGCGTTGAGCCTTATTGAATGCATTGTCTCCAGCTGGGTTTTTCATCACAGCGGGGCTTATGTTTACGACTCAGCTCAGGCCTACAGAACAATCCATTACTGTGAACTCGCTCGCTGCCTTCTGAGGTTCCCACTTCAAGCAATCACAGACATCGCCATGGCCTCAAGGGAAAAGTTTGAAGGAGAGTAACAAAAACATAGACGGCCCGGCCTTATCCTTGACCGGGGGACGCCAGCCTCAGATCACAGTTGGTGGCGTTGTATTTGCTAATAAGTGGCTGCCACCGCCTTAAAATATAGAGTAATTAGATGATCAAATATGTGCATCCGATAAGGCTGCAGTCTTGAACACAGCTGGTTATGTGCTAATAATAACTGTAATTTTGACTCTGAAAAAGTCTAAGCAGCAGCACAATGCATAGAGGTCTTCTTCTGTCCTACTTTTGGTGGGTCGGCAGTTTTGTGCACAACACAGCAAAGTGTGAAAAAGTTAATAACAGCTATAGATAGATCAACAGTGAATGTAAAAGGCCAATCCAACGCAAGCTGTAATTACAGAAAGTTCACATCAACATGATTTTAGCAAGCTTTCATAGAAGGATTGTGCACCTAATTGGTGCATTTGGTCTATTTTCGATTTTCATTTGTACACAAACTTCCCTCAAATTTTAGAATCTTTATTTTGCTTTTGCGTGATCCGAATTACAGCGTACAGCCTAAACAGGCCTATTCCGTCATGTCATGTGATGATATAAACGTAGCAGTTTGCTATAGTAATAATTTACAAAAATATATATCTGCCATCATTTACTTCAAACTCAGTATGACTATCTTCTGTGGAATATGAAAGGATATCCAAGGTTGCTCTTGTTCCATAAATGAAACCATATGTTACTCACATAAAGATAATCGAATGGCTTGAAGCATAACACTACTTACATTTCTTTTTATGGTGCTTTTTTGCTTGTTTTGGAACCTGACAGTTCCTGGTACCCATCCACTTTCATTGAAGAAAAGCTTACCTTATCCTTTTGTGTTCCACAGAAAAAGGAAAGTCATACAGGTTTGAATGACATGCAGGTGAGTAAATAACCAACAACATTTTAATATTTGGATAAATGAATGCTTTAATTACAAAACGCCTTTCACAGCCAAAAAACCTAACCCTATTATTTGTTTTATTCCAGGAAATCTAATTTAGAGAACGAGAACAGATGCAGATGGCATCTCCATTTGACGCATGACTTGTTTGCCCCTGGCTGTAACTTTTCTTATTTTTCTCGCTTCCTTGATTGTCGTCATTTTTCACAAGATTGATGCACAGGTTTCGCTCTGCTGTCAGAGTAGTTTCAGTGTTACAGAAAATAAGTCTGCAGAACACTAGAGGGCTTGATGGTTTCATAATCTAACATTCATTTTAGCACAATACTCAAAAACTTCACAGATTTAATTTTGTCATGCTATTATGACAACAGCTTTTTGCACTGCTGTCATAAAACAATTATGTCAAACTTGAGGAAACAGCTGAGGTTTAAACTTTCCATTTCAATTGTCTGTTCTGCGCTTCCTAGATGTGCAACAGTAGTCTGGCAAAGAATGCTGAGCCACCAGTCTGTTTTTCCGTCTTGACCCACAGTACGAAACAGCCTTTATAAGCATCTCTGGTGTGATAGACATAGATTGGTGCAATACAGTGAGAGAATGGCACTTTGCCTAAGGCATCTCAGCTCATTGTGTTCCATTAATTCCCCATCAATCTGAATCTCATCAATGCTTCTAACCCAATATTTTACTGTGTATGCTCTTAATGTTTTATGTGCATGCCTGTGTAGGAAGTAGAAGTTGCGCTGTGAGGAATAAACACAGATGGTGTATCCTCAAAAATCCTCAAACTGATGAAACAAGTGATTTCTATTATGTAAAAAGGCGACATTTTATGATCCATCTGTGGATCACTACTACAGGCTTGGTGTGTGGGAGTGGGAAACAGCCGTGAACTCAAAACGGTAGTTGCTAGTGTCTGTATACCACATTGAAATTAAACAGGATGACATCAAGCACTTTAGAAAAGCACCAATGCAATGCCATTAAAGCACAACAACATTTTGTAGCTGTGATGGCTAAGGCCACACTGAATGAACATTTCATTTGAATGGTTCTAGTTTACTTTTGTATTTTATTTTTTGTATGCGAAATTAATATTTCGTTTGTTCTAAGGGATTAATGTTTTTTTGTGTGTTTATTTATAAATTCCTATGTAATTATTTTGTTTCTTTAAATATAATTTACCCAAATATTGGAACTGGAGGAGGCTACGTTGTCTCTTAGCGCGCATTAAACCTCAAAGAGCGTCAAAGCCAATAACCATTATTTCTAAAGTGCACGCTAGTGAGTAAATGAAACCACAACCAAGATATGAGTTTGACATTTTATTTAGTTTGTTTGAATGTGTACATCTTACCCGTGGTTCCGCTGGGATCCATGACTGCAGCATGGAACAAAGGCTTGGAATTAAAATGGCACGGCCTTCCTGGTGTCCTTTATATCTTCGGTTGGGAATTATGGGAAATGTAGTTTTTGGGACAATATGTGTTGGGGTCCTGTGTTTATTTGAATGTTTAAATTGGGTTTTTTTTTGTGTGTGTGTATGTTTAAGTGTATTTTCATTATTGCTTTTATGGTAAATGTGATTTTTATGTTTATTTGAGTTTGTGTATATATATATTATATATATATATATATATATATATATTATATATATAAATAAATATATATATATATATATATATATATATTAGGGCTGTCAGTTAAACGCGTTATTAACGGCGTTAACGCAAACCCATTTTAACGGCGTTAATTTTTTTATCGCGCGATTAACGGTCTTTTTGGCCTAGCAAACTTTGTAGTTTTTTTTTCCGCATGCTTTTGCAACAGGACGCGGTGTGCCCACATGCGCGGCGCTGCGCTATGAAACCCATTAATTTCAATGGCTTGCGCCGCAGCGAGGACGTTTTGAAAGCGCAAGCGGATCTAGCTAGACCGGAAACAAAACAACAGGCACGCCGCACACACTTGTTTTGGGCTTGCGAGCCGGATGCGGCGAGCGCGAATCTCTCTGCTCGCGCGCGGAATATAATGTGCCGAGCACAAATCTCTCTGCTCGAGTCGCGCGCTCTCAGACACACGCAGCTCTTGTAAGAATTTTCTCTGGCTCGCTCAGAGAATATGTACCTGCACTTAAAGGATAGTTCGGCCAAAAATGATATTTAAACCATGCATTACTCACCCTCAAGCCGTTTGAGATGCATCTGTCAATCTTGTTTCAGACGAACACATTTTCAGTTATTTTTGAAAATGTCTTAGACCCTTCAGTGGATATAATGTGAAGCAATGGGGTCCACCTCCTTCAAGTCCCAAAATGTGAATACATCCTTCACAAAAGTAATCCATCCGGCTTCAGGGGGATAAACGAAGGCCTTCTGAGGGTAATCCGTGCGGTTTTGTCCTAAAAATATACATATTTAAAACTTTATAAATGAAAATATCTGACTTCCGGCAACGATCGACTGCGCGTTCACGGGTGATGGAAGTCGGTGTACGAGGTAATACGTAGAGTAGGAACTGTTGTGACGTAGAACGAACGCGCCAGCGCAGCCAGAGAGCAGAGCAAAACAAAAACACGAAAGCGCGTGAACGCACGCGTGTCGATCGTTTGCCGGAAGTCAGATATTTTCATTTATAAAGTTTTAAATGATGTATATTTTTACGACAAAACCGCACGGATTACCCTCAGAAGGCCTTCGTTTATCCCCCTGGAGCCGGATGGATTACTATTGTGAAGGATGTATGCACATTTGGGACTTGAAGGAGGTGGACCCATTGCTTCACATTATATCCACTGAAGGGTCTAAGACATTTTCTAAAAATAACTGAAAATGTGTTCGTCTGAAACAAGATTGACATATGCATCTCGAACGGCTTGAGGGTGGGAGTAATGCATGGTTTAAATATCATTTTTGGCCGAACTATCCCTTTAAAACGTGTTCAGTGCAATCGCGAATCTCTCCTTTTCCCCAGCTAACAATTTTAGGTTATAAGAATGTTTTCATAACGTTCCCATTAAGTTTTAAAAACGTATTTCTGAATGTTATAGGAACGTTCAAAAACGTCCAGTTTTGAGTGGATGACGGAGCGCGAGACGCCGAAATGGATGCCAATAAGATTCTGAATGGAAAGTTACTTTAAAAAGTTGCCAAGGGTCCATTGACAAGACCAAAGTGATCTGTGTGTTTTGTCGTGTGAACTGATCATCATCGCAGCACCTCCAGTCTGAATACCACTTGATGATGGCCAAGCACACACACACACACACACACTCACACACAGCTGATGCGAATTCTCCGCCCCCTCATCAATATCAGGACCTAGCCAGTATTTCTTTCACCCTTTTATTGATGGACAGTGTCACATTGTGTGAGAGATTATATGCTCCAAGTGTGAATGTTTTAGTGTGAAAATTGTGCAATGTTTTTTATTGAAAACAATATTGGCATATACTGTTCAAAGGCAAGCCGATCCAGTTTTCCATGTTGATAAGAGCATTAAAATGAGAAAAAAATAATGGGACAAAAAGAAATTAAGAGACATTTAGAATAGATAAAAATGTGCGATTAAATGCGATTAATCGCGAGTTTAACTATGACATTAATGCGATTAATTAAGAAACATCTGAGAACCAGAACACAGTAATGTGCTGATGTCCCATTAATTAGTCAGTGTTTTTTTGTTTTTTGTTTTCAGTCTTTCTTCTGTACAATGTGTGGTCAGTACTTAAGTGTTGCAGTCAATACAATGACACTTTGTTGACTCCATGAATGTCTCCTGAAAATTTTATGGAAGAACCCTTACAGTAGGCATTACTTGTTCTGTCCTTATTTATTTGTTCTTTTTTATTTGTTCTTTCTTGATTTTGATAGTTTAAAGAACTGGATATTTGTAACATGCCCATACTTCCTCTTACCTAAAAACTTGGACTAAATGGTGTAGGATGGAGACATTGCAAGGAAGTGAAACCGTATTCTTTGAGCTTGAAAAACAGAGCATTCTCCTTTATCTAATAGCCCTCATTTTCATTTTAATGCGAGTAATTTTTCCTCTGTGTCAGGCAGCCTTGGAGGCAGGCAGATCGTCTGCCTCAGTACTAGAGTTGGAAGGCCATGCAGACTCCGTCAGGAATTCCATTAAAATGGAATTGCTGGATTTGTCTCCTCCCATTTGGTATCTATTAGTTATGTGCTGTCGCAAAGATAGAATATGGTCTTCGTCACTATAAGACATGCAGTAAAAACACGGCTCACAAGCTCTTCCAAAGAAAGAAAGAAAGAAAGAAAGAGAGAAAGAGAGAGAGAGAGAGAGAGAGAGAGAGAGAGAGAGAGATGGAGGAGAGAGAGAGAGAGAGGAGAGAGAGAGAAGAGAGAGAGAGAGGAGAGAGAGAGAGAGAGAGAGAGAGAGAGAGAGAGAGAGAGAGAGAGAGAAAAGAAAGAAAGAAAGAAAGAAAGAAAGAAAGAAAGAAAGAAAGAAAGAAAGAAAGAAAGAGGAAAGAAAAAGAAAGAGAGAGAGAGAGAGAGGAGAGAGAGAGAGAGAGAGAGGGAGAGAGAGAGAGAGAAGAAAGAAAGAAAGAAAGAAAGAAAAGAAAGGAAAGAAAGAAAGGAAAGAAAGAAAGAACACTGTAAAAAATAAAGTTGCTGACAAATGTTTAAGTTAAATCAACTTGGATGTTTGAGTCTTTATAATAATTTAATCTTGTATAACTAACTAAAAATGTTAAAATTGCTCAACTTATTTTGATGAGTTAAACTAATGTAAAAACATGTCATTACTTATTGATCATATATTTTAATCAAAAGAAAGAAATAGTAAAAAGGGAAGGAAAAGACAAGAAATATTTAAAAAAGAGAAAAAGATTGAAATAAAAACGGAAACAGTAAAAAGAAACAAGAGGAAAAGTAAAAAATAGTAAAATGCAAAAGAAAAAAAAAGATCTCACCTTCTTCTTGTCTCTCATGGAGCCTTTGCCTCGCACCATGATCTTGCAGCCCGTCTCTGCCTCCAATTGTTTGGCCGTTAGGCCCCGGGGGACCCCAGGATTCTTCCCACAAAATTAAACTGTGAAGAGACATCAAAAGGTAAGAAAAATAAGAGAATTCTTTCAGTGGGAAAACATCTGCATTTTACACATCTGGTATGAGCATCCCAGTGCTGAAAAGCTGAAACGGATCTGAAACTGTGTTGCAGTCTCGCCGTGACTGAATGATGTGTGCATTATCACTGTGCACACGCATTCATTTCTAATGCCGCATAGCTGATATTTTAGTCATTATAAAACTACTTAACTTGGTTGAAAAATACCTTTAAAAACTAGAGAGGCAAATGCAGCCACAGTCACATCCTCAAGGTTACAAAACACGGACCATCATCCCCTCAGCTAATGGTTCTCCCATATGGAAGTTTTGGGAGAGCTCGACGTAAACTGCAGCATGGTAACATAATTGTATAATTTAATCAAAGGGACTTTTTAAACCCTGGCAGAATGTGAGGAATGCTTAATCCCCTTTTATTGAAAGGGGAACATCTAGAGACCAAATGGGGTTTTGGAATGTACCATTTGCCACGGGGAAGCCTTAACCGCGCTCCACCCTATTCCTGCACTGACACAAGTCACATGAAACAAATTTAACCCAACAAAGGGGTAAAAGAGTCATATAAAACACAAATACCTACCATATTTAACAGCCAATATGACTTGGAATAGGTACAGGATGTACACGAAAGTGCTTGCTTGTTTTGTTTTTTAGTCCAATCAAATTCATGTTCCAATTGATTTCTGCCTTAAAAGTCAAATAAAACAGCCCTGACATGTGGGGACTATGAACAAGCAACAATAATTTGTATTCTTACATTGACATAATATTTTCAAAAACCAAGTTGGTTTGAACCGTTTCCACTAGTTTCCACAATCAATCGAATACCGTAAACATTATAAATGATGTTTTTCGCCGTCTTCATAGGGAAACCACCAGGCAAGCATACTGAATGATTAGTAAAGCTGCGATTCGACCCATGGCGTGATTTATTGCGCTGCCCCTTTAACAGTCGCGAGGCCAGAACATTGTGCTTTTTGGCAATTTGTGGGCCCGTGGCAGCGCCGCTCTTTCAGCATTTAACCTTATCTGTCACAAGGGTTGAGTGATAAGCCCAGGCAGCTGCATCTCTCTCAGGGTCACAATGCATTCTCTTCCTTTAAAGCTCATGTCTTCACGGGCCGTTCACAGCTGTTGGGGGTCGTTGGCTCTCTGTGTTGTATATTTAGAGTTGAGCTCATCAAACTACTGTGTGGATGGCACTGTCTGTCTGTCTGTTGTCCTTGTGTTATTGTCGTTTTTAGGCAATGTTTGTGCAACTGTTGACTTAGTGAACTTAGTTTTTTGTCAGTCAAGATGTTTCTCTTGCTACCTTCCTGTCATTCTGATTGGTAAGCCGTGTAACAGTGAGATGAGTCACCGCTGGTCTACGTAACCGCACAGAATAAATGACAGAAATGACGAAGTGTATTATTTCCAAAACAAAAGGACAACTGCAAAAAAACAAAAAAAAGACCATTCATTTCGAAGAGTCCGGCTAGAGGGTGGATATATTTTTGTGTTTACAGCACAAAAATATGCTTTACTAACATTATAAGTGGACAATGGGGAAAAATTAAGAAAAAGAAAAAGAAATTAATAAAAAGGCTGTTTTTATTTGATCAATATTATTTTTTGGGTAGAGTATTCCTTTAAGAAAACAAAGAAAGTCAGAGAATCCTAACAAAAACTTTTTGAACCAGACGATTTTTAACAAGTTCAAGGCTCTAATGAACAACAATGAAGCATTGGAAAAACCTCATTACCAGTCGACAGCTAGAGAGAAAAGAGTGGGAAGAGGATGACAGACTGAGACGACGGCCTGAGAATCATTCTGAATGGTCTTTACATAGAAACAGTGAGAGCATGCAGAATAGAAATCTAATCATCATTCCCCACCCCTCCCATCTCCTCATCAAAGTCCACATTTGTTTTTCACACAGACTATGCAGGCAGGGATAATGTTCTAGATCATTCTCTCCAAAAGGCGATGGAGGACAGAAAGGCCAGTGACCTGTATGTCTCTCACCCGCACTTGGCACTGATTGTGGGATGGTGGTAACCCTGACAGGTTCTCGCGGGATTATCGGAATTCTGGTTCTATTACAGGGGAGCAAAGTCACTCTCAAAACAAGCCTGATGATTGATGGCTGCAAATAAGATAAGATTTGTTGGGCCCCAACTAATCTTTAAAATACAACGGCCAACAAAGTGTAAGGAGGAAAAAAGGTAGAGGCAAAGAAACAACAACAACAAAAAAGGGAATAACAGTATCTTACATTAATCATGTACATTTGTTTAAAACCTTGCAAACATTCGATTTTCTGTGACGTGAACACTGAAAATTGAATTGAATGTTGATTAAAGGCAACTAGCTGGTTGACAGTTATGTTGAAATGTCAAGAATATTCTAGGAAGCATCAATAGAAATATTTCAAAATAACAAAATCAATAATGTATTGCACAATAAGCCACTATTCTAGCAAAAGTGTTTGTGTAGTTTGTTCATATAAATGATTTGAAATTGTAAAATTTCCAGCTATATTGCAATTGAAAAACAAACAATCATACATATACATATATATACATATATATATATATATATATATGAATCAATTTTGCCTAAATAAATATTTTATTTTATTTCAGCAACATATTTTGGTCAATTTATGTAAAACATTTCGCCAAAGAATAAAATGTCGCCAAAGAATAAAATTTTGAAGTGGGCCAGTGAAAATGTTGGCCAGGCATTTAAAGATCTCATAGGCCTGAAAAATCCCTATTGTTGAGCATGTTTAATTACAATAACTGGGTAATATATTGCACATGAACCAGACCTATTGATGCTGGTGGTGTGCTACTCCAAATGACATTGTTGCTTTGTGAATTTGTAACCTCAATAAGTCACTCAACAATGGGAAATTTTGAGCAGGTTGTCAAAAAATGTATCACATTTTAATACAATAGACAAAAGACATCAAATTGGAAGTTCCTGTGTTTTGTCATCCATCAAGCTAATCTATTCAAAAGCTTTTCTTTCTTCAAAATGTGTTTACTTGACGCAAGAACAGTATCAGAATGAGATGTTTTACATTTTATGAGTTCCAATTTCTCTACATAACTTTTCAAACAAGTTACTTTTGTACACTTGCTCAAGTGCTGTCAGTCGTTGGTTGGGCTTCACCCTAATATAGAGGACAATGCACAGAGGTTAATTATAACTAAACGAGTGATAAGAGAGAAGCCCCAGTAACGCAGCTCTCATTCAAACTCGATTATCCCTGAGCCTACTATCACTCTTATCAGCTCTTTAAAATGGCAGAATCGTGAGCTGACAGACAGAAACACTCCTCCGTCTACTTAACATCTCCTTAAACTCAGTCTCAACCCTAAACCTGTTCAAGATCAAACGAGCCACTGTGAAAACGTACATCCCAACACTTTGTTCAGTTCATAGCCAAATGTTTCAGATTGGACTCCTCGCGTAATCCACTCTCGGGCCTGATGACCGTTTCTGCATAAATTATGTTTTCTGAGAAGAGTGCGAAAGCTGCCCTTGCATCGAGATTTGGAAGTCACGATGTATTCAAATTAGAAACACGGGCTGTGAGTCAAACAATGCCTAGGATTGCCGTATTAAGCAATATTTATCATGCTAATTATTACCATTTGATTATTGCTGTCCTGGTAGAGACGAGTTAATTTGATCAATCTGCTGCAGGCTTCTCGTGCTCCCCTGAGTCGACTTCTAAGGTAAAACAATCAACGTGCAAAAAAAACCCCCCAGAGGATCCACCTGTGATTATAGACTTGAAATAAATGTGCTTTCATGGACAAATTACCAATTTTCCTGCATTTGAGTAATCTAAAAAAAAACGTGTTAACACCAAGACATGTCTCTCTCTTTATTTACATGCATTTTCAGGAGATAAAAATGGCAGTTTCAGTACATTACTTTTCCAGTAATACCATGAAGTGGCAATGATCTTATCAAAATAATAATCTTCTGTAAAGCAGCTTTATTGACCTTAATGTTGTATGAACATGCCCACACTGATGGAGATTCAACAGTAAACTGCTACTCAACAGTCTATGAGTTGGAAGAAAACAGCAAGGACTTTGGGCAGCATTTGGGACAGGGCCAAACATTATTTTTGCAATGCCGGGAGTCATTAGTGTCAGAAATGGTTTTCTACTCTTTACTTGCTGGGTTTACAAACCATTGGCATAAATGTGTTGATTCTGTAGAAAACAAACTGTCAGAAATAAATCTTTAGGGGTACAACAGATTGTTTCTGTGCAGTAGCCTTAATGAGACAGATTTGTACCTTATCTACCCCTAAAGACTGCCTATTAGTATATTAGGTGTGCATATTAGTACCTTAACTGTACCTATTCGTATCTTTTTCCGGGTTTAGACTACACAATATTTTTGTCTGTTATGATAGTCACTGTGTCAGATTATGACATTTTGACTCCTACATTTTTGTTGTGTCGTGGACAAGAAACATGTCAGACTACACGTTGCTTCCCGACCAATCATCACTTGTCGTCTTTAACAATGTGCGTGATGTCATCAAGAAGGCGGAACTAGCGACTGACTTCCGCAAACATGAGCGTAAACAAACAATGGCTACAGAAGCCGCGGTTGTACGTGGGACATATTTTATCTTTTTTCACTCTGTCCTGGTAGTCCCTCAAAAAAAAAAAAACATTATAAAGGCAGTAGTACTGTTGCCATATCTCCACAAACCTTTCCTCCATGGCATAATTCCCCCTAGCAGCACCAATACCATTGTCTCTCTTTTGTTTCACCATGTTTGAAAGCTGTTTACGGAAGAGCTTCTGTGCTTACAGATGTGACGTGTCATTTATGAATCCCCGCGACAACCTACCTCAAACGGATCCTGCCAAAATCGGGCTGCTATCGTGTAGTCTGAACACGGCATTAAGGTTTGTGCTCTTTAGGGTAAGATGGCATACAAAAGGTGTACTTTTAAGGGTACTGCCCCACTAACAAGCACATTTTTTTTTACTTTTTTTACTGACAGTGTAGCTACTTACTAAACATTTCTAAAAACTTGATTTAAGTTACAATAGCAGTGAAGTAATACTTACGTCTGGGAATTCTTTTACAGGCACATAGAGTTTCTCTTGGAGTTGTGCAATGGGCCCCACAGCATCTGGGAGCTCGGAAGTCCTTTTATCTGTGCCGTTCATAGTGTCATTGTACATGTCCTTCCGTACCCGTCCAATTTCTGTCAAACACACATTAACAACTCAATTATTTGGAGGCTTAATCCATAAAAGTTGCCTCATCTATCTTTAAAAACAAAGAAAAGTAATTTTTTTGTTAAAAATGACTTGCAGAAGTCTTGATGAGTTCATGCAACTATTTAAATATAAAAACAACTCCCAAAGGGCATGAGAGCCCAGCCAGCCATGGAGGAGCTAGCGCAACATGATGTGCATTCACAAAGAGTGAATCAGACACCAGCCTTTCGAATGCTTGCTGGTCCAAACCGAGGAATCCCAAAGAGACCAGCTTAAAAGACTGAAGCAATAATTATTTTTTAACTAAAGCTCTTTAGAGGATATTGGGAAGAAGCAGCAGTATATTAGAATGGATTTACACCGATGTACAATATGGTTCAAAATGACAACATCAAAGCATGGCCCAGGCCTACAGATTAAAATGACCTAAATATAACCCTGATCTGAGCTAGCTGTAGCTTGTTGGGCTCCCATAGGAGCCTCCCAGAGTAAAGCAGAGAACCTCAACAAAATCTCATAAGCAATAACTCAACAGTACTCAGCGGGATGTGGTCTTCTGAACTCCAGCAACACCACCACCCCCTCCCGAAGAACGAACAGGATTGTTTTTAAATGCCTTACATAAGTGAACGCAGGCATGTAAGCACATTTACACTCAATTACATGCAACACGTGCTCTTGGCACTGCCCCATCTAGCCATGTGTTTCGATCCCTGCCATGAGACACAGCATTTTCTGATTTATAATGTTTTAAATGAATCCAGACTGCACTGTCACATTAGGACTGGTTTCATCTGTTCATATGCTATCATTCAGAATAAAGCTGATGAAATAAACCCTCAGAGTAAAACCAGCCATTTGAGGTCCCACAATGAAGCACAAATCCAAACATCAGCTCTAACTGCTCAAAGCCGATTAATTTACACATTCTGGGACTTACTCGTGAAATTGGTATAATTGGTCACTTTACATTGAGTGTTGAAATGGGATTAAACAGTCAGTCAGAAGTTTATATTGGGGTTTGTGTGAGTCTGCGGCTTAACATTCCAACAGTCTCGACACTTTGGACTAAGTATGACTTATCCCATGAATCACAAGGACTGGGCGACAAATACAATATTCACAATAATTCTGCTGCCAGTAATAAAAAGCAACATTGTGGACATCTCAATTTTAATGTTTTTTGTTTGCCCATTAAGTTAAAGGGATAGGATAATTTACACGAAAAAGAAAATTCTCCCATCATTTACTCACCCTCACAAGACTTCCATTCATCTTCGGAACCGAAATGACCTAAATGAGATCTGTTTCTTATACAAAGTGATCGTGTCTCTTCAGATTACTTATATTAAAAAGCTCAATTCATTTGGATATGGATGAACTTTTTGATGCATCAAATCTTTGGTTGCAGGGACTTTTAATGGATGGACAAAAATGATGAGAGAATATTTAAAAATATCTATGTGTTCTAAAGATGAACGAAAGTCTTATGAATTTGGACAACATGAGGGTGAGTAAATGACAGAATTTTCATTTTTTTGGAAGAACTATCCCTGTCATTAGTGCCCGGTTTCACAGACCAGGCTTAAGCTAGTCCAAGACCAAAATGCATGTTTGAGCTGTCTTAACTGAAAGCAACTTGCACAGGCATATCTTAAAATATGATTATATGAATAATAATCATTAAAATATGATTTGGCTCAAGAAGCACACCAGTAAGGTTTTTTTTCTGAGGCACATTTATAAAAGCTACTTAAGTCTGTGGAACCAGGCTTATTTTAAAATTCAGGAGAAAAACAAATGGCTTTAACAGGGAGTCTAATTCAATTCCGGGAATCAGTTTTGTCCATTGTCAGTTTCAAAGAATAGATTCAAAACGCAATGATTTGTTTGCATCACACCAACATTTTAACAGAATTCGTTGCATGCTATTTTCATATATTTCTATTAATATATTGATCAAAATTCATCTTGAAAAATGTTTACATATTGGGTTATATAGTGGTGCAAATGAAAACGATCAATATTAATATGAAAATCAATCTTATTTGTGTTCAATTGGTAAATATCAATGTGAAAACATTTTGGACTTATATATGGAAACAATCACTATTTGGTTGAGATGGTAATTCCTCATATTTAAAATAAAAATACAGAACAAATGCATAAGTAGAAATGCAAAATGTAAAAATAAATACTATCTGTTTTAACCATATGTATTTTGTCTGAAGAACAGCTGAGGTGACATAAGACATATCATTTTCCACCCCCAGTTTGGCTGTTATTAGCACAAGCTTCAAGTGCACTAAAAACAAACATTAGAGGCGACTGGTCAACACTGCCAACCACAACATACACAGACAGTGAGATAGTCCTTCCTACTGCTGCTGCAGACCATCATTTACGTGTGTGACAGAGAGAGAGAGAGAGAGAGAGAGAGAGAGAGAGAGAGAGAGAGAGAGAGAGAGAGAGAGAGAGAGAGAGAGAGAGAGAGAGAGGAGAGAGAGAGAGAGAGAGAGAGAGAGAGAGAGAGAGAGAGAGAGAGAGAGAGGAGAGAGAGAGGAGAGAGAGAGAGAGAGAGAGCGCGCAAGACGACTCTGATTACAGTTTGTGTTTGTTTGCGGTCATCTGAGTCCAATACTACAGTATGATACACTTGGTCTGGTATGGCTGTGAGCGAGCAACAACTAGTACATCATTGCGACATAAATATCACCTCCATAATGCCAGCAGATCCTGCACTCTAAACAGACAGCGCCACGGATAACCTATTCAGTTGCTGTTATTTACTAATGGCACACTGTCACGCGTCTGGTTTAAATTACTTCTTCTGACAACTTTAGTATTTTTCACACTTTCAGTGTCAGCCATGGAAAGTTTGCACCTATATCATACTTTCAAACAGGCACATTTGGATGCAGTTTTTTGACTTTCTGAAACTTTTGACTTTTTAAACCAAAGAATTGGAAAGCAGAGATATGTGCTGGCAGAAAAACAAGCGTGATTTAATGTGAGATGTCAGACACATTCCTTGGTCGTTTAGTGAACAAAAGTGTTGTTGCCTGTGAGAGCTGGCGGTCTCCAGGCCATGCTGGACGCTGGATAAAGACAAAGCGTTTACTCAACCAAACACTGCTTCATAGTGTGTGCCATTACATAAGGTTTGAAAAGATGTGTGCACATACACACACACACAAATTGATATAAACAACAGAAGTGGAGATAACAAGAAAGACAACGCTATGAATAAATCATTTATGGAAGGTTGTCAATTCAAATACTTAACAGAAATATCAACCAAGTACACAAGTACTTGCTTTTTGTGAATGAATGAACGGGTCCAGTTTCCACAAAAATATTAAGCAGCATGTTTTTAACATTGATAATAATAATAAATCTTTCTTGAGCACCAAATTAGAATGATTTCTGAAGGATCATGCGACACTGTAGACTGGAGTAATTATGCTGAAAATTCACCTTTGCATCACATGAATAAATTTAAATACATTTAGAAATATATAAAAAATTAGCGCTGCACAATATTAAAGAAAAACGTGAAATGCAATAACGCGTTAAATATTTTGATATTTGATGTGCGATACGATAATGCTTGAAGTGTGTAAAATAAATTCTATTTAAATACATTTCAAAACTGAAAATGATATAACCTAACCAATATACATTTTTCAAATTCTTTTTGTGAGAAGAAAGCATCCCTACAACTTCCGAAAGTGAACAGCAGTATTTTACTGTAGCATTATAAAAGTAAGTGTCATTTTAATGTCAGTATAAACCAAGGGGGGTTTAGGGCTTCAGGTAGGACATTATGTTTATTTAACAACAGAAATTGAATAATCAAATGTAAAAATAAAACACTGCCTAGTCTTCTCTGTATGAATTAAATATACACGGATTCCTATTAAAGCTACAAAAGTTAATCCATCAAGATCAGTGAGTGATTTTCTCTTTGTCTATTGTTGTTTGATTATCATTAAGCACACAGATTGAAGAAAGTTTATTAGGCTGCTGTCACTTTAAGAGCTGCATGGCCCCAATATGTTGTCACATGCGCACTTTCCTTCCATGTAACTGTTTACTCCATTGACTGTGACTGACACGACTGTGTTTACGTGAAAACTCACCAAGATTGGCATTCTGACATAATTTTGTGTGTATTTGGCCAAATGAAATCGTGATTACACACTGCCCGAGAGACGGCTTCATGTGTGCATGTGTACTTCGCTTATTGCGCCTAATAACATTAAGCATGTCACATGTATGTAACAGTCATGTGTCCAGTCTATTCTCTGCTATCTGAGTCTACCTAAAACTTAGACCTTTTGAAGTACTAAAATCATTCAGCTATAGTAAGCCATTAAGATACGCTTATCTCGATATGTACATTTTCAATATATCGTGCAGCCCTAATTAAAATAGAATAAAATGTAATATTTAAAAATACTGTTTTATTGGTCTATTGTGCCCATTCCTAATTCATCACATTAATCATATTTCTGCAATAGATTACACGTTCCCCACTGATTTATGAAAGTCTTAAATAAAATAATTGTATTTAATTATTAATATTTGACGTCCCACTCAACAGTAAAGTGCACTTCAGGCACCAGAGAGTTTTAAGACTTTGGAACAGAAACAGATTATTTCAGTCTCTAACAAGCAGGCAGCGAGTTGACCATCTGTGGCAGTGTGGGAGAGATGAGAGACGCTGAGATGAACAGAGGAAACATGATAAAGGTAAAAAAAAAGAAGGAAAAAAACTAGAAAAGGTTGCAAGAGGGATGAAAGAGTAGACCGCAAACCGTGAAACCATCTGGATAATCGTCGCCTGCCAGGAAACTGTCCGACGACTCCTCCGTTTTCACACAGAGAGCAGACACCACAGTAACTGCAATTGTCAGGCTGTTAGTGACAGTGTAAAAACAAATGTGTACATGAAAGAATATTCCCTTTGCTCTGACAATATCTTCAAACTAAATACTGATTTCAGCTTCAGACCAAATACCTGTGTTGAAAGCAGAATCTATTTCAACTGCAACTAGTCATTTTAACCAACAATTAATGACCTAAAAATGCAACATACATAAATGATTCTAATTAACAGCATTTTGAATGCTTGCTGTGTTGACATCTCTTCCATGCATAAAAAAAATCTGTCATTATATAATTGCGATAGCCATGCATGACGAACAGACACAAATTTAAGTCATTTTTCATTGAAAATCATGCCTTCTGCCATAGCTCAGTCTTAAATCAAGCATGATGTCAATGATGTTTGACCATGTGATGATGTGCCACAAGGACCGATGAGCTCTGACGATGTCATTGACATCCAACCTGACATGTGAAGCACTGAAAAGCACCATATTTCACTCAAAAGGTACAGCGGAGTGCAGGATTTTCTGAGAATATAGACTAAACATTTAATCTGCTCATCAAAACTATCAAATGACTTCTAAACATATAAATATAAACTGAATTTTGTAATGATTGATATACATTAAGACGGTTCAAATGCTTCTTTTGACTATAAGAAAACAGATTTGGAACTACACGAGGGTGAGTACATGTACACGACAAGAATTTCCAATCAAGGTCATCTTGATTCTTCTAGCAATCAGGAAATTTGAATGTGCAGCTTGCGCTTATCACTCTGATTGTGTTGGTCAGCAGGAACGTGCTATTGTGATTGGATGATTGCTGATTGAGTTTAGGGTGGTGTCAGGACGACTGCAAGGCAAACTGGCAGTTAAGGGTGAGATAAGTATTGAGTATTTACAGATGCAAGCTAAGCTGCCAGGAAAGAGCAGGAGACTGATGAGATCACTGACACGCTTGATAATCAACATTTATCTTATCAAAGAAAACGGCCAAAATGGAGACAAACGCACACACAAACAGCTGAAAAGCTCCTTCACAAACACACAAGACACGAGGATTGACACCGAAGCTAAGATTTGACCTGAAAACGGCATTAAGACTGTCACTATATAGCTCAAGGGCATATCTGCCACTGCCAAACAAAGCAGTTTCACTCAGAAAAGCCATTGTGAAAAACTGTCTGATGGCCAGGGAGTCAGATCTAGTCATGTTTAAACATCATTAAAACCATTTTTCCCCAATATTGTTTGAGATTCACCTCTAAAACTCCCTAGCAAAAGCCAGATCTGTTAAATCCCTTTGTGGATGAGTATTTATTTAGCTTTTCTCTGGGAAAGACAAACAATTGAGGCCAATTATGATTGTAATTCCACAGAAAAACATTTGTTTTTGTCTTCTTTAATCTAAATTTAAGAACTTGTGCTGACCTCTGAAACGACTTCCTTTTTCGGCAGACATCTCGTCTAAACCCTCTTTTTTTTTAAACCACTTGTCAAAGTGACCACTTTTTATGATCCAAGAAATTCTTGATGGATAAAATCATGTCTTGAAAAATATAAATATAATAAAATATTAACTACCGTTCAAAAGTTTGAGGTCGGTAAGATTTTTTTTTTTTATGTTTTTGAAAGAAGTCTCCAGATAAAGAAGCATTATCAACAGAACCAGTAAAATGCTGTGCCTTTCACAGATCTGAGACCAAAATGAAATGCATAGACCTTATGCACCAGAGAAACGAGGGCGTCGCCATCTTTAGAATATTGTCTTTGAACTTCCGTTTTTGCGGTCGCTCTGTATATTTCTATGGCATCATTGTCCAGGAGTAATTAGCTGGTGAAGTTGATTTACTTATTATAAAGTTAACGAAAGTTATCATGAGCATTGTAATGTTTATCATAAGCATTGTAAAGCATATGTCTTAACAAATGGACCTTGGGAATTTTTTTAACGAGCCGTTCATTCATAACTACGCAAGATCGCTGTGAAAATACAGACCGGAAGTCAAAAGACAATGAGCTCAGCGCTGGAAAGGGGCGGGGCTACATAAGGTCTATTTCTATACACCCGAAAATAAATGATCAGTTATTTTTTATCAATTTAATGCATCCTTGCTGAATAAAAATATTTTAAAAATCTAACTGAGCGCAGACTTTTGAACAGTAGTGTAAATGTAATACAATATTGCTTCATTAATAAAACGTTTTCTAATTGCAACATTTTCTGATGCTAAATATAATAACTGGTGTGACACCCTGATGGAGCTTTTCATTGGGTTGAACAGTGATTTAAGCCTTTTTCATTCACCTGTTCCCAACAGAAAAGTCTTTCAGAAGGATTCCTTTAGTGCATGTTAATTTTGCGACATCTGTCCTGACTGCACTTTACAGGACTTTGAGGGAAGCTGTCTAGTACCGACTAGTGCCCTCACCCCAAACCCTGATCCCCTGGGACTTTCAGCATCTCGCTCTCTCTGCGTCACGGGATCTGGCTAAGGAGGTAATAGCTTAATGCAGTCAAAATGGTCAAAGACCATGGATGTCACATGTATTCTGAGTTGAAAAGGTCAGATAACTACACTCACTCACACACATTCATACTGAAAGCCATTTCAGGGGAGCATGAATATATGGAACAATTATGAACTTTGTTAAATAATACATACATGGACACAATTATATGTGACAAAATGTTTCCTGGAACACACATTAATACCCGATACTCTCTTTCACACACACAAATTCACTTGATCTCTATCTGTGGAACATTCAGCACTTCTAACAGTCATGAAGTGATGACAGACTCATGAAGAATCATGTGATCTTTGCTCCACTCCACTCTGTGTGTGCCCTTGTCACGGTCATATGATGCATATAGGTCACAGAGGCGTCTCTTCGCTGATCGTGTGCCAGTCTATGTTTGGACGGGGTGACCAGAGCACCACATTTACAGTTTAACCGAGAAGACCACAATGTGAGGACAATCAGAGGTCAAGAATTCAAACTTTCCTAGTATCACATTTGCCTGGAGCAACTTTCACTCCTTTAGGAAATACATGATGCTATGGAGACATTTAGAAAACTTAAATGACTAATTTAAGTGACAGACTTAAATACAAGCATTAAAAGATACCCCACCAGAAAAAATTAAATAAAATCACAATGTTCAAGGCACTTTTTAAATGGGAAGCACTGTAAAAATATATATAATCAATAAGTTATGACAGCATGTTTTTACATTGATTTAACAATGAAAAATATTCTACTTTTTATAAGTTATACAAGATTCAACTCTTTTTTTAAGTCAGTAAATGTAATTTAAGTTGAAATGACTTAAACATCCAAGTTGATTGTACTTAAATATCAACTTTTTTACAGTGTGGTAACCATATACATTTTGTCTATTTCATTTCAATGTTTATTTAAAGTGTATTGATAGAGAAAACAATCAAAAATATATATTTTTTTTCCTTTTCAAATTTATGGGAACCATGTAATTTATTTTATACATATTGCCTGTTTAATTTCAAGATTTTTTTTACTTTTATTGATAGAAAAAAAAAATCTGGCATTTTAAATGGGGGGGGGGGTGTCTTATAAAACCTCTGAAATACTATTTATTTGACCTCCTGAGGTGGATGGTTTTCTGAAGGATAAGAACTTTCTTTTGCTGGCCATTTATTGAAAAAAAGTGAAAATACTTTTTTTGGCCATATTTTGTACCCCATTTATTGAAAGTGCCTCCAACAATAACATTTGAGCAATGTTGTTAACACAAGCCCAATATCATTTATATTACGCAATAATAAGAGGCAACAGAACAGTTGCAGTAAAAAGAACAAAAAAGCACATTTTGCAACAATTTCATCTTTGAATTACTAGTAGGCCCCCTGGGGCTCTGAAGTCTCTTTTTATATCTAAATCCGAAAAAGAAAAGCCAGTGTTTTCAAAGAGAGGTTCAACACTGCTTCTGGATTCACTCCCAGATATTTTCCTTCGATGATGGCATAATTACTCAAATAATTCAATTAGCTGCATACCAGCATAATATACTGTATGTTCCTCAGAGGGAACACAACAGAAGTGAGAAGAAAAAGAGCAGCACTTGGAAAACCAACACTGGAGATTTACAATACCCAGAACCAATAACATACCACAATGCACAATATTAAATAATATGGGTTATAAAATATTATGTGTTAACGGGTTGTGTTAATTTAGAACACAACAAGCAATACACATAAGAACAACTGCTATAAACAGTACATTTTAAATAATGCAAAGATAAACCTAAGAGCAACTACAAACTGTCAGGATGCCATACATTTTAGGTAATAAATTAACACATTTGAAAACTGCAAACCCTAAACAATGGAATTCTCTGGCATCATAAAATGAGTGTGTGGAAAAAATAGCCTGTGCTCAAGCAAAATACCAAGCTTATTATACAGAGTAACCTCTTTAAAATAACCTGACAGAACTGGGATCCTCATTCAAGGAAAATATATGAGACACTAAAGCTATGCAAAATGTAGTGGGTGGTTCAGAAACTGTGATTGAAGAAGAAGAAAGCTAGATCAAAGAAAGCTAAACTTTGTAATTCCACCTGACAATCAACATTTCAAGAGTTCCAACCAGTTTGTGATTTGCTCAACTGAAGAGAATAGATAAGGCTAAATTAGCTCTAAACAGAGGAACTGAAACCCCTCATGTTTTGTGAGGTTATGTATGACACATACTTCAATATGCCACAAGCTATGGGTGAGCTATGATGAATCTAAAGAGATTTCAGTGTACCAATGAATCAGTCAGACGAAATCCACTCTAATGTGGATTGCAAGATATCTAACAGATCACCCTTCTCTCCATGAAAGTACTGCAGTGATAACATTTATATTATTACACTGAATTATCAGCAATAAACTGAGAATGAAATAAACCAGGGCCATGGGCTGATTAGAATGAGAGGGAGAAAGAGAGAAGTGGTTCTGTTATCACGTCCTTAGCTTCCCCTGCATTCTCAGAGGAAAACTGTTACATGCGTTCTGCAGCATTTGAATATGCTAGAAGTGTCAACTCGGAGCAAACGCAAGCTTTTCACTTTAAGTACAAAACTTATTTTACAATACCATCCAGGTCTGGAGAGCCTAGACATATGTCGTGCCACTGTATTACGTGTTAAAAATAGCCATACCTCTAAATTCACAAAGCAAACAATAGGTTAGTCTCAATTAAGCCATCAGTTCCCCATATCCGAGTACATCCAGCTACACCATGGCCCGTAATGATATTTTGTAATTGAATGCATCTGTGCTGATTTAATAAGTGTGCTGCAAAATATCTCAGTGTGTTTGGATATGATTAAAGACATTTCCAGGTCATGTAACTGATTCATTTGAGCAAACTAAAAAAAAAAAACTTTTTCAGCTATGGTCGTTTAGGGAAGAAATTATACCGTGTAATATGTTTCTGAAGCCTGTTAAAAATCAGAACATGGTCATTACCATCATTGTTACAGTCTGAAAGAATGAATAACCTTCTGTAGTGAAGCAAATGTGTTCTTTCATTCATGAACAAATCTTTTTTTTTTTTAAATAAGCCATGTCCTCGAACAAATCGCTGTTGTTTGCTTCCATGGAGACATATATCTTTCGTTCATCGAAGTCCCTTTCTTTCGACTGCTTTCCTGGTTTCAAATACTGACTAAACCACAAGGTAAGCCAATAGCTTAAAGTAAGAGCTGTGTGAAGAATAATTTCATTAGTTGGATCAATTGAAAGAACACACTTCCTTCACTGAACAAGTCGTTGTTTTGAGGCAACACAGACAGAGTTAATCTGGTTCACAATAAAGAAGAGAGAAAATATGTGTAGAAATTACTTTTTTTGACTCTCTAAGCATGACAAAAGTCATAGCTTTTTGCAGCATAGGTGACAAAACATGAATGATGCATAAACACTTAGGTCCATAGTCTCATAGATTAGCAAGCACTGAAATTTTAATAAAGTATCATAAGACTTGATGCTTTCAACGAATCAGGAGTGAATGATTCAAAGACTCACTCATAATCATACGCACTTGTCGCCACCCATTGGCGTAACAACAACATATTGACTTGCTAAGTGTAGGCCTACTTACTAAATTAATCGGATAACGAATTAAAAAAAACTCGAATCACTGGAATGAATAAAGTGATTAAAAGATTAGCTGAAACGGAAAAATAACAGCACTGACATTTTTAGGATGCCTACATCTGCAAGCATCCGCAGTTCTTCCAAACACATTCATTCGTTCTTTTGATAAAATACCAGAACTCTCACCTTCATCTAACAGTCGCTCGAGATGGTTGAAAATGCCACAGAAGTTTGGCAGGCTGCTCATCAGTTTCTTGTCATTCATGAGCTGCATCAGATAATCAGGAGTCGGCTTAGGCTTCTCCTTCGTTTCCATTTCCCCAACCATGTTTAAAATATTGGCCCCCCAAAAAAAGCTAAAAAAAAATGCTTTAAGCTTTGGAAAAACACGACAGCCCCCCACAAAAACGCAAACGGAGGGGTTTGATATGTTTTCCGTTTTATTCCAAACTTTTGACCCGATGTTGCTACTACTTTTCAAACACAAAGTTCCAACTTTGTATCACCCTCAATCATCAGTTAAAAAAAATTATGACGCAATTAACGAAACGAATCTGCGCGAAAGTTCTTATTTGTTTGTAGAATGTTTGCAGTCAAATAACTCCAAAAACTCCCGCATGCCCGCTGAGATTTGTTCGTCTCTCCTCTTCTACAGAGAAATGTTTTATAGCCACCACACCAAACCTCTATCCTGGCTGTTGAAAACAGCTTCTTCTCCTCCCAGGACTTTTTCACCGACCGTCGATGTGTTTCAGAGCACTTGAATAACGGGTTTAAAGCAGGGGGCAATGTTCACTTGTAGGCTCTATCTCTCGCGCTGTGGAAACTCCTTTAGTCTCGCCTGATGTTTCTGTGTTCAGTGCCGTTCTCTCCCAAAGCTGTCTGTCAGTCACATGATCATGATCAACCCTACACTGCTCAACATTGCCATCGTGCGAAGTCGCCAATAGGAGGAGAAACCAGCACAATCTCTCTCTCTCTCTCTCTCTCTCTCTCTCTCTCTCTCTCTCTCTCTCTCTCTCTCAAACTTGTACACATACAGTAGGCTATACTTGAGGTTGAGGAGGAGCTCCCATTCACAACGCTTTTCTTACATTAAAATCATTATGAATTCTACAGACTCTTTGTATATGGGAAGCCGGCCAGGGGCTGGAGCCTAGTTGTTACACTTTTTAATGAAACATTCCCATTCAAAATACAGTTTGTGACAATATGCCATAGCGAGAATATGCAAAATAGGCTATGTAATTGGACATTCTAACGTTCTGACATTGTTCTCTTAAAGTTATGAACAAACGTTCTTCTAGTAACGTTAATATGACATTCTTTTAAATTGATCTGGTCTTTAATAACGTCATCAAAATGTTAGCACAAAAAAACCCCGTTATTTTTGAATGTTCAGAAAACATTAAGAAAAAAACGTTTTCATAACATAGTGAGAACGTAAAAAAATGAACACTTTTGTTAGCTGGGTAGTTACTGAGATATGCAATTTTCTTGTGTGACAAGACAGCTAGCCAAGGTGCACTTTATAACCCTAAACCTTACTATATTTTCAGACATTCTGCCCTCATAAAACAAATAGGCTACACACACTCAATAACCCCGTGGGTATTTTTCTGCATTCCAATGCATTACTAAATATTTAAGCATTGACTGTCTCAAAGATAACATTATCTTGGTGGAAGCATGGTGGATATCATGGTCTTTAAAATCAAGTTTGACTGTGTCTGTACTTTCCTGTTACAACACTGACCTTGTTTTATAAGCATGTGTTATGTTCAAACGCCACGTTTTAAGAAGGTTTAATTTCTGAGTGTGTGTGAAACATCTCAGCCAAGTCTTGAGAAAAAGGAAAGAGAGGAATGAAAGGGCTTGGGGGAACAGGAAAAGTTTTCATCAGTTTATGCGGCCCTCCTCTTTCCTCTGTGAAGTGGGCAGCATTCTTATGTAGATGAACACACAGACTTCAGCTATTGCTCTCACAACAGCAAAAGGCCAGAGTGAGAGGCCCTCCTACAGGGAACAGTTTGATGATGAAATGCTGACCTGGGATCAGATTTGTGCCATGTGACATTTTAAGCAACTATGGTAAATGCAAAAAGATACAGATCCAAAGACAGGAGAAAAGGTTAGTGTTCCTGCTGCCTTTGTGATTGTACACTGAGTGATCGTGAAGAGTGGCATGGGTTAGCATGCTAAACTATACGCACACACTGTAAAAAAAAAAAAAAAAAAAAAAAAAAAAAAAATTTCAGCACATTTTTTCCTAGTAAAAATATCCCAAAATATACAGTAAAGATCACTTTCCTTGAGACAAAATTTATAGAATATATATATTCTATTATGTATATTTCTATTATATATATTCTATTATATATAAACCACATCACCACATTTATACTTAAAACAAGAAAGAAAAATGCCATTACCAAACTGTTTTCCCCCTTTATTTTATTGGACATTTTTCTTGTTTTAAGTATATGAAACTGGAAACAATACAAAAATACAGGTTGAGATTTGTTTTAGTTTTTTTTTTTTTTTTTTTTTTTAAAGATAAATCATTTTAACAGACAGGATTTTTTAAGAATCACGGTTTATGGCTAAAACATTACCTAGCAGAAAACTGTCAAGTCACAGTGTGTATGCGTATATAACAGATATTCCAGTGGTCAAAACATTCCTCCGGGATGCTATATGCAACCCTTCATACCCTTATTTTTCACTATGGGGAGTCAGATGGGTGCTAATTTGCCAGGCCGTGGAGATGAAAGTGAGGATGGTATTAGCCTGGGCATCAAGGGATTGGAATGCAGGCTATTTAGCATGGGAGTCAGACAATCCCCAGGGCCTCCCATCACCACAGCACAACGGCTAAATAAATAGAAAAGTAATTAACAGACTAGTGAGAGAACAGACCGTTTCATTACTGCACCTTCTTCTGATAGAGAGAGAGAGAGAAAACAGTTCACTCGGCAAAGCCATGCAGTGAGATGTATTGACAAAAGACTATGTGCCACTCTTTGGGGGAAAAAGGGAAAAACACACAATAGTCATTTGATTGACACCTCAATAAGATTATTATAGGCTTTGAGCAAAACAAAGAAAAAGTATTTGATTGTCTTTGTGGAAAGTTAAAAAACTACACAGATTTGTTATGCTGATGTGCACATCACACACACATATCCTCTTTCAGAAGCTAATTAAATGATTTGTTTAGTGATGGCTGCAACCATTAAATACAACTGAAATGTGCAAAAAAAAAATACTATTTTTCAAACAGGTTTTCATTATCTCTGTCTGCCGCTGGTTGTACAATCAGATAGGGGCTGTTTTAGACAATGTGTAATAGTACTACGGTATAAATTATTCTTGAATGAGAAAAATGTATAGGGCGGGATTTGATGAGATGTCAGTTGCAAGGGAGAGGGAAAGATGTTTTTGATTAAAGATTATGAGAGCACGTGAATTTTAAATAAAATAATAATAAAGATAATAATAAAAAAAGAAAGATCTGTGACATCAGACGGGTAAATAAATACATTTGCATATGACTGCCTGCAGAGCGAATAACAACGAATATTTATATATCATCACACCATAGGCCCCTCTCACTGGCATTCAGTCACTTTAAAGGGTTAGTTCACCCAAAAATTTAAATTATCCCATAATTTACGCACCTTCAACCCATCCTAGGTGTATATGACTTTCTTCTTTCAGCCGAACACAATCAGAGTTATATTAAAAAATATAGGTCTTCCAAGCTTTGAAATGGGAGTGAATGGGACTAATTTTTTTTAAGCCCAAAAAAGCACATCCATTCATCATGAAACTAATCCATAAGGCTCCAGGGGGTTAATAACGGCCTGAAGCAAAGCGGTGCGTTTTTGTAAGAAAAAATTCTATATTTATAACTTTTTAAACCCTAATCACTGGCTTCCGGTAACGGGCGTAAACGCGAGTCTAGTTCCGGCGGAAGAGTGACCTCGGACCTCGGCATGATGTATTGATGAACGCGGAGACGCAGAAGAGGATAGAGTAAAACATAACACCGGTCACGAATTAGAAGTCTAAAACTAGAAGTTTTTAAAGTAAAATGTCAGAAAAGCTTGAGTTTGTTGCCCAACCCTGATTGTTTGAACTGCGAGAGGCGTCCACTCTCACCTACGCTTATGCCACTCCTACATCATATGTCACATGCCTGAACTTGACTCTCTCGTGAATGTTTAGACGGACGTTAGCGGAAGCTGGTGATTACAGTTTATAAAGTTAGAATTATGGATAGTTTTCTTACAAAAAGTCATCGCTTCAAGAAGGCCGTTATTAACCACCTGTAGCCATATGGATTACTTTTATGATGGATGGCTGTGCTTTTTTGGGGGGGGCTTAAAAAAATGGTACCATTCACTCCCATCATAAAGCTTGGAAGAGCCAGGATATTTTTAACTCTGATTGTGTTTGGCTGAAAGAAGAAAGTCATATACACCTAGGAGTGTGAGTACAGTCTTTGGGTGAACTAACCCTTTAATGGCTGATATTTGCCTACACTGGATGTGAGCATTATGTCACGTCAAAAACAAATAGAAGCCATTATAATCACTGACACTGTCTACACTGGATACAATATACAGACACACATTCAGTTTCTGACATACCGTACTCAATGCGCTTGAGTCTGTTGACAACAGGACAAATGTAGGATTGAAAGAACGTTCGCTTTGGATTACAGCGTCTGCTAAATGGTTAAATGTAAATTCCAAAAAGTACATTCAAATAAGTTAGACAGTTTTTATTCTTGCTGACTTTAAGAAGTACGGAGCCCCGTACATGGTGATGGAAAAAATATGAGACGGGCAGAAAAATTATAAGTCATGTTTTTGTGTTCTCTTGCAAATGTTTTGTGTTGTTCCAAAAAAATTATACTGTATATATATTTTTTCTGAAATATATATATATATATATATTCTGGCTCAGTGGTTCATGTAGGTTGTCTACAAACAGGAAGGTTGGTGGTTCAATCCCCGGTTTGTGATGGCTGGTTCTAGCTGACCAAGTGTCGAGGTGTCCATGACCCCAGCTGCTCTCAACGAGCTGGATGGCGCCTTGCATGGCTGACACCGCTGTCGGTGTATGAATGGGTGAATGTGAGGCAATGTGTAAAGCGCTTTGGTGGCCATTGGGTCTGTGAAAGCACTATATAAATGCAGTCCATTTACCATAAGACATATGGTATTATTGTTAAACAGATACAGGGAATTTATGCAACTGTTTTGCTTTCATGGGTAGACAGGCTGGCTACTTGTGACATGTTGATAAGAGTGTGTGTCCTAGTTGTGTGATTATGTTAAACAATGTTTGTTCACAGTTTGTTTGTGAATAACTGTATATTTTTGCATGTTTACATGTGTGTTTGGGTATGAATGTATGCTCATCTAACAATCATGTCTATGTACATAAGCATCCAGTGTGTGTGTGTGTGTGTGTGTGTGTGTGTGTGTGTGTGTGTGTGTGTGTGTGTGTGTGTGTGTGTGTGTGTGTGTGTGTAAGAATGCTGTATGTCTGGGAATGTACATTGGGTATGACATGGTGAATGATGCATGCTTTGCCACTGGGCCTTTGTGTACTAACTAAGTTGGCTTGTTGCCTGTCGGTACTCTGCAATCCAGTGTGTGTATATATATTAGTGGAATACAGAGAATGAGCATGCTTTGTCTGTGATGTTATGATGAATGCAGAGAGACTATCAAGTGTCTCTCCCACGTAATAGCACACATACCAAAGCCAAGAAGGAGTTAAACAGGCAAGTGCATTTGCCTTTGCTCTGTGCACGCATGCTGTTCTGTCAACAAGCCAAACAAGCTTTACATTCAGCATGGGGCCTGGGTCAGTTGAAAGGTCAAAGTTCATCCCATGGTTAGGCTTCATGTCTGCATCTTCTGACATTCCATTATAATCTATTGATACAAGTGGTGCAAAGTAACCATGTAAAGCAAGGAATATGATACATGGCATTAAGATAATTTATCATTCATTGTGTGTTGTATTTATCACATTTAATATTTTTTAAAACATATTTTGTTCATATATATATATATATATATATATATATATATATATATATATATACACATATGCACACACACAAAGGTTTGGGGTCGGTCAGATTTGTACCTTTTTTTTAAAAATAGAAGTCACTTAAGCTCACCAAGGCTGCATTTATTTGATCAAAAATGCACAAAAAATTGTACTATTCTGAAATTTTAAATAATTACTCCAGTCTTCAGTCACGTGATTTTTTGGAAATCATTTTAATATGCTGATTTGGTGCTCAAGAAACATTACTTATCATCATCAATGTTAAAAATTATTTTGCTGCTGAATAATTGATATACGTGATACATTTTTTCCAGGATTCTTTGACGAATAGAAACGTCAAAAGAACAGCATTTATTTTAAATATGTATTTTTTTGTAACAATGTAAAAGTCTTCTCGGTCACTTTTGATTAATTGAATGCAGCATCCTTGCTGAATAAAAGTATAAACTTCAAAAAAAAAATTTGAACAGTAGTGTATTTATATAAATTGTACATAATTAAATAAAAACCGCATTAAAGAAAACAATGACTATAGCTCCTATATAGTTAATTGTGATTAAGTTGCATTGGCAAGAAGGGGATTTACACTGAATGTGACAATATTTCTGTGAGCTACTGCCCACATAAATAACACTGAATTGTTTTATCTTTTTATCCATATTTAGACCATCAGTCTCATTTCAGAAGGACTAAAGCACATGCAGTGAGAATGCAGTGTCTCGTAAATGTATATAGAGTCAAATGATTCCTCATTTCATGATTTCTCTACAACTCATATCAAAATCCTTTCTGCATCACTGCAATTCATGTGGCCTGCAGGCATTTCAGCAGATATTCTTAAGACCACCTCCAGTGAGGCAGCCCACCTTAGCTGTAGATTCAGCTGCCCATCACCTGTCACTCACCTGTCCGCTGGTGGTCCTAACTTGGGAGGCCATAGTGAGACAATTTGTTGCTCTGTTTGAAGAATAATTTAGTCAGCTTGAGAAAAACACCACATTAACAACACAATAAAAAAGACCTCTAGACTGGGGTTCACACCTGTGGATCCCTTAAATTCAGAGGATGAATAATTTTGTCAACCATATTCTGCTGGAACATTCTGAATCTGAAAAACACCAAAGTAAATGTATCTTTTCAAAAAGAATCGGTAGAAAGAAAAAATCATGCTAGAAATAATTAAAATTTTCTGTGTATGTATAATCATGTTCAGACATACTTTCTTTTGCATTCTCTGCGCTTATTTTAAAGGTGCAGTACGCGATTTCAGAGAAATGCTGTTGAAAGTGGATCGGACCGAGCTCTAAAACACCATTAGCCAATCAGCAGTACTCAAGGGACGGAAATATCAAGAAAGGGGTGTGATCCTTTTTCGGAAGGGGCGTGTTTGGATTGGTGATTTCAAATATCAACAGCGTTTCTCAGAAATCGCTAGATGCTTACTGCACGTTTAAGGGAAAATCTGTTACTTTTATAACATTTACTTTTACTTTACTAATTAAAAGTAATTATTACAATTACTTTTTATAACATTTAGTTGCATTAATAAATTGCAAGGGCTGAGGGAAAGATTTTTGTGAATATTTGGAGTTCTACCAATTTTGTTTCTAATTTTTAAAATTCAACTTTCTGTGTTGGAACATCCCTGATCATGCTCAATGGTTGAAACTAAGAAATACATCAGATGTATTCATTTTCTAAAACGTGTAACCTGTTTGTTTTGTTTTTTTCTGATGCACAGATCACAAATCTATTATCTTCAGATGCCGAGAATGCATTAGTGTTTAATCTACACTGAATAATACAGTGCCACCGTACTCATTTCTATCTCTGGTTTATCCACAACAGCTATTTTAGCTCCATTCCTCCCCTTCATCACCACTTTTCAGTCTCCCACCACTTCTTTCTGCACAAAATCATTGGTATTCACTAATAAAGACCTCAGAGGCACAATGCAGAGACATAGCCCCTTTACAGAAATAGATTTATTGCTAATCCATTATGCATAGTGGGTAATGTAACATATCCAATGCACAGGCGCACAGCGGGAGGAAAAAGAGGGTTTAAGTGCATTGAACATTAGACTGGAAAACTGGAGAGCAGAGAAACCCACAGGCATCACAACATGCCACCCTGCAAGTAGATGGGCAGTCCTGGCCTCCAACCACACTTCCATTGCTGCCACTTCATTTCTTCTTCTTTCCCTCTCAATAAAAAGGAAAGTTCGCTCAAGGCAAAGAGATACCCTGAGGTGACTCTCAAACCCACATGTAGCCACTAAATGCTAATAGGCACGGAATGATGCCAGACAGTATGGAAATCGACGTACTGGTGTGAGGCTGTGGGGTTGATGCGATTCAGTTAAAAAAAATGCTCACATCATTTCACATCTGTGTCTTGCTTTTTTCCCTTTTCTTAATTTAAAAAGGGCCAATGTACATTAATCAAAATTCAAATACATGTAAATGAACTTGAGTTAGCTGAAAGTCTAATTTTCACCATTTCCACCTTTGCAAAATGAAAGGAAACAGCCCTTAAATTAATACAATGGAAATAAAAAGCATATAGCGGCTCAGTTAAATACAATTAAGTAGCACACATACTGTACATTATGCTTAAGATAATAAAATCATATTGTGATTTTGAGCACAATTTAAGCTTTACATGGATATAAAACCCTGATATATAAATATATATAAATCCTGACCACCCTGTTAGGGTTTATTTTGGAATAGTCACCGGCTAAAGGCCTATTTACACCAAGAACTAACTATAAAGATATCTAGAATTATATTAGCGTCCACATCAACATACGTTAACGTTCTGTTTAATATAAGAGCACTGCAGTTTTGTATTCTGCGACTTTAAATGCTCAAGCTCTAAGCATGATGGATACTGTCAGAGTCACAGAGTAATCACCTGCACCTATTACCCTCACCATATCTGTCACGCCGAGGCAGATGAATGTCGATTTCAAACGATAATAATATTTAATGTAACAAGCAGATGAACAGAATGTAACAGCGTGTAAACATAAACAGGAAGGAACGAAAAACAATCGACAAGGGACTGAACTAAACGGGGAGAATATACACACAGGGTAAACGAGGGAACTAACTAGACACAGGTGGATGAAGGGTGTGGGGTTGGGGATGGACTGGACCCTGGGGGCGTTGGCCACGGGCACCATGATGGCGCCGACGGGGGAGGAGCCAGGGTGGAGTCCAGACAGAGGGGGTGGACGGAAACCTGGGGCCGATCGGTGGAGGCGGAACCATGGTGAGAGGTGGAGGAACCGGTGGAACCGAGCGGCTGACGGACCATGGCGACACTGTAGACCCGGAAGACGAGAGCTGAGCCGCAGACCTGCAGGACTGAGGCGGTGTCGTGGGGATGGATGACTGGGGTGACGAAGTGGTGAGGGAGGGCAACGGGGAGGCCAGAGGAAGGGAGGAATCCAGGGGTGCTGAAGGGGTGCAGGGTGAGGGTGCAGTCCGAGTCCCGAAAGTCTGTGGCTGTAGCTGGACGTCGACTGCCGAAGGCCGACCTGGAGTGGCAATTGAGCCCAGAGGAGCTTCCGGGCAGACGGACCGCGGAGGCAATGAAGGAGTGGTGGGTCGAGGTGAAGGCGACGGGCTGACAGGTCGAGATGGAGGTGTGGGCCCGGAGGACCGAGGTGCAGCAGGGGACTCGGCCCGTAGCCGAGCTGGGGGCAGGGAAGCCCGAGGCGTGGAGGATAAGCCGCACAGAGTGAGCGGCGGTGGCAGAGCCGAGGAGCTTGACAACACCAGTGGTGCCGACGGATCCAGGGGGCTGGCGGTGACCAGCGATGGAGATGGGGTAAGGACAGGCAGGGACACGGTCAGAAGATTTCCGAACGAGACCGGCGAAGAAGAAGATGATGATGTGAGGATGGGGACTTGAGCGGGAATTGGATCCGCGGACCACAGGTCGATCAGGTTACAGTCTGCTCCTGGCTCTGCGATGGAGCTCCTTGCTTGCATCAACTCCGGGGCTATGAAGATCTCCGGCTCTAGCTCTGGCATAACCTTGGTGGGCGCCTCGGGCTCGTTGGCTGGAGAAGAGAGGCCGCTGTTCTGGATCATCCAGGCCAGGTACCCCAGATTCGGCCTGCTCTCTGGGCGGAGGAGTACTTGCAGCAGCATGGGTGAGTCCATCCCATTAAATTGCTCATTATTGAGGGTCGGTTATTCTGTCACGCCGAGGCAGATGAAGCTGACAAATGAATGTTGATTTCAAATGATCATAAGATTTAATGTAACAAGCAGATGAACAGAATGTAACAGCGAGTAAACATAAACATGAAGAAACAAACAATAACCGACAAGGGACTGAACTGAACGGGGAGAAATAATATATACACAGGGTAAACGAGGGAACTAACTAGACACAGGTGGATGAAGGTTAACTAATTAGGGACTAACAAGAACAGGTGCAGACAAGACAGAACAGAATGTCACAATATCAAGCCTGCACTCCCTCCAGTTCACTGTCTGGTCTCGTCACATGTTACACACTCTTCCTGCTCTCACCAGAGATTCCCAGCATTCCCTTACCTTATCTTCATCTTCTTCATCGTCATCCTCTTCAGTAGTCTGCTGTCTTCGGCTTCTCGTAACCTCTCTGTGTCTTTCTTCCTCGATCTACATCATCCTCAACCTCACTTCCTTCATCTTCATTTGCGTTACAGTCAGCTAAGTCCTACGTGTCATCTGTTTTGCTCCCACTCTATCAATAAACTGTTTATTTTACATCCACTGTCTGTTCCCTTCTGTGTCGTGACAGATACTTATTGGCTGTCAATGTTTTTATCATCCACAAGATGAAAAAAAAAATCATTTGGAAAGTGATCCCAACGATATCGTGCCTCTGTGCTGTTATCGTTATAGTTGTGGTGTGGACTCTGCTATTCTTCTACATTTAGAATGATTTTTAAAACTATAGTTCTCGTTGTCATTCATTGTGGTTATCACCCTTGATGTGAACGGGCCCTAATTGTACAGTAGCCTATGGCTTATTTATATAAAAAAAAAAGTTTATTTTCCAGTTCTTTAAACAAACCCATATGTGCACTTTATTCTCAGTTTTATCAGGCACAAAGTCTTTTTTTCTGTTTAGGTTTTAGCCAGTATGAAGGGAAATGGTAAACATATGAGAATGGCATTTGGATGCTTTGGGGTAAACTGAATCTCAATGACTCATATCACATTGACTGCAGTGGTTCATTTATATGAACTTTACAAGAGGGGACATCCACTAAAGTGTTGCCAGCATCATAACAATTATGGTTGATTTATGGGCAAAAGAGGGAGATCAATATGTTCAAGTTGACACCTTGGGCACTGGGCCGGTTGAGTGCTATAGATAGGTCTTTGTAAAGCCCTTCACATCACCACCTTACCTCCGCTGCATGTCGCACATGCCCCAAGGTCCTGGTGCCCTTGTCACAAATCCAAATGAGAGACAGATGGCTATTAATCGGGGGGGCTGGGAGGGTGTGACAGCCATGGCTGACCAAGATGTGTGTCAGAGACAGGCATGATTACAGGAATCTATGCCTTGTTTTTTCCACTGGTTGATCCAAGAAGATATAACACTGATTCAGGGAGAGATAGAGTCTTGGGACAGAAAGAGTCCAGAGAACACGTCTGTGGTATCAAGATAATCAGTCGTCTGTCTTTCACATTGATGATGGATTAAGGATCACCTGGTTCCCACGTCCACTTCATGATCAATGGATGTGATTAGATAGATATCAATTCCTTAGTTTGATTTGATTTCAAAATGCCAATCAGTGAGGGTTTGAAGGATCGAAAGGCTGTGGTCTGTTGTTTTTAGAACAGAGAAGTGACTTCATTAATTGAGCTAGCAGTCTAAGCGATGACATCACCACAGCTGCCTACGGATTGATCTGTCTGTCATCCAACAGACTATACCAGATGAGCAACATCTGAAAATCATATGACTGCTTCAGAAAACACTGATGAAACATTCTGAAAGACTGATGACTTAGAAAAGGGGTTTTAAAGAAACCAAAAATGAAAAATAAAAATGTATTTACTCACCCTTATGTTTTTCCAAACCTGTATCTATCCGCAGAACATGATTTCACCAAGTACAACATGTTCCTGGATCAACATATTTGTTGATCCTGGAACAACATTCCAATCAAACAATCAGATATGAAGTTTACAGTTTATATCAAGTTTAAGCTTACAACCAGGGTTTGGTGCTTCTATTTCAGTGTTATTCACATATCATTTCCCTCTGATTTTAGGGATAACTTATGGGGTTAGGTTTAGGGGTAGGGATATGGTTATGATTACATTTTCGGACAGAAATGTTGTCCCAGGATCAACAAAATATGTGGACCCAGCGCGCGACTAACTCTGCAAAATCAGGACGTGCTTGCTATATCCCGTTAATGAAGATACACTCCATAGATCCAGATCTTCTACTCTAGAAGTCTGTGATTTTGATAAATATGAGCTTAATCTAAAACCACAGGCGGATTAATTAAATATATGGTGTGACTAATTTTACCCACAAAGACTGATAAGATGGTGTCAAAAGTTTAGCAAAATCCTGAGCTGAAATTCTGTAACAGTAGATTTGCTAAAAGAGAAGCACATGTTATTTGGTTGTGTGTACATTTGTCCTTTAAGCTCAAAGGGCCTTTCAGGGACAAGTGGGCTAGAGCGAAAATTCTCAGTGTGAAGCAACTGACTCTCAAGAGTCATATAAACAGACTTGGAGGGTTTGAAATGCATCCAACGACCTACATTAAAAGCAAACATATCAAGAAAATGAAAGCCACATTTTATAGCTTCATTTTAAACTGTTGTCATCTCCCTGTTAGCCTGCACATTAAAGGGTTAGTTCACCCAAAAATGAAAATTAAGTCATTAATTACTCACCCCCATGCTGTACCAACCCCGTAAGACCTTCGTTCGTCTTCGGAACACAAATGAAGATGTTTATGATTAAATCTGAGAGGTTCATGACTGCTACATAGGCTCCCTAAGGGATTGAAACCTGACGGCCCAGAAAGTCATTAAAGAAAATGTTTAAATATTCCATGTCGCAACAGTGGCTCAACTATAAGTTTATCAAGCAACGAGAATACTTTTTGTGCGAAAAAACAAACAAAAATAACGACTTTATTCGACTATTCCTTTATTCGACTATTCCTTTTCTTCCTTGTAGGCCTGAAACGAGACTTCAAGAGATTTCCACGACGCATGCGCGAGAATTGCGATCTCCTTCAACTACTTCAGTTAAGTTCTCGCGCGTGCGCGTCGTGGAAATCTCTTGAAGTCTCGTTTCAGGCCTACAAGGAAGAAAAGGAATAGTCGAATAAAGTCGTTATTTTTGTTTGTTTTTTCGCACAAAAAGTATTCTCGTCGCTTGATAAACTTATAGTTGAGCCACTGTTGTCACATGGAATATTTAAACATTTTCTTTAATGACTTTCTGGGCCGTCAAGTTTCATTCCCTTAGGCAGCCTATGTAGCAGTCATAAACCTCTCAGATTTAATCATAAATATCTTCATTTGTGTTCCGAAGACGAACGAAGGCCTTACGGGGTTGGTACAGCATGGGGGTGAGTAATTAATGACTTAATTTTCATTTTTGGGTGAACTAACCCTTTAAGTTCAAAACCAGATTCACCACAAAAATGAACTGGTTTGTTTTTGCCACATAACACATTGGGGAATGGGACATAATCATATTGTAAAAACAACAAATCCAGCTTCTTCGAGATCATAACTTTGTTGTATTGTTTCAGCAATTACAGAACTCATACTCTCTAAGTCAGTATTAGTGCAGTGAGTAGTAAAATGTAGATTCTCTATGGCCCAAAAATAGCAAATGTGTCATAAGGATCACATTGCTTTCACTCTATAGAAGGAAATGTACTCTGTTTATCTTTACACACCTGGAATTGTCTTCAAAGTTGTCCAAAACAAAGTTGTAGGAACAAAAGAAACTGGACCAAGACCCTGTGCTCGAAGTATTCTTGGCAAATGATCTATTCTCTTTCTCAGGAATGGGGTGTTGCACATTACACACACATGTTGAAGGAAATATCTCTAGGTTCCACTACGTCATGGGCATCTGCCGAAATCAGATTCTCTACTCTCTGATCTCACTCAGTTTACATTTAATGTCAGCGCACACAACAACAGAGTATGAAGACTGCAGCACAGCCCATAAGGCATAACACTGTCAGTTTCACCACATCATAAAATCCTGGGTGGGGAAGTACTGTATATGTTTATGATTGCTTCAACCATACTTTTTAATGAAAAACACATGATACTACTATACTATGTCAGTGCAAAATCAAAAGAAACAAGAGTAGACAGACAGTAAAAAGAAGTTCAGTAATCAAATCAATCATAAATAGTACATTATAAATAGCGAAACATAAATAGTGACTCGTAAATAGCATCTCGAGATATTTAAGCGCAGACATCTGATCTACTGATGTTACATTTGGACCAGACACTAAATGAGGAAGTGCTCACAGAAGTGGGAGGAAATAGAAGGACTGGGAACTGTGTGTAGATAATCAATAAGACATGACGGAACTCATGGGATTTGAAAGGCTGGTAGTCCATCTGAATTTGCTTTACTTCTGAGAGCAAGTTTTATTGAAAGATTTAAAACTGCTCTCCGCCTCTGTGACGTTCATCCCTGAGGTCATTAATGTCTGATTTGCTGTGACTAAAAGAGTTATTGAAGAACCATGTGTGTAGTTTTTGATAGGAATTATTATGCACGAAGTTGCTGCTATTTGTTTTGAAGATGCGTGGGTCGGCAGTCAATGATGTGCACAGCTAATGGAAATGCAACAAATAAACAAAAACATTTTTTTTTTTAAATTGATTGCTATACACTTCCATTCAAAAATCTGGGGTAAGTAAGATACTGTTTAAGAAAAGATTAATACTTTTCTTCAGCAAGGATGCATTAAATTGGTCCAAAATGACCAAAATTGGTCCATTCCTAATGATTGCTGTTCTTTTGAACCATCCAAGCATGCTGCAAATAAGTGTATCTCAGTTTCAACAAAAATATAAAGTAAAACAAACGTATTCAACATTGATAAACAGAAATGCAGCAAATCAGTATTAGAATGATTTATGAAGGATCATGTGACTCTGAAGACTCTTTGCCATCACAAGAATAGATTATCTTGAAATATTTTAAAATAGAGAACTATTATTTTAAATGATAACAACTTTTCATATTATTATGGTTTTACTGTTTTTGATCAAATAAGCCTTAGTTATCACAAGAGACTTCTTTCAAAAACATTAAATAATCTTTTATATTGTGGGGTAAAAAAAAAAACCAAACCCCTTAACAAGGTTAAACAAAGAATTGCATTTCCATTTCATCATGAGTGGTTTGTTGTCAGCGACTCAGATATAACGTCCAACCTTTAGAAAGACGAGTCATAGAACTCAAAATCTTCCAAAGAGCAAATGTCACAGCCCAATGTAATTCAGACTTGGCTCATTAATGCTACACAGTGTCCTGTCAGTATGTCATATCGAGAACCTCTCGTTCCAGAGCTTGTTACTGGATACTGCAAATGCTCACGCAGGTCACGCAAGCATACTTCCTCATTGTGAAGTTCCTGTTTATCGAATTGAGCATTGTGATCTGCCTTGAAAACTAACTGTTACATGCCAACAACTGTTTGCATGATCAGTATTTTTGTAATTTTCAAAGAGATTCCTTTCAAGCACACTGTGTTCAACTGGAATGTGCCAAATTTTGTAAGTAACCTCTGTGCTAGATAATTGAAAAGACACTGGAAAAAGGTTAAATGGGGCATGATTTAATAAGCCGGTTCATTTTTAATTCCAGCTTTCTTTTTATGGTAATCCAATGCATGCCGAAGCAGTTTAGGATTCTTCAGTATTGACATGCTAATGCTGCGCTAACATATATTTGCCCATGTTTTTACATGAGTGTGTTTGTGAACTGCCCTCCCTTTGTCCAGTCTAACTCAATGTGTCTCATTGAGTCCAAATGTGTACTTCTATTATGGCCTCTAAGACAAATATGTAGCATCGTGAATGCTCGGCCAGGCCACCCTCCACCCCCAGTCCAGGCAGACCAACACATAGCACTGGTTCACAAACAATCAAGTGTCCATTGACCAGCCAAGGACAACAGTGGTCTTATGTGCTCGATGGGCGTTTGGACGTACAAGGAGGGTTAGTGTGGTGACATGGTTTGTCATCGCCAGCTGGTATAGTGGGCATGTGAGGGCGAAGACGACCCATTGTTCTCGCACAAACAGAACAATTGCACGTTTCAGAAGGCCACACTGTCTTTGAGGGACAACGCACCCCCCTGATTGCAATGAGGGGCCGATTGCATGTGATAGCAGGAGTACTGACCATAATGCGTTTTGCTTTATGTTAGTTATTCTTTTGACATTTGTATCCAATTGTATATTTATATTCAGGGTTCATACACATTTCTACCAATACATTTCCATGACTTTTGAGCCAAATATTCATGACCTAATCCATGAAACATCTGTGTAAAATAAGAATAAAAATCCGTGTTATAATTTCAAAACACAGCATATCTTAACTAATTATGACAAACTATGTGGTTTGTGTCTGAGCCTCAGAACTCAACTTTCTAATTTATGTTGGTGCAAGATGATGTTTTATCTTCTTTTCATCCGTTTTTTTAGTTTATGTGGCTGTTTAAGATCATGTTTGACTGTATAGGTGCATTCAAGCCATGTCATAATTACCGCAATTACAAGATTAATAAAACACGTTGACGACGACGTGTTAAAAACGTTAATCGTAGAGCTTGTAACCCAGCTAACAGATTTTGGTTCCCAGAATGTTATTTTTTACAGGTTTGCTTTTGATTAGCTATAAAGTTCCTAATGAAAACAAAACATTCGTTTTTGGTTTGTAGAACGTTATTGTAATGTTCCCCTAACATTATAATCTCTAATTATATTCTAACATTATATTCTAATGTTAACATTCTCCTAATGTTATATTCTAACGTTCCCCTAATATTATATATTGTATATATTATAAACATTAAATATTTATACTTAATGTCTTTAATAAATAAATCAATTTATTTGTATTTGGTATTACTTTACATAAACCTACCACTTTTTACTTTTATTCAGCAAGGATACATTCAATTGATCAAACTTGGTAAAGATATTTATAATATTTTGTATTATAAATATATGCTGTTCTTTTGAACCTATATTCATCAAAGAATCCAGAACAAATGTATCACAGTTTATGCAAAAATATTAAGCAGCACAACTGTTTTCAACACTGATAATAATAAGAAATGTTTCTTGAGCACCAAATCAGCATATTATAATGATTTCTGAAGGATTACGTGACACTGAAGGCTGAACTAATGATGCTGAAAATACAGCTTTGCCGTCAACGGAATGTTCTCAAAATATTTGACTATATAAAATTAGAAATCCATATTTTTCACAATATTACTATGTTGGGTAACACTTTACTTTAAGGTGACGTAGTTTCACGTTACTACACTTTTTTTTTTACAGTCCTGCTCCCTAAATACTATGTATTTATTATAATAATTACAATAACTGGGTAATAACTAGGTACTAACCCTGAACCTACCCCTAAACCTAACCTTAACCCATGTAGTTATCTTATATTACCCAGTACTTTCTTAGGTAAGTAAGATAAATTGCAAACCCTAACCCTAACTGTTACTCTATTGTAAGTACATGTAGTTAATTAATATTACTCAGTACGTATTTGAGTAAAAACAATGTAACTACATCACCTTAAAATAAAGTGTAACCCTATTTTGTACTGTAGTTTTGATCCCCTAAATAAATATTTAAAGAGGTTTGAGTGGAGGATAGCATATCATTTTGAAATACAAGAAAATAGGAAGAGTTTTAAAAGTATTACACTTTATAAAGCATTATATGTCTCAGTACTTCCCCAACAGCATGTGTATCATTCTGAACAGGCCCATTCGGATCAATATATCCTATTAATGCTATATACTCTCCAGCTCAAGGCCTTTTATTTTTATTGTCTTCAAAATACGCACACTTTTATTCCCCTTTTGCATCAGCTCTCAAAACTCTCAAATGATCAAAAGGAAACTTGAGAAAATTGATTTTCAGATAATGTTGTGTTGTTGCTGCTTGAGATTGTCCTTCAGAGACGAGTGCGATGGAGCCTGTCATTGAGCTCTGAACGTTACACACACACACACACACACACACACACAGTTAAATCAGCCTTTACCAAAGAGATATTTTACAATAATGGAGAATATGTTCCTCTATATTTTATAGACAGTTACATTTGCCTCTTATTGAATTTCACATCACTCCACAATGTCTTAAAACGGTGGTACTTTGATAAAAAGTTTTCAGGTTTCTTTCCTTTTTTTGCTCCTTGTTTGTTCTAATTGGATTTGTTTTTATCTCATGGAATGGTTTGAGCATCTTTATAATGCATTAAATTATCACTTGATAAAAATGTCAGAATTGTCCATGTGAATTAGATTGGAACAAATAAATACTAAAGTTGTGGATCAGACCGAGCCAGTCGCTTTGGTCAGTTAGCACTCAAAACATATTTACAATAACTATTATTTTATTTGGAAAATAACAATTCAAAATGTATTAAAATACCTACATTATATGCATGTATTTCTAGTTGAAAATATAATTTCTTAGTAGCATCTTTCAGTCGCTGGGAGTTGTCGATTATGCTCATGGCCTTAGCATAGCTGTCGCTTGAATTTAAAAGACCTGGGGAAACGAGGTTGTACCACCACTATGATCGAGTAATTAATCACTGACTTTTAACTAATAACACAAATCAATGTTTAATAAATAAATTAGTGCTTACAATTTTTTTTTTATGAATCATTGGATGACTAAATAACATACCACAACTTGGGCCTACCTCGCATCTATTTAAATAAATAACTAAAATATTGTGTTACTCTAAAGCATGCAGGCCTTAGAAATGCTTTAATATCCATTGTAAAACCAGAGCCTTCCTCGTGCCATTTTATCTCCCCATGAAATGGTCTTTTACCCTTTGTACCACTCCTCCTTCTCACCTTAATCCATTTAGCACAAATAGAAATAGTTTTCTTGGCAAACTAATACGTGATATGTGTGGACATATAGCTCGTCATTGTGAATGATTGGTTGATGGTGCTATGAGAATGAGTCAATCGTAGATGTGTGTTTAAGGGTTTAGGTGGAATACAATAAACTCTTCTTTCTATTGTGATGCAGAAACAGTTTACAAACCCCAAACAGAAATGAGTGTATTGTCAAGCTTTCACTCAGGTAATGTGGTTCTGGCACTAACACTAGATTTGGGGTTGAAGGCGAATTCCCCTCTAATGTTTCTTTATCTCTTGCTTTATCTGGATAGATTGATGCCGGACTGAACAATACTTTTTTTTCTCTGCATGTCAGCTCTTTTTCTCTCAGGCCCTAGTGGAATACAAAGACTGGAAGTGTTAAAAAAGGCTTTTAAAGGAATATTACATGAATCAATGAAACACCAGATCTATGACAATGAATTTGCACTATATTTGTAGGTAAAATAACAAATGCATACATGAATTAATGAAAAGTTTGTATGTAACCTAAGTACCACCTATTTATATATTTATCCATTCAATCATGCGCATATAGCCTACAGAAAGAAAGAAATACACACATACATACATTGCCTAGATAAAGAAATGGGTGCATGACACCCTTGTAAACTGAGGAATGAGGCAAAAATGGTATCTCACAGATGTGACACTTCCTTTGAACCTGAAATATTCTTTAAGGGGAGAACTTTGAATCAGAGCACAGACAGATGTAATGAGATGGGCTTTTGGAAGCAAAAGTGAAAGGCTCCGTCAACTTACCATGAATATAGATTACCATTAATATCAAAACCTAATTATACCTTTAAGCTCTGCTGCCAAATGCCTCTGCAAAGCTGTGCAGAGAGAACAAACAGACCCAACATCAACTCACAATGAAGCCGTACTTCAGCATAACTTGACACACCAATGCCTCTAAGGCTGAATAAAGAAAACCATATGAGCCCTTCATCTTCACTGACAGAGACTGGAACATTTTTGAAAAAGAATTGAGTAAAAAAAATGGGTAAAGTTGCCCGTGTTTTAAACTATAAACGCCATCATGGCCTCCTGACAGACCCCCAGTCATTAGAGCTAACCTGGCGGCCATGTCGTAAATCACATAATGAAGTCTTTCCCCGCAGACTTTCACCATCTTTGCTGTTTAATACTGATCTCAGAGGGGCAACAGCCAGCAGTAGCCTACAAAAAAAAAAAGACAAAACACTCTCTCCTCTAGCCATAGAGTTTAACCTGCCCCGCAACAATGAAACTACACCTACAAATGAACCTTTCATTCTTCACTTCAATGCGTCTATCTCTCCCTTTCTCGGTCCCCAGAGTGTTTTTGTCATTCGCAGTCTCCTTGCAGGCATTTATCTCCGGGTCACGTAGAATGAGACCAACCCTGGACTCAGGCCAAGCACAGAGTGCAGAGGGGTGAGAGAAACGTCGAGGTCATGACTATATTTGATCATGACATTATTCCGCTTTTTTCATTGGTGTATGTGATATAAATGTTTGTTGCGAAATTATTGGGGTTTGCAACTTGCATACAAAGATCACATGGGTGTAACGTGTCTGAATGCTGACAGAATAGATTCTCTGTCAATAAACGTGAGACGCCAGTAAATGCTGCCCCCATGAGGTAGATTATGTTAATGTCTCATGCTTTCCTCACAATTTTAAAGGTGCACTGCTTCAGAAAAGTTCTTTGAAAATCATTTACACTCACATGAGATGAATAGCCTACTCCAGTATTATATTTTTTTTTTTACATCAAGCGGGTCACCTCATGGGGACAAACATCTTGAGATCACATGACCAGTCAGAATTCAGGGTATTTGAAAGAAGGAATCATTGCTCAGAAGCATCTGCAACTATGAACATAGTTATTAATTCACATATATATAACATCACATTGGAATTTTCAAGAATATTGTAGGGTCACACTTTTTACTACAGTAAAAATTTCTGAAGGTAGCCAACTTCTGCATAAGAACATACTTTTAAAAGGCCAAACAATATTGTAATTAATTTACAGTTACAACATAAAACACAAATGTGACAACTTAATTCATCCTGACATTTATGAGAAATACCGCTTGACTATTGTTGACTGTTGCCTGATCATATCCATGTGTGATTTTATTGTGTTTGCTTGATTGCTCAACAGTATAAAATATGATATTGGACCAAATTATATTTAAATTTAAGTGTTTGAAACTAACATACAAAATCACTGCCAGAGAAAGCACACAGATTTTTTAATTAGACATCTGAATCAAAACCTTATAGTTATTAATACATGACCCTTGTTACAACTTACCTGAGACAACTAGCCCGACTCCCCTATTTGTGAAGGCCAGGTCAAATATTTAGGAGCTTGGCCTAAAAGATGTGTATTTTAAAGCTTGTTTTGTCTTATTTTAAATAGGCTGTGTGAATCAAAATGAAGAATGCTTTGTGTCAGTGTCATTATTAACTTATTGACATAAATGCATTCTAAACAATTTAGATAAATAATTCATTTATTATTATATTTCCCTAGGAAAACTGTCCTAGGAATCTGTTATGTGCAAAAAAGAACAGGCCTACTCGCTGTCTGAAAAGATGTAGCTACACACACTTACACTCCTCCTCACAGATCAATGCTTCATTCAAACAGACAGAGATCACGATCCCATTTTGCTGAATGTGTGGAACGCCATCAGCCGTCTCTCAGACACATTATGATGAGGCTGTGGAGGGCTAAAGACACAAAGCGAAATGTGTATTAACTGTCAGACTCAGAAGGAGTGATTTAATGAACATGAGCGCGAGAGAGAGAGTAAGGAACATTCAGGAAAGGTGTTTTACAAGAATAGTTTGCTCAAAATGATAGGCCTAATTCTGTCATCAAGTAGGTATTGTGTCATCGGTATTGTATTCGAGTAAGGCCACACCCACTTGTCGGGTTCTGACGTTTAATGACGTAGAGCTAGCTCATTGGTCGCACGTCAGAGGCACCCGCGCCATTGGATGTGATGGTACTAGCTGTGCAGCTGCAAATGCGGTTTACATAAAAGCTTCCTTTTCCTCGATTTACTGAAGCTTTCGTGTAAAACACATTTGCAGCTGCTGCACAGCTAGCACATTGAGCGTCTGGCTCACATAGTCTGTGCTGCGGCATCTACACATCCAATGGCGCGGGCGATTCTGACGTGCGAACATGGAATAATCTCTCGATCAAACTCCGCTTCCCGAAAGTGTATAAACTGCCTCCAGAACCCATTTAAGGTACAAACATCTATGCAACAAAAATAGTGATGCAGTTAAGTGTTTTTTTCGTTCAGCCGAGCCCTCTCTGGAGCAGCATGTCAGTCACCTCTTCCTGAACGTCACTCACGCACTGCGGTCTCATGAGGAAACGCAGCTTTTTGATATGAGTTAAAGTTTTTCTTGTTCCCGAATACAAATATTTGTAATAAGTATTTGGTCGAAATAAGTATTCGTTCGAAATAAGTATTCGTAGAAAACACGTTATTTCTGCCTTTCCGAATACCGTATTCGGGTTCGACTCCACCCCTCCTCACTTTCGTGTTGTTCCGAGTCCATATGCCGTTTTTACCCTATGCAATAAAAGTAGCAATTTTTTAAAGAATTGCAGGTTCTTGTAGTTTATGGAGCCTGTCAAGATCCATAAAAGGACAAAAAAACATAATATCATATTGTTTCATAAGGCTCAGAAATGCTTAGTAGAATTGTAAATGTGCAGATTTTAATGAAACATAATACGATTTTGATGATTCAATGCATTGTTCATAACACATAAAAGAAAAAAAAATAGGCCTAAAAAATAAAATAAAAGACGCTCGGTTTTTTTCGGCACCTACTGGCGTAATATGTAACATGAAGAAATGGTCACTGAACGAATCTTTTTTAATGAACGGATAAAAAAAACTCTAGTTACTGGGATTAATCAAAATCCTCACCGTAAGGGTAAAAAATATGTCATAACAGTTTCACAAAAAAAAAAATGTCTTCATTTGTGATGAGTAAATAATGATAGAATTTTCATTTTTACTTCATTTAATTGAAGGAGTTGAAGTGGGTGAACAACATAGGCATTATAATGAGTGTGAGAGAGTGTGTATGATAGTATGTAGGAGGAGCTCAACTTTGCCTGAAGATGCTGGCAAAAGATGGATCGAGAGATGAGGCAATTTTCCAGCTGAGAGGAACAGAGAAAGGAGGTAAAAAAAAAAAAACCTGAGAGAGAACAGACTATCCATCACAACACAGTGAAGCAGGTTTTGCAGTGTTTGTAGACTTAATTCAGTCTGAGAAACAAATGAAACTTGGAGAGAACTGCGTCATCATCTTGACAAAAATAGTGTTTATTGAAAACCACTGCAATACATTAAAGCAAACCAACAGATGGCAGTGTTTGAGACTTAAATTGATAGTTTAGGTTTAATGACGGTTGGCCTAGTTCTGTCACTGACCTCTACTGTTCAAGCTAGAGAAAGAGGATTTAAACACAGGTAATGCACAAATCCTTTGAGTTTATACTCTTTAAAGGTGAAGTGTGAGATTTCTGGGCCACTAGGGTAATTCTATAAAATTGCATTAAATAAATAAACAAATAACGCCAAATGAGCCATTATTGAGTTGTAGATGAATAAATACATGTTTATGTTCTGGTCTTTTTGAGGTTTAATCTGGTAGAAGAAAACATTTCATTATATAAAAAATTACTCACTTCACCTTTAAGAATCATCTCTGATTAAATGAGTCAAAGTGCGATTTCCATTAACCTGATAAAGGAACATATATAGGATGGAATTTATAAGAATGAACAAATAATCATTAACATAATAATTATTTGCTCTACATAATTTAAGGGAAAAAAATATTGCTTCTCCCAACTCAACAACTTCAAGTTTCTTCCCAATAATGTACTGAGGATCTGTTATATATATCATCTGACGTACAGACTCGCACTTTGTTTTACCAGTTAATCCACATACAGCTAGAATGTTTTTCTCTCTTGTTTCTGCATGTATTGCATATGTCTCTCAGTTCCACTGTATTTGTTGTGACTGTATATAATGACTCCTGTAAATTGTTGAATGTGGTCTGATCTTTCTGTTGAGCAGAATCCAAAATGTCACCTGAACAAATTGAAAGTTAGATTTAATTATCAACAAACTTTCAAAATAGCACTCTACCTCACCTGAAATTTGTCGTTTTGATATTATTTTAAAACTGATCATAATCTCACATGATAATCTCACGTGACCCCAGTTTGACATGTCCCAATTACAGCTATATGATCACTTTCTTTTAATATAAAGCTAATCGGGGATAAGCAGCGCTTGCATGATTTCCCACCACTCCCAAATATCCTGTGACCAAAAGGGAAAATAAGGGTGAAAAGAGAAGCGCACAGCTTTGTTTGACACATTCTGTACCTGCTCAAGGACATTCTGTATCCTTCAATGCTTGATACTCTTCACCGGATATGCAGCAGAAGTCCAGGTTACCTGCCAAGAAGTTAAGCTGAGCACACTCAAAAGCAGCTTACTGTCTTTATCAGATCATCTGTGTTTATGTGCTTGTCGGAAAACCAAAATACCCAAAGAAAGTCGCCCTCTTTACGGCCTTATCATTTCCCATAGTATTCTCCATGCTAATATTCTGCTTCTTTCCTAAAAGCATAACAGAATTGTTAGTGTGGATGACTTATCTTGATGACTTTTCAAATTAATCTAGCAGTTATGTGTCTTTTCTATGTTTTTGTTAACATATTAACATATAACAGGTATTTCATGTACACTTTTTAAATACAGACCATATGATGAAACTCACCAGATTCAGATTCACAGCCATGTGCCATGCACAACAAACACCATGTGAACGCAATAATCATACAATTCTCTGCTTATCTTATTGGATAAGGCAAACCTCCCACAGAGCTCCCAGAATGCCCTGCACTTTGATCTCAGCAAATGACTGGCCAACAGAAATCTGCATGTTTTTTTGTTTTGTTTTTACAATTAAACAAGTTTTATTCACAATAATAATCACTACGCACCAAACACTGTCCTAGAGTAGTCAACTTTTTCTTATAATTAAATTGTATTTTTACAAAAGGAAAAATATATTTGTAATAATTCTACACTATTTACACATAATTTGAATTAAAATAAAATAATTACAAAAAATTACAGGTTTGAGCATAGAGTTTCAGTCTCTGGCCTGGGACGTTTGGTGGAGTAATTGTGCGGATGTAAAAGCACAGGAGCTCCCAGCAGTGGGAATGCAGAAGTCACAGGTCAGGGTTTAGCTGCCAGTCTTAAGCTGTCTCCTCAACTCCAGGGGACTTCTCAAGCATCCCCTAACCCTGGACCTGGTTATCCCTCTGTACCATAGCACACATTGTGGTCTCCTAAACCTGCAAAATCAGCCTCTCCTTTCAGTGCTGTTGAAACCAAGTATGTTATCTGATGCTGAACATGTGCACAAAGCATCATCAGGCAGGTCACAAAAAATATATATATTTTGAAACAGATTTTTTATACCCCTTTCTCAAATCACAACCACTTTTTTTATTATAAAGCATTACTTTAAAATAAAACAAAACAACTAACTTCTTGTCTCTCCATCCATCTGTCAAGTATGTGGATTCTCACCTTTCATACACATTTCATACCTAAGTCCACAAGGGTGAAAAGACACCTGTCTAAAAATGTGTTTTTTTTTTGCATTTGCCATACCTGTCCCATGACAAATTGTGTTGTTTATTCCTAATAAATAAAAGTACTGACTGTACCGAGGCTAGTTTTCATATTTTTACCGTTCACACTATGCCAAATCCGTGACTAGCCATTCTTAGGTTGAATATCAACTCAAAACAAGATATGACTATAAAAATGACTATACAAACGTTTACATTTTTTGTTGCAAAGTACAAAGTCAAACGGGAAAGCGAAGCTGGTAAAATTACAATTTGATTATATTATATTATATTTAAAGCCCCTCTTTACAAGCCAATCGTTTGTTTTCACCATAATATTGGTTTCTAGTATACCAAATTATTTAAAGGAATGTAAATAGCTGACAAAGGTTTGTATTTAGATTTTTTTCGTTTTTTCTTCACCAGTTCTTCATTAATTGGCTTTGTCTACACTTTGTGTAGTGTGGATGATATAGTTACAGTTTTAGGCTGTGTCCCACAGCTCACTACCTCAGGTAGGTGTGGCCAAAGTTTGGTGGGCGGGGTTAGCTCAGCTCACAGTGGCAACAGCCTCTTCATTTGCCCCCTCGTCCACTTGATTGCCTTTGCCCATGGCCTTCATCTTAGCCATGATATCAGTGAAGGTCTCTTTGACAGTTTTCTCCAGGATCCAGCCCTCGCTCTCACTCTCAGGGTCTTCTGGGTTGACCAGCGTGGACAGAGAGGTGTTTATGTACTGAAGTCCAATCATTACAGCAGTCTAAAGACAAGCATGACAGATATGAGTTAGATAGCTGTACAGAGTGATATGTTTATTCATATTTAACATATGTCCAGGCTACATTTCACAGACAGATAGATAGATAGATAGATAGATAGATAGATAGATAGATAGATATTTTACATACAATATTTCTATTAATCTCACTTCCTATGATTCTCATTCTGTAATTCTCAACTGTAATTTTACTGTGACAGCAATAAAATATTTTTTATTATATTTTTTATTTCTGTAATAAAAACATTACTTTTTAAAACAGCAGAACAATTAAATGCAGAACAACAAATATTACCTTGATGTATAAATACTTGATAAAAATAAGCAACCCCTTCCTCACACACACACACACACACACACAGTGTGTGTGTGTGTGTGTGTGTGTGAGTGTGTATAAAATCAATGTATGGAATTTTCTATATCTTTAATTGGTGATTTGAAATCACCTTTTCCAAGAAAGCAAGATTTAACTCCGCCCTGCAGATTAGAACATTTGATCCCTGTGAATCTTCAGTCACCACACCATCTCACACTCCTAATCTCCACCAAACCTAGTTTAAGGTCTTGTTGTTGCTACAGACTGTTGTAAGCTTGGCAGATTTTGCTTACATCAATGTTTATTTCCATATGTGTCCATTAATACTAAAAAAATGTGTTTTTATTGGCTAAACTAATATTTGCTTTATGTATCATTCAGGTAAATATTAGGTCAAATAAATGATTATTAATATTATTCACCAATCTTTTTAAAAGTTAGATTAGGTCAAAACAGCTCCTTAAGGTAACGGATGCGAATTCCTGAGACATGTATTTTAATTTATGCCAGCAGGTAAATCGAAATTTCAGAACTACTACAAGGTAATCAGAAGAATTATCACATTTGTTAATACCTACATCTAATAGTAGTTAGATGTTTTCCCTGATGGTGCCATATTAGATGATTGATTGAGGGAATGAGGCTTCTGTCATTAAACATGGTATGACGTCATAAAGATGAGCAATTACTCCTCTAACTAACCTTTACTTTTGCACCTTTGGGGATTGTCTGATAAGAAGGACAGGGTCCTCAAATCTGTAGCCAAAACAATGTGTAGTTATAATTTACCTTATTAGGGGGCAGACAACAAAAACACCTTATGATGGCTGTTTACAAGATTAAGTATCTAGACTGGACAAAATGACTGACAAAATCAGTCTGACCTTTACAGCACAATCCATTAAGATTAGAGGTACGTAATGTAAGTCATTAAGGTCTGATCCTGGATCAGCACATTAAGATATTCCAAAGCTAAACATCTTACTTGCAAGAGGGTGACCGCCAACACAAGTATCCCGATAGAGTTCATCATTCCACCATAGTATGATACAAGAGCGTCTCGGCAGCCACGTTTCCAGATGTTTAGTTCTTCGGTGTAGTGGTCATAGCTGTAGTGAGCTGAGTTGTTGGTTACTTGCTGCTGGATGCAGGGCCGTGGCGAGCTAGGGTTGCAACAGCTGAAGGGAACGCCATCCATTAGGTATTTTCCATCCACATTGCTGCTGATTCGACTAAAGCACAAAAAAAAAATGTTTTTGCAAATATACTGTATATCGGTTTTATATTACATTTAAGACAAAAGTAGGACTCAAATGTAGATTAAATAAAAAAAATGCTAAAAGCAATATACCATTGTGAAACTTTCCCTTGTCTTCATTTACAATTTCAACATAAAATTCATTACACATTCGTGTCTTAGTCAGAATTGTTTTGAAAAATGCTGACATTCTTTTTTCTGATTGAAAGCTGTGAATGCTGACAAAATAAGCAACTTCCCCAAAATTATACAATATAACTTCCTTATTATTATTATCAATAAAATCTCATTTATTTAAATGAATTTATAGAATAATTTTAATCACTTTGGAAAACTTTTAATACTTTATAGGTTAGGTGTTAAACATCAAAAACCTCTGTGATGAAAATATCACACACTCTGATATTAGGCTAGTAATTTCAATGTCTATTCCAAGCCAATCTACCAGGTATTGAACTGATTGCAAGGGACAGTAAGCTCTGAGGGCAAGAAAATGTGATCCAAGAAGATTAGTGACTAAATCTAAACGGGTTAACATACCTGATACCACTTACACTGCACATTGACCCCTGCAAATCACCCAGTACCTAGCCTCACTTTAAACTTGCTAAATAACTCCACAAACAGCATAAAAACAGGCATTCTAAAAACCTTCAAAAGAAACTCAGTTTTTGATCCTTTAAAAGTGCCTGGCATCTTAAATGAAACTTCTCAGCTCATTATCTAATCATCTAAACTATATCTGAACAAAATTGATTGAAAATAACTGAAAAGAATGAATGTTTACGCATCACCCAATCATTAAGCTGCAAAAGGACACTCACTCTTTGACTTCCTTGGAGCTGAAGTCCAGGTAGCGGTTGCTCACCCACTGGATCTCAAACCAATCTTTGTAGTTGTTGTTGCCACAGCAGCGGAACTCTATCTGCATGAGATCCAGAGTTCTCTTCATGTAGCAGCGACCGGGTGTATCGGTGTCCTTGTAGAACTTCATTCCATTTTTCAAGCCCTCGGCAAGGGTAAACTCTAGAGGAATGCGCATGGCAAAGCACAGACCCGCCGTGAGGATGAGGAGGAAGTTGAAGAACACACAACAAATGAGAAAGGGGTGCAAAATGGACTTCCATTTCGCAAACTTGGTGGAGTCGAGCGAGTCATAGCAGATTTTGCCCCCAAAGGCATTGAGAAAACATGCTAAAAGACCCACACCGATTAGAATGTTGGGTACAAAATGACTCTCATTGTTGTCCATAAGTTCACTTCTCTTGCGAAGTTCGATTTTAAAGAAAAGTCCCATGCTGAAGACAAGAACACCGGCCATAACAGAAAACCAGTACATGAGCCATAGCATCTGGGCCAGCTTCACCCGTTTCTTCAGGTCAAACTTTACCTTCATGAGAGCCATGTTGAACAACTAGTTAAAGTCCAAAGAAAGAAAAAAATGAATTTGATGATCTCCAAAGACAGCTGTGCAATGTACCTTACAGAAGCTGAACGTTGAAAGTACGTTCAAGGCGCAATGTGTAATCCATTCCAGTAGAGCGAGAACTTAATAGCTATTTTCATGATGATCTTTGCACCCATAATAAGACAAAATCCAACTCAGATTCTTTTACAGGTAAATGCCAGTGTAATACATTATCTTCTTCACAATCTTAAAAATGGATTTTCATCTACAATACTTAAAAACAACAGAGTGCCCTGGTACTGACGCAAATAGTGGTGTCCCTCTATCTGCAAAGGGAGGACAAAAGCCAAGGATCCAAATGATTAAACACAAAGTTACTGTACGTCATCCTAAACCCAGCTAATCACCCTCATCCCATTTACAGAAATCCCTGGCCAGCAGATGAGCCTATCTGTAAGCTGCTGCCGTGCGGTGTGATTGGCTTGATTGGTCACATGGTTTGACTGGGATAACTAAAGAGACACCAAAAACCAGGAGGCAAAGATTTAAGACCATTACACTTCCACTTCAAGTGTCTTAAAGTCCATGACAAACAAGCCACTGTTTGAGAGGATCTCTAAATTTCTAAAAGTTAAAATATTCATGGAACGAATGATAGTCAAAAACACTTTACAATAAGGTCTCATTTGTTACCATTACTCAATGCATTAGCTAGCATGAACTACAATGAGCAATATAATTTTGTGGAATTTATTAAGTTTTGTTAGTTAATAAAAGCAATTGTTCATATTAGTTCAGTTCATAGTGCATAAACTAACATTAAGATACAACTAACGTTAAGATACAACTTTTGATTAAAAAAAAGTATAGTTCATTGTTAGTTCTGTACAGGTGAAACTCGAAAAATTTGAATATCGTGCAAAAGTTCATTTATTTCAGTAATTCAACTTAAAAGGTGAAACTAATATATTATATAGACTCATTACATGCAAAGTGAGATATTTCAAGCCTTTATTTGTTATAATTTTGATGATTATGGCTTACAGATATGAAAACCTTTCCACAATGTTCTAATTTTGAATTTGGGTTTTTTCATAAGCTGTAAGCCAGTGTTTCCCAACCCTGCTCCTTGAGGCACACCAACAGTGCACATTTTGGATGTCTCCCTTTTCTGACCCATATATTTCTGGTCTTGGAGTCTCGGTGTGATCGATTAGGAAGAGTTGGAAAATGTGGTGTTGGTGTGCCTCCAGGAACAGGGTTGGGAAACACTGCTGTAAGCCATAATCATCAAAATTATAACAAATAAAGGCTTGAAATATCTCACTTTGCATGTAATGAGTCTAATATAATATATTAGTTTCACATTTTAAGTTGAATTACTGAAATAAATGAACTTTTGCACGATATTCAAATTTTTCGAGTTTCACCTGTAGTTCAGTAATGTTTACAAATGAGACTTTATTGTAAAGTTAAATAAAGTCACAAAACTACTAGTCTACACAACAAATGCATATGTAGATAATAATTGTATTTGTATCAAAAACTAAAGCCTATAAATCTGAATATAGCAGGCCAATTAATGCATTACTACAATTATGTTTAATTTCTGTTATCATTTTAAAGTATTAAATTAAAACCTCCATGTATACATTGTTTTGCACATAATGCACAAAACTTATTGCACTTTTTCCATAATTTTTTACAAAACAAATGACATTATATATTAATAAATGTATAAATGAGTAATAGAATTAAATGCGATAGTTCACCCAAAAATGAAAATTCTGTCAACCCTCATGTTGTCCCAAACCTGTATGACTTACTTTCTTCTGCAGAACACAAAATGGGATATTTCAAAGAATATGGGCGTACGAACAGTTTTGGTAACCACTGACTTCCATTTTATGGAGAGAGAGAAATAAAAAACAAAACACTCAAAATATCTTCTTTTTATGTTCCACAGAAGAAAAGTCTAAAGTTTCGGAACGACGTCGACGTGAGCGTGATTAAACAATGACAGATATTTCACTTTTCTGTGAACTTTCCCTTTAATAATGATTTCATTCAGTATAGTTAAATGTCTTGGCGAGTGAACTACAAATAACAGATGTGATAAGACTTTTTTTATTTTCTCACAGAATTATTTTAATACATCATTCAATTAATTAATGAGCTTTGTAAGTGCGGAACTGGGGAACATTACATTTTTATGGCATCTCAATATTAGCATCATATTTACTGAGCACACAATAATGTAATCACATCAAATTTTTTTAGATGGTCCCACAAAATCCCAACTACTTATTCTCTCAGTCTCAGGAATGACAGTCCAGTTGGGTGAAGGTGTGCCAGCAGCAAGCCAATTGAAATCATCCACATCTGTCCAATTGTTTCTGTCTGGATCAAGTCCGGCTACTTTGAAATGATCATGAATACCTGGATAGGTCCACGTGAATGGTGCAAACCTGACCTCACGACAATCCTCTATTATTGCCCGGCTGGTCACATGGACATATATCTGAGTTGCAGTGGTGTTATGGGTGCGCAGCTGCTGACAGGGGAACACTAAAGTGCTGTCAGTGCACTGGTCAACAAACACAGAGCTGGACACTGGCCCGCAGAGGATCTCGCAGCTCCGGACATTCTTGATGTGCAGGGTGCTCGGACAGCCATAAAGTCTCACTTTACAGTTTGTCAGATGAGATAACAGAACATCTTGTTGCTGGATCTCCTCAGCTTGCATGATCAGGACTTGATTTTCAGCATTAGAGAATCCACACTGGTATACAGAGATTGCAGCATCCACTACTACATTACCACCAACATCAGATGCAGACTTATCTGGAGTTTGTTTACACAGTTCAGGCTGCTTACTTCCTCCGGCATTCCTGGATCTGAAAGCGAATTTCTTTTTAGGCAACACCATGTCCCTCTTCTCATCAAGAGAGCTCTGGAGTTTCTGCATGGATGCCTGTGCCTGTCTTATTTCATATTGGGTTAGAAACAACATGCTGTCGTTGAGAAATTTCTGGAGCTGTTGAATTCTCACAGTGACCTCCTCCAGTGTTTTTGCGGCTTTGTCGCGGTCACTGAGGTTAGAGCTGGAGAGCATCTCCTCGACTGCCGCCTTCTCAGCATTGAAGGTGGACGTGAAGAAATCGCTCTTTTCTTCCTTCACGGTCTGGCTCTCCTTGACATTTCTCCGGCGCTCTGCCTCTTCCAGCCGCGCTTGATCTCTTCGTAACACGCTTTCGGGAACATTGACTGCTGTATTTGTTTCTCCGTCATCATTCGCCACATTATCTTCCACTCCTAGTGCCGCCATGTTGCTTCTCATTGAGGTGTGGGTAAACGCGCACTAATCACGTGACAACTCGTCTAAGCATGCTGATCAATGACTGGACAAAAAATCTGTACCATAAGTAACGCGACTTTCTATTGGCTCATTAAATGTTCACGTTCATAATAAACTGTTTTCTCCAAGATTTCCCCACAGATATTTTTGATACTGGAAGAAAATTATTTATTACTTTGTTTAGACATTTAGACCCCTTTCCTCTGTAATATTTGTATTTGATTCACATTTTATTTAAATTATTTATGTGAGATTTATTTTTCACAACATGAAATGTTATTATACGTTTATATCATATAAATGTTGATTTATTTCTTTTAGAATTGCAAGATCACCTCGTGACTGTAGAGAAAACAATGTGAAGGTTTTTTTTTTAGTTGCACAGTTTGCCAACTGTTTTTTTTTCTTTTGATATAGCCTACCTAACAATTAATATTGATTTTATATTGAATTTCGTACATGATCACTGTATGCACTATGGACATAAAAATTAAATCAGCACATTGTAGTTTTGAATTTCAGTTTTTACTTGTTTAATTTCCTTTTAATTAAGTCAACTAATTTAGCCATACTGTTAGTTTCAATGTCATTTGATCAGTTTTCTAGTTTTGTCATAGTATTCAAAATGATTTAAACCCAAAAATAAACTTGTTTTAGTTTATTTTGAAGTGATGAAAATGTATTGCTTGTCAGTAAATGTTAGTTTAAGTTTTCAATGTTTTAATTTAGTTTCATAAATGATAACATTGACATGCTTGCTGTAGCAACAATCTCATAATTATATAGCCTACAGTTTATAAAAAAAAAATAAAGCAAAAAAATAAAATAAAACAAACGGATCCAATGATACATTTCTTATTTTGCTTCAGGTTCACACTTTTGGGTGATGTGATCTCAGGACACAAATGTGTTGTCAATGGAAAAAAAGGATGTCATTGATATTAAACATTATTATTATATGGGTAAATATCATATACATACAATCAACTGGAATAACAGTAAACCCTCTTTAACTTGTTTTAAAAAATGAATGTAATGATCTATCATTCCTAAAATACTTATCTAATACTTATTTGAAGATAATCAATCCCTTGGTAAATTGTATAAAGTTATGTATGAGTCACTTTCCTTTTAAGATTTTGTACATGCTTTCATTTTTTTATTTTAATGTTTAATTTAGGCCTATTTAAACTAAGTGTTGGAAGATTATGTTTTTGTATAGTTGTTTCTTTTACACATGATGAACCCCTTTACACAAAATGATAGATATACGAATTGCGATTTAACCACATGTTCTTTTTGGGCATAAATTAATATGCATATTATTGTTCCTTATACTAGTTTGTAATTTTTTTTTTTAAAGGTGTGGTCCACGAGGGCCCCGCCCCCCATAACAAACTATTTTTATTCTGTTCATGCATGTCAGGCATTTGAAGTGATCAATCAAAACAGCAGCTTTTATTTATATTTTGTAGCAGATACAGAAGAAGCCTTTACAGTAGTAAACAAACATAATAAGAAACCCTTCTAGTTTCAGGTAAAGAGCCCTTGGTGTCTAGTGCACTATGTAGTGATGCTGCCTTCTGCTGGAGCCGCACTGCTCCACCGGCCCGTGCAGAGATGGCGAGGAAACCCCGTGGACACGGCACTGCTTTTTCATGACGGTGAGTTTCCCCTTTGAGTGTATTATAATTTTGTGATAAAAATTTCAAGGAAAAAACACACACAACCTCCTTCCTCCCCTTCCTTCGGGGAGGGAAGAGCAAGCGTGGAGAGAGAAAAATCTATCTGAGACTGAGCAGCAAGGACAGTGAGGGAAAAATATATGAGTGGGAGAGAGGGAGACAGAAGAAGAAGGAGGAGGAGGAGGAGGAGGAGGGGGAGCAAATTAAAAGTTGCCAAATGGAGATATTGGGTTTCAAGAGGAGTGAGACAGGAGTAAGGGTTTGCCTCTTTTTCAAGTCGTCTTTATGTGATGCAAATTCAAATAAATATTTATGGTTCGCCAACGAATTGTTCTCCGTTCGGTTTTTCCTCGACGAATTCAGCCGTTTCTTAATAGGTGTGGGGAAGGTCCACGACGTCAAGAAGGCCGTCGACAACTCGGAGCACGAAGAATGCATAAGACTCGCCTGATGATCCGCGTTTACACCCTTCACCAAACCTAAGACATCCGTGCCAGTATTAAACGAGCCGTCCGATGCCGATTACGCGTTTCTTTTTGCCGCCCGTCCAAGCTGCGCTCGTCGGCTGTCACAGATGCGCAAATACGCATGGTAGAAATTCTTTTTTTCGAGACGTGCGACAAAACCGAGTCTCTCCAGCCTCGTTCTATTTATGGACAAAGTCCCTGTGTGTTTCTAGCTGTTACTTTCAGCGAGATTAAGGCGGGTTTTGTGCGTCCTGCCCTTGCGCCATGGAGAGCCTTTTTAGTCCACCCTGTTTGACAAGTGAATCAGTAAAATGCGTCGCCTTGCTTCAACAGGGTTTTACTCTGTATTTTGAGGGCTTGCTGATTTTCTACGTGTCTCTTTTCCGCCCCTTTGACTTATCAGGCAAAGAGGATAGATAGTTTTTTTTCTCTGGTAGAGAGGAAGACAAAATAATTCATCTCCTCCCTCATTTGGCTTGCTAAATTGACTACAGCCTTAACGAATAAATATACGTATATACGTGTTAAATATACCTCACATCTCTAGTACATCGTTTAGTTTATTAAAACCCGTTCATTTATATGCAAATTCAGGTTTTTATAAATATATCTTGAAGTTGTTTATCAAAGACATGTTAAAGGGCCGGATTAACCTGTCATACTTTTTTCTTCATTAAGATTGCACTACGCGGATATTGCTTTAAGGACTTGCTAGTTAGAAACTGTTCAGTTTCAAATCGACTAATCTTATAATTCATTCGTATCTATTTAGACGGTCCGATCAGTGTGTTTATTTTTCTGTTCTTGTGTGTATGCGGTTTAATAATTAATTAAGTAAATTAGCAGTTTTGGATTTCTGCAAGTTCAAGCTGTTTTTAACAACGCACGACGTCGTTTGTTTTGAAACGAAGGCAAAAATACATATCCATCGAATGCTGTTCAAACATTTAATCACTTTGGGAAAACCAGACGACGCATTTCGTTCCCTCACTAATATGTGTTATAAAGCATTAACAGAAGCTTGTGAAGTGCGAGTGTGAACAATCAAACTGGCCAAACATGTTTCACCCATCCCCCACGTTTCTTCCTCTATCACATTTCCACACATGAATTTTCAAGTTGTTCACATTTCTATGGCAGCTTTACAAAAATATGATCCGAAATTACAATCGAGTAGCATTTTTACACTGCACAAGTTCTCTGCGTCATAACGCCCTTTTGTCTGTCGACTGTAGCGAGCAGTGGCGCAGTTTCAATCAGCAGCCGCCATTTTAAAGTCTCTGTGCATGTAGGCTATCTGCAGCAAAGCAAAGTACAGCCATTCTTTGTCAGACTTGTGCATTTTTTAAACATAAACATCATATTCGTGTAACACTACAATGTATATTAGACTATTTTACTTTCCTTATTTGTAGCCTACTTAAACACTAAAAACAAGTTTCCTAGCTGATTAGGATGAAATTGTGTTTGGTGCGAAGTCAAACAATTTCTTACTGTTTACTTAACAAGAATATCAGCTTTAGTTATTTTTATGTTGTGTATTTAATCTCCAAGAATTTACCAGAGCCGGTCACACTACAAACACTCTACATTTCTGATTCTTAATTATTTCTGTTTGTCACAAGTTTGTGTATTTGAATTGCTAACGTAGCGTTATGTCAAAAAACTTGGCATACAGGCCTGTGACTGCAGAGAACAGTTCTTTGGCCTATTAATGTCAAATGCTTGTATGTATATTTAATATTATACCTGAAGTCTTATATTATACCTGTCCTGAGAATGTTCTTTAACCCTCTGGTGCTCCTTGCGTGGGAGTCAAAATGGCCAATTTTCTTTTTTTTTCCAATGAAATTAATGTACTATATTTTAGTTTAATAGCTTTTTATTTAATATTTTGTATTTTTAGGGGATCCTATGGTACTAAATCATATGCATTAGTTATAATCCATTTATTACCTGTTTACCACTTTTCGTAAATGTTGAATGCTTTGGAGCATTGGTCTCTTTTTAAAGAAGACACAGCAGATTGAAGGTGAAAAAAATAATTATGGTATTGTTATGAAAAATGCACAAACATACTATTTTCAAATTTTATATGAATTATATATTTCCCAAAACATGTTTTCAAATCAAAGCCATGAATCTAAACAGGTTGTGTTCCAAATTTGAGGTTGATATCTAAAAAAAAAAAGTTTCCAATGCAGTCATTTTTTTTTAGGACCATTTAACCTTTTCGAATCATATCTTTGATTTTTGTTGTGCTCGCATAACAATTGCCAAAACCTTTACCAAGTTTCGTACCATTCCGATTAAGTAAAAAAAAAATAACGTACAATTTTAACCAAAGAGCACCAGAGGTTTTAAAACTGTGGATCCTGACAGATTACAATGCTTTGATTTTGTGTAAAACGCTATGCACACTACATTTATTGGATCCTTGTGTATTCAGAAACAAATTTATATACAAAGTATGTCTCACTGTAGCCAAACGGCAGGGAAATTGTGTCCATTGTAATATCTCAAAATCTGTTACTGTCGCAGGTGTCATGGATGATGAAGACGACCGCCGTCTTCTGGATTTTTTAGGGTAATCAGCTTTATAATTTGATGGTTATGGTTTAAAGAGCTACAAACAGTTTAAAAATAAATTTTGCCCATCAAACATAAACAAGCTTTAATGAACTGTTTTATTTCAACAGAGATGTGCAAGCATTGAATGAGTATCTTCATGGTTCAAATAGTAAATCTGTAAGTATACTTACACAATATGACATTTGTGTTTTATGTTGAAAGGTTATTGACAACTTTCTTTGACATTCAAACAGATTGGAGAAGATGATGTGACAAATGCAGCATTTGGGTCGGCCAGCTCATTCTTCACCAGTGACACTGTGAGTATAGTTAAAGTCCCTATCAAGGAAAATCAGTTCACATGGCGGCCATATTTCCAACGCTTCCAGGAAGCAATTTTGGTCATAAAGACTAGCTCCTATCTACTTGAATGGGGATAAACCGAAATCTCAAAAACTGCTTGCCAAACTCATATTTAAATAACATTTTTCAAATCAGCAACTAAATCTGACATGAACTGTCCTATAAATATGTTTCTTGTGCTCAAATAGCTTTAAAAAGCACATATTTTAGGTTGGTTAATGCGAATGTGCAGTTATGTGCCAAGTGCACGTCTACTACACGTTAATTGTGCTTAACTGTTTCTGTAGGAACAGGAGCTTAAAATGACATCTGCAGTGATGTAACGACTTTACCAATTGGCGATTGGGTCTTTTATTTAGAAGGCGGGAGTTTTCTTGCCATATTGTGTTGTACTTTCTCCCATTCATAGAAATGAGTGAACCGTCTTGGTATACTGTATACAGTCTGGTAAAGATTGCAAGCAATGGGGATACCTAGAATTGGGATTTAGTAGGAGCATCTGAACAACAACTTATTTGGTTTTCTACTCAGAGTGGCTCCAATGAAGAACTCAAAGATGGCCACAATCATTTGGGAGAGTTTGGGGAGGCTGGTGGAGCTGAGCTTCAGCTCTCAAGCAGTCTTCCGTTCATCGAGGATGAGCTCGACGGTGGAACCTCTCCGGATGGGGTCGATCTCAGTGGCGAGGACCAACCGTTTGACATCCTCCAGAAGTCATTGCTGGAAGCAGATATCACAGAGCAGACATTGGCTCAAGAAGCCCTTTTGGACTCCCAGCCATCTCTCATTCCTACAGCTACCGCCTTCCCTCAGCAGCTGGTCTCTGGAGGGTTTGGAGGTGTCTCGGGTCCTGGTGTGGTGGCACCATTGGCACAACCTCAGGCTTTTATCCAGCAGGTTCCCCAACTACCCTTGCCAAATGGCCCCTCTGGACATATCCAGGTAGTGGGATCCTTCAGTGGCAGTGCCTCCTCTATGATGACTATCAACAGTTTGGAACAGCCTCAGATCCTGTTGAGGCAGAGCGGAAATGTAGTAACAAACAACAGCGGGCAGGGTACCATGTTCACCCCTTCCGCAGCTGGTCAGGTGTCAATGTCTTTCAATAAAGGAACGATACCACTTCAGAATATTATCATCCAGAGAGGCCCTACGCAACAGGCATTGGTTAGACCGATTCAGCCTAAACCCTTACAGGCAGGAGGACAAACTGTATACAATATCAGCAACATCGGGCTTCAACCTAGCACCAACACTGCTGCGAATTTAGTCAGTAGCCCCTACACAACAACTGGCTCTCCTCAGTCCGCTCAACAGGTGAAGGTGGTCAATCCAGCCAGCAGCATTGTAATGCATTCACCGCTGGGGCAACAAGTACAACCACAGTCCCAGTCCAATCTGCCTCAGGGGCAGTTTTTGCTACCCAGTTCTATTTCCCTAACCCCTGGTACGACTGTTCACAGCTTCCAGACTGTGAATGGGCAGGTGTTACAAACAAACACTCAAGTGGGTGACCCGGGGTCAATAAGCACTACCACCTACTCCATCCTCACCAATCAGAACACAACAGTACAGCTTATCGCTGGGCAGAACTTTTCAGCTGGAGGGCAGCTAATAGTCAATCAAGGTTTGGTCAGTGGAGGTCAAATAGGCCAAGCTTCACCCACACCTGTTATGGAGGTGTCTCAAAGGCCTGGTGCCACGACCAAAGTTTGGAATGCCAGCGCGTCGCCTAGCCCATCGCCTCTACAGACGTCACAGACTTCAAGCCACCTCACCATGGTCAGTTCTGGTGTTCAAGGCCCACAGGTTTGTCAGCAGTTATCTGTGAGTCCAGGACAGCACCTCCAGCACCTTATGCCTGTGGGCCAGAACGCTCCAACTACTTCAGGCGTTCCGGAGTTTCAAGTCTCTCTAAACCAGGTGAAATATATTTATATATTAAATTATATATAATTTATCCAAAGTGTCTCTTCAAAGTTGTATTGTTTCATTACATTTGAATGTTTCTTTAATTTCATAGAACACCACAGCAGCAGCACAAAGAGGGCAAACACAATTAGTTAATCTCCTTGGTACCAAAGGTAAGACTACTCTGAATCCTTTTTGTGTTTCCATCAGTGACCATAAGTGAGATTTGATAAGGTTTTTTTTTTGTCATGGCTTCATTCTAATATGCTGATTTGATGCTCAAGAAACATTTCTTATATTTATCCGTGTTAAAAACAGTTTAATAGCTGCTTAATATTTTTGTGGAAATCGTGATACATTTTTTTCAGGATGCTTTGATGAATAGAAAGTTCAAAAGAACAGCATTTATTTGAAATATAAATAGTTTGTAACATTATAAATGTCTTAACTGTCACTTTTGATCAATGTATTAATTTCTTTAAAAAAACATACTGACATTTGAATGGTAGTGTATATATTATTATGTGTTGTTGTTTTTTTGCACCTGAATTTCCTCTCTTGGGTCCATGTTTTCTTTATTCTATTTAATCTTAGCTGTGAAAACACTCACTCCTGCCAGTCAGGAATTGCCTCTCACACCGAAGCGACCTGCAACTCAGCAACTTACTAGAGGAGGAATGTGAGTGCCCAAATTGTACACCTGTTACAGATGAAGTGTGTAATTTCTGCACCATTAGTGTCAATGAATAGAATTGCAGAAATAATGATTGTAACACTGGGCCTTATTTGACAGGGTCCTCCAGCAGTTAAGACAGGATCACTGTAGAGTCATGTCTTCAGAGCGGACACCCTTCACTTCATTAAATGATGGCATTTACAGATTACTGCCCTATCACGTTTTCCAAGGCTCACCACCACAAGATGAAGATTTCGCCAAAAGTGCATTTTCAACTTTTCCTCTACACAATTAATATTTAACCATAGATAAATATGTCATAGGTTCTGATGATCATTTTTGACTTTACAGTTGATGACGAGTTTGAGGCAGTTGCCACACAAGTGCTAAACAGAACGCAGGCCATGGTGAACAAATACAGACGCTTACTCATGGTGGAAGCAGAGGTAGGTTCAGAACATGCTTTTAACTTACATGCACAAAATACTACATATAGTTATTTGTAGGTAATTAATTACTATAATGTAACTTGTGCTAATGCAAAACCATTCACTGCTTAATGCTCTTTCAGAGGTCTAGCCCTTCATCAGAAATGGTGATGATTGACAGGACTTTTAACCAAGAGGAACGGGGCAACTTGACCCAAGACAAACGAATGATATTAGTGGATCCAGGTGAGAGATGGGAGCCTGGTTGCATTTTCACAGTTTTTTTATATAACTAATTAACTAATACCAATGTTATGAGTTGACATAAAGTAATTTCACGGTGTTTCCTATTAGTTTTATTTTGGTTGAATACAGTTAAGTAGTATTTGCAATGTATATTTTGGAGTTTTTTTTATTTTTTTATTTAATATTTTAAATGTACACATCGATTTTGTTATATGCAAAGTAACATGCATAACTATATATAATTGGCAAAGCCTTGGAGAACAAATGAAGAAATTCATTTCAAAATAATTGAAAAAAATTTAATTAATGTGTGTGTGTGTGTGAATATATATACAGTATATATATATATATATTCACATATATGTATATATAATTTCAATAATCACAAAAGTAGAGTGTGAAGGTGGTGCTGGTAATTTTTGATCATTCAGATACATAAACTGCATGGTAGATTTTGGTTTCTTTTGAAATTGTTGTGATTTATGGAACGCTTTTACGATGTTGTACTGTAATTATACCAAATGCAAACACAATGATATAATTTAAAAATGTTTTGCGCTTGCTTGATTGAATGTATGTATGTAATTTTTTGCCTCATTGCTCCTCAGATGGCTTCCTGGAAGACTTCTGCTGTGGCCGTAAACTAAGGATCCCAAGTCCCGAAGTCTTGACCCCTGTCACCAATGAGGGCAATCCCAGCACATTGGAAACATCTCCGAAGCATTCCATAAGTCTCACCGTAAAAGATGGGCAGGGTATGAACAGCCACACAGAACCTGCTTATAGGACAGAATCTCAACAACAAGGAATGGAAGAACACAGAAGAACTCCCATCAAGTGCATCCTGGACTTAAAAAAAAAGACATCCAGCACCGTAATGAGCAGCAACAGTCAACATGCTCACTACCCTACATCTCCCAGCCAATCAAAGCATAGCTCTGCCCAAGGCTACCCTTCGAGCCTGGGACAGGACCATGAAGAACAACTTCCCTCAGATCATAATCACAGTTCATTGGCTGACACAGACTCTGTGCTTGAGGCTGCTGTGAATAGCATCTTAGAATGTTAGACAGTGCCATATTTATGTTTGTTAGTTGTTCCATGTTAATCTCATTTCATTTCATGCCATGTGTGTGCGAGCTGAACTTCACGGCATGTGTGAATGGACCTACGTTGGCATTATCACGGTTTGAAATGCACACAGCAGCTCTGACTAGGTTGAGGAACAGGAAGGTGAATCTAATGATAGTAATACTCTAATACTGTGCCTGTTGTTCTAGAGAAGTTTACATTAAGAAAGCCTTTTTGACAATGCTTTACAGGATACACTTGCAATCACACACACATCAATATATGCGCACACACACATACACACACACACACACACACACACAATCAAGCAGTAAGTAAGTGTGATGTTTGGAATTTCATGAGTAGACATTGATATTTGTAGCGTATCAATCAATATCAGACACTTAGTCTAATAGTCTGTCCGCACTTAAGGTTTAATGGTTGTCTCCACACTTATGTTGTATCATTGCAGTAGACTGACCAAGTGAGGCACACAAACACACCTGCGCATTTAATTGTTTTTAAACATTTGTTGTGCTCTTTTCTTCTTTTTTTTTACATTTCTTTTGCAATTAGTTTTGTACCTTACAGGTATGTTACCTCTCCACAGAGACAAAACTCACTTGTGTGGTTTTGTGCAGGGGAAAGTTAAATCCTCAGATTGAGGGTACAATGTTACATGAAGTTTATCTTTTTTGTTTAATTCATTTTTTGAAATGATGCATTATATATATATATATTTTTTAAATTCTGTGCTGCTCCCTGTCAGGAGATAATATGTGCTGGTTTGCACCTTTAGTTAGTGTCTCAAAGAACCCACATTGGTGAATCTCATGAAAACATGTCAGTCGCATTTCAATCCAAAATCAATGGAATTTTTAAGAAATAATATTTTGCAAAAAGAAGAGGAAACCTTTTTTTGGACCAGTAATGTATATGTATTACATTGTGGTACTTTTTTTTTATTTTATTTTTTTATATCAAGTAAGCTCATTTTAATCACATTTAAATTTTCTTTATTGTCAATAAATTCTTATTACATTTTGAAAGAATCTAAAATAATTTAAGGCAGTGCAACAATCTCTACAATTATGTACAAGTACATTACAAATAATTTTTTTCTCATCACAAATTATTATTATTTTTTTCTTTTTTGCATTATGCTAATGTAAATTTCTTGTAATTGTGCTTGTCATGAAATATTGTCATCACAATCTCAGTGGTCCTCCAACAGGCTTGATTTCTCTGAGCAAAATATAATTTCTTATTTCTTTACTTTGATTTGGGGATTTTTGTGAGATTTACCAAGACTGATGTTGTTTGAAACTTTTCATTTTCCCTTGTGCGTTGAGTCCCCTGCTGGTCAGGCTGTAGTCTTGGCAGTCAGTTTGCAGTTTCTGCCTCTAGTGGCAGCTTATATTTGCACATGTGGACGTGACCTTGTACTTTAGATAGCCATGATCACAGCTCTTACAGCCCCTCCGCAGTTTTAAATCGGTGAAAGCAGAAGTGGTGATGTCACAGCACATCAGGTTTTTTAAATTCAATATTGGTATCTAATTAGTAGCATTATGAGATGGCTGTTTCCTGAGATAATGCAGTTTGGTTGGAGGACAGGCCCACATTTCAAGAACCCGCTTGGAGAAATCATTTCTAAAGAGGAGACTGTCAGCATTCAGTCCTGTTTTATAGACTAGAACCTATATTAGCTGTGCCATTACAGGGCTTTGTCAGTCAACGATGGGAGTATGACCAAGACAATGTCAAAAACTGACCAGGGGAGCGGTTCCATTGTTTCCAACAGAGTTCAAATGAATTTGCGACCATAGTTGGCTAAACTGCAGTGTGCGTACATTTTCACAAGTCTGTTTCCATTAGCATCCATTCCAGATCTGAAGCGAAGGTTGCTTGTCTTCATCTAATGTCACCCCATTGTTTTTGCATCATTAACACTAAACGCCACCGTCTTTCCCAGCAATTCAACCAAAAATGACAGACAGAAAAAAAAGTGAAATATTCTTCTCTCTGATCTGAGCTCTAGAGGTCGGTGTTAGGGAGCATTTTGAAAGACCTTCACTCTGAAGGGCTTCTTTGCCTTAGGACAGAGCGAGTGAAAACAAGTTTAAATAGTGTATCGTTTGTTTTTACTGCTTTTTGTTGTGCGAGTGTGGCCTTCAGTTATCGTAATACCCCATGGTAAAAGTTGCTTTTAACGTTTTATTTTCTGCATCACCTAAAACTTGATTTGTAATGTTTGTATTACAAAAAATAAAAACATGAAACACAAAATATTTATACTTTTTGTAAAGAAAAAGAATGTAAAACAAAAAAGTTATTTTTATTATGTTAGGTGTACACGTCATACTGTATATGTGGTCAGTTCATGATTTGTTGTTTTTGTGAGTGTTCATTACTACAGCAGAGATAAATATTAAATCCATTTTGAATACAGCCAATCTGTCGTAATGTCTTCCTTTTTAACAAATTGTGGATATTTATATGCAACAATATTACATAAAAATTAAGAAATTAAACAAGATCATGTAAACAACAAACAAAAGAACCATATGTCAGGTCTCACAAAAAAAAGGGCAGAACAATATTGTATAATTTATTAGATCTCGGGTAAGTCCTCTGGTTACACAATAAACAAAACGTAAAATTGTTTTGGTTAAAAGCATTCCATTTTTTTGGCAAATAAATGAACATTTAGAAATATTTCATTAAAATAATTCCATTATCTGTGCTTCAAGATAGGTTCCTATCAAAATGTTTAATTCATAAGTACTTTATCAGTCACAGTCTTGACATTTCTAAGTAACTTGTCAACAAAAACACAGCAAACCTCAATTGTAGTAAACCAATAGTTCCTGATATTATAATCTTGCCTTATTAATTATTAATCTTATTGTGCCCATACGGCCCTGAAAACAATTACAAAGACTACCAAACATCCTTAATGGTACTTCCTCCAGCGTTCGTTCTCTGTAAAACAGAATAAAACAGACATTTCAATCATGCATGCCAATGATTATGGTATGTTTGTTGATGACATCGATTCAGACTTACTGAGATGTGGGTATCTCCATATGTAACACAGAACGCAGTATCCAGTCAACAGCATGGATATCCCACCGATTCCTCCTCTACGAACATCAAAATACTTCCTGTAGTACCACTGCCAACCTGATCACATAACCAGAAAACACTAGAAAAACCACTAACCCAAATGTTATGTTATATTATGTTGGATAAGGAACAAACCTTGCTTTAACACGGTCACAATCTCTCCAGGTGACACCGGAGTTCGAGCGGCAAGCCAGACACCAAGTTTATTCAATCTGACATCTCCAAGTTTCCGCTGCACTAGAGGCACTATATGAACAAAGGCATTTTTATAATTTCATATTTTTATCATTTCAACTCTCTTGTTTCTTTTGAATTGGTATGAGAAATTCATTATTTTAACGCGCATGTCATGAAAACTAGTGTGGAAGCACAGTGTGGATGTGGAACTTGAAGATGAAATGAAAAATTCACATGAAAGAATGAATATTAATGGTAATAGGAGGAATGACATGAAACCGTTTCATGGACCAACATCCCTTTCCAGCCAAGATGAAAGTGTAGCTCGTTTACTATCAGAAAGGCACTTGAGAATGTGCTTAACAATTCTAAGGTACCTACATGTAAACATAAACCTAAATGGTGGAAATGGAAGTATTTTTTTCATTAATTTCTACCATAGGATGTCTTTGTTAAACGTTATAAGCCATGAACTAAGCCAACCAGCTACGAGGTGAATCATACCATTAAAAACTTTGAAAATACAAAAATACAAAGGTCCAAGACTTTGTACTTAACAGCTTTAGTGAGGAAAGAAGTACAATCCCATGAAGCATTGCGAACAACAAAATCAAAATAAAATTGATGTTGAAATTATTATTAATGAATTATCTACAGAAACAATGTATTTTAAGTTCATTGCAAAATATGCATATACACATATCTTCGACACTCAATTTTCAATACAGCATCATGTAATATAGTTTTCACCACAAATTCCACTGTTAAATACGATAATTTTAAAAATAAGTTAAAATAATACGGGCTCACGGCTTCAGCAGAAGCATATACCATCGGTTAACAACCTCGTAGCTCACAGTAAAGGTTGTCTCAAAAGGTTTCTAAGTTATCATAAAAAAAAATCAATTTCCCTATGGAGAAACTGAATGGAGTTTGTACTTCTGGATCCCGACTGTTGAACTATTTAGCGTGCTCTACTAAAAATGCTAAAGGTCACAAATAATTTTGTTCAGGGAATTTTGCCGGGTGAATTTATATAGGATTAATTTATATAGGATATAGCCAGTAATTTTAATAGGAATCCACGAGATTGGGAATTTTATGTGAGGGTGAAAGATTTTCCAGAGATTTCACAATGGTTTCAGTTTGGTCACACGGATTTGCCACGCTGACCAACAGAAATCTTATTGGTTCGGTGCAATTTCACTAATGTAACCTTTTGTGAAAAATTTTAAAGCGTATACTATCAAATAAAATGGTAAAATGTTCATGAAGTGAACTCTCCGAGCAGCTCTGAAGTTCATGTGAAATGTCATCATAAGACAGCAGATGAAGATGCGTCACACCACACGTGCTTGAGTATGTAGATACTGCGCCGCTCATTCACACAGAAACACGCAGAACATGCAGACTTCATATTCCAATAGCAGACTTGGGCTCTTTAAAGCAGGGCGGATTCTGATTGGTTGTCAATGTTGTTATCAGCAGTTGTGAAAGTGATTCCAATTATATCATTATCATTATTGTTGTGGTGTGGACTCTCTTAAATTCTCTCTTACTTCTCTTAAATTTAGAATCATTGGTGTAAACATGCTTTTAAACTAAGTGATTTCTCTTTTTAAAAGGGATTTCTCTTCACATGAAAATAACTAGGTAAACAACCAAACATCACAGAAATCATGGATTACCTTCACTTTGGGAGAACGGTCCAGGAAATTGACCCTTCTTACAAATATTTTCATTCGCATAGCTGCCTAAAAGTACTGAGGAGAACTGTATTGTGTTGTAAGCAGTCACTGTCTCTGGACTACATGATAGACTTCTTGCACCTTGCAGTCTTGAACTAAGGATGTCTTCTGAAGGTTGATGAATGGTTTCAGATAAAGTCAGTGAGGGTGGAAAGGCAACCTTTGTAACTGCTGTTTCAGGCTTGTTTGATTGTTGCATAGTCTCCAGAGCAGAATCTTTGGATGTTTCAATAACAGGATAAGGCACGAACAGATTATAAGACCTCTTGTAATACAAACTGTAATTGATGTGGTCCCACACAGAAGTCTTGGATGTCAAGAAAGCATGAGCTTTATGCTCTTTTGCTCTCGACACTAGATCGATATTCTTGTTCTGGCTGTTCGCAAGTCTTTCAAGCTCCTCCAAGAAGTAAACTTTTGTTTTAAGTTTTGGATTTGTATGCTGTACACTGCACTCAGATGGGAGGCTAGAGTTTTTCAGAATGGCTGGCACAAATCCAGGGGTATTGATTTTACTCTTGGTGATGGACAACTGCTCTGATAATGGTGCCATCTTTAGCTTCTTTTTGCCTTTAGCACTTTTTCCATTACTTTGAGATGTTCCCTGATTTGGCCCTTTGGAGATCTCACAAAAGCTTTTATCTCCTTCATGCTTGGATAATGAGGTAGGGTTGCTTGGCATCTTTGAGATTAAGACTAACATGTGTAATCTCTCAAGTTCCCTTTGTCTTTTAGCAAGCCATTTGTTTTTAGGCCTCTCCATGTCCAGAGCTTCAGATGATAAGACTTTGACCTCAGTAGTTGTGAGAAGACTGTCTGCATTGTGAGTATCTTCTTTCCTCCTGCTTTTGGAGGTTAGTCTCTCATCAAAGATGACACCATTTGTTGTCTTTTTATGTCTGGATGTGGTTGCACTCAGTTCTTTTGGCGCTTTAATGCTTTTCTTGGGTTGTGTAACTGGTGCCATTTTGCAGTGTGGTAGGTGGGTTTTCAGCCTCTTGAATGGCTTTCCACAAAATGGACATTCTTCTGAAAGAGAAAAGAATAAAAAAAATCTGATATTACAGGACTGGATCAATAGGTTTGAAATCACTGTATTGCTTGTAGAAACCAATAACTAATTTCTCCCACATATCTCTTAGAAGAAACATGAAATCAATTTATGAGCAGTGTTGTTGATGTAATATAATTCCTTTAACCTATTTATTAAATACCTACACATTTTAAATATCTGTTTAACTGCTAGTTCATTTTGTCAACTTTCAAGTAGTACACTGACATCTTGATGGCCTCAAAACAGATATGGGCTAACAGCCACAAAACTCTTTAATGGGGTCTTAAAAACTACAAACAAGGCATGGGATACTAAAATGGACAAATAATCTATCAAATATTTAGATTTGCCACTCACCTACACTCATATTTTATAATTTCACTGCCATCTTTCAATGGAAGAGGGAAATGTCTTCTCTCTGGTGTCTTTTAATCATTATTAAACTCTTGACTTGGGAACCTTTCTCATTCAGCCACTTTAAACCAAGTCGTTTGTATTTTAACTATCTCGTTTGCGCATATGAAATCTGCCGTTTGTTACCATGGGACATGCAGTAAAAGAACGGACCCTGAGATATGACATGGACCCGCTAGAGGACTTGCTGGATTATTTTGAGTTACGAAAGACCCAGTTAGCCGTCTCTATCAATGCCTGTGTGTAAGTAGCCTGTATGCATAACATCTATCTATCGACAAAGAAGTAAGAACTCAACACTTACAAGCAGAAAGGCAATAACAACATATTACTGTAATAGGCTATATATGGGGTCACAAATCATAGACTGTAAAAAAATAGGTTACAATACATGAAATTCTAAAATGAACTAAAACGTATTATATTATCTTACCGTAATATAAGTATTACACAATCGAAGTGTCTTACAAGCAATTTCTATAAAGAATTTAGATATAATATCTTTCGTGAAAATAAAAAGAAATTAGGCTATTTTCTTTATAAATGTACATATGTAAATTTCGCAAAGAATAGTAAAAAGATATAAACTTAATGTGAAAAGGGTCTATTTTCAAAGAGTAATTTTTTTACTAATACGGAAGTTTAAGGATAAATTAGCTTTGCCATAGGCCGACGTCATGACTGAATAAAACGTTGAATGGAATAACATTTCAAATTAATGGATAACTTCTCTAATCCAAATCACCTTAAATGTATTATTTAATGTAGAAAAAAATCTCAAAAACAATAATTCAATTAAAAATAAAACATTACGTGCGAATCGCACGTCACCCCTCGCTCAAAGGCACCCAAGCTACGTCATTATGACAGCAACAGATGGAAGTGTGAGCGAGCGAGTGAGAGAGAGAGAGAGAAAGAATGAGATCCGGCGAAATGGATACGTTGTAACTTCAGAAAATGACTGAACTCAAGATCCATCTGTGAACAGAGAGAGGTAGAGTACATCACACCCCTTTCGTCTCTTCAAAAACTCCATTTATTCCGTTTAAAACACTTCGTTGGTAATGTAGTAGGAACAGTTTATCGCTAGGAGGAAGTAAAGTGAACTACACATAGCATTGTGCTATCTGTCTCTCAGCTTGAAACCCTGAACGCACTATTTTTGCATGGCAACATTAGTATCGTTTTGTATCAGTGTGACTTATGCCCATGAGCCATTTTGTCTCAATAATGTCAGTTAATACTAGACGTTTACATTTAAATTATATATAGATAAGGTGGTTCCGTTCCGTTCTTCGTCACTCCTATGCAGATCATTTTTCTAGTATGAATATAATAGCTCAGTGTATCTCACGAATGCAAATTAGGTTAATAATAGATATTAATATTACGTTTTCTGCACACCTGTACTGCAATGGAAACGTGTCTGCAGCTTCTCACAATGTATTCTATTTGTCATGTCGCTCATCATTAGGGGAAACCTTGGCAGATCCCTTCATTTTGCTGAAAAGAAGCCGGTGTTGAAGAGGTGTTGTGTGCCCTTATTTGGCTGTCAAATGCACAGATACGACATGTTGACAGAAAGCAGGTAACATCATTTGTTTATAATTGTGTCTGCACGCATGTTTCATGTTGCTTTTATGTAACGCGTGTCCTGCCAACATCCATGTGGCTGCTGTTGTCAGTACTTCATGTCTGGTGGTGGTTATTTTTAGATGTTCTTTTAGAAGGCTGATCCTCTTGACTAGCTACTACTATATCGGTTAAACGAGTCTGTGCTGTTATCCAGCATCAGGCTTAGATAGCTCTTGTGTTGATGACATTTTTATTCTTAAAATCTGAGTCATAATCCTGCAGTGGATATATTGATGACTAATGGTTGCAATCAAGTCTGCAGTGCTCCATTTCTTAAGACAGTTTTCTTTTCAATCCACGGACCCCCCTAAATATAATTATCCTCGTGCGAGGGACATCCATCCTGAAATTGTAAAGCCATCTATTTAGTTTCTTGTTGTAGCCCAATTTATATTGTGAAGAATCAATATTATAAATATATCTAAATATTATTTGGAACACATTTAGTTTCTATCACGTTAATTATTACATTCAAACCCCTGGTTTAAGAAATGGTGACACTCAGTGGGACACTTACTACTAGGAAAGATTTGCATCTAAATGATTCTGAACCAGCTGAAACAGACCTTGCGGTAATGAATTGTTCCATGCATGTTGAACAGAGTAGTCAAAGGTGATGGTCTCTGTCAACAGAAAACGCAGACGCAGCTGTGATGCTGAGCAACTCCAGGTCTTACCCCAGGCAAAGAGGTCTGGAGGTTATTCCTTTCTTCCCGAGGTTGGCCGTGATGTCTGGGACTCTGAGGTAAGAAGACGCAACAGCTGGCCAAGAACATACATTCTAGAATGAAAGTCAACAGTTGTCCGTTCTTGAACGAAAGAGTTTCGTAAAGGCACACACTAAGCTCTTACAAAATTATGGAGTTAAGTCTGATTCCAAAGCTGTATCAAATGGAAGGTATTTGACTTTTCCAGTGTGATGAATGAACCTAATTTTAGGGTGTGTTCACACTTGTAGTTCGGTTTGTTTGGTCTGGACCAAAAAAACAAAAACTTGTAGTCCTGGTCCGCTTAGAGTTCACATTGGCATTTTAACATCAAACCTAAAGGCATAGGGACACATTCATAACCTGATTGGTCGGCTTTTATAACGTTTCGAGATGGAACTTGCCGAACATCCAAAACAATGCTGAGTGCTGGGATAAATGCGCTCGTTGTATGTGCGTAGCCAACATGTGATGGTATTTTGACCAGCTGAGAACTCTTGAAAAGCTTATAAAATATGTAAAGGAGTCGAAACAGCAGCAGGAATCCCTCCGTCACACACACAAACGAAGATCTGCTGTGAGGAGACGCGTTAGATGCGGCAACAACGAGACTGTAACGAGTAATATCAGGTATGCTTTAGCATTCTGTCCTTTTTAGGGTCATATCTTGTGACATCATGTCCCATTTTTGGTCCTTTACATATCTGTGGTCCGTGTTGCATTCATATTTCATATCAAACCAAGTTCGTTTGGAAGCGGACCGAGACCCATCTTTTCTGCGGTCTTGGTCTGCTTGTTTGGTGCGCACCAGGGTTCGGATGGCAGTGTTCACACTTATTCGAATGAACCGCAATCACTCCAGGGTTAGTTTTAATCGAACCAAATATGCCAAGTGTGAGCACACCCTTAATTGACAGCCCACTTGTAAGACATTTTTTCATTGGAAACTTTAACCAGAAGTGGTACAGCACAGAAACCCTCTAATCTTTTTTCCCCAACAGTCTTCCAGCAGTGACAGCAGTGGGATTAGCAGTCCGGACCGCATGGCAGGTGCCAGTTCCAGCATCCAGAATACCGACCAAAGAGGACTCCCTGTTTCCCAGGCTCCCTGCAGCCCCACTATTGCAGAAGAGCCGGCCATTTCCTTGAGCCACAACGTCTCATATGATCACATCAACCGTATCTTGAGGGAGGCCCACTTCAGTAGCCTGCAAACTCGTGGTCAGCAAGGTCCAACGTGATGGACAGTGACTCTTCCAGCACTCATTGGCATTAAGGAACAATGTACTGGGGAGCTTTTAGAGGGATTTTATGGGTCGCTTTAAGGCCTGGCACAAATATAGGCCCTCTAAATGCATTTATGTTCTTTCTTATAGCACTTTTTCATGTTCATAGTGTTTATGTGGGGCTCTACTTGATGTGTTGACCATGAACTTCACATAGGTGCTATATAAAAGAACTATCTTGAAAAAAACAACAACATCAAGTTCTTGTAAGCTTTTCCCCTTTATGAGACAGTCACACATGGTGCTACTGCTGTTCTGGGTAATGTTTTACTCAGACACATGCATTTGGCCACTTTCGACACTCTTTGGTTGGTCTAGATAAGGAAAAATAAATAAAATAATGTCCTTTATTTATGAGCTGAGGTAAACCATGTGATTATATTTGCAGCCCTGCTTTGGAGTCATTCCAGGATGATCAATAATGCTGTTGTTTACAGAAAATGCCGGTTTGGTTCTCACTGGAATTTAGTAGCTTTTTTTGGAATTTATTTTTTTTTTGGAGACTTGATGATTGCTTACATATCCAAAACTCAGGTCTAGAGGATTTCTCCCTGTGTGCCATGAAGGTTGAGACCTCAAATGAGGAACTTGGTGCCAGATCCGTCGATTTAAAAAAAAAAAAAAAAAAAAAACTCTTTACCTTAGACAAGGAAACGCATACTAGCACATCACACTGTAGAGATACTATTCTGAAAAAGCATGCTAGACTCAGGTCTGCTAATGTACATAATGAAGCTCTCTTAGAGAAGGTGTAAGCCAACTGACAGGCGAATTAGTGTTTAAATCCAGTGACTGCAAATTGAAAGCCATGCCCGATATTCATATACAAATTTTAAAATGATCAGAGCATTAAAATTGCGCTAGTTTAGATCATTCACTCAATGTAATACGAGGACTCGTCTTCTACGGGCAGACCTAAGGAATGACCTAAAATTAGCTTGCACCTAACTAAGCACTCTGCAGTGTCATGTCACCACAAAATCCTAAATATTTTACCATAAAATGTCCATACACACACTTATGCCTGTGTCTGACCAATATATATGATGGCTTGATTCATTTCAGAATGAGAAAACAAACGGTTTGGTACCAAATGGAATGGTAGTGTTCCTAAATTTAGTATGCACAAGTATAGTTCAGTCCTTTTTAGATTCACATCCTCAACTAAACTTCAGCTTAGTCCAAACAGTTGTATGAGGATACTTACATAATTTCAAGCAGGTGATCTAATTGTGTACAAGATACTGATACACTTTCAACTACTCAGTGCACACAATACTGTACAACCCAGGCACTGTGCTTTGTGTGAAAGACTATTAGCTTTTGATGATGAAAATCGTCCCTGCAGTCACCATTGTTTTGTATGTAGGACTGTACATAATATATAGCTAGCATATATACAATATTTGAAATCATTGTTATTTTATGAATTGTTCCTCTGATGTAAATTAAATAAAGATTTTTTTTAATTACATGTATAATTTTTTGATTCCCGTTTCAGTCTCCGAATGGACATTTGTATTCAAACCTGCTTTTCAAAACTCATGGCTTTAGTTTTATAAGTTGCTGTAACATTTTCACACAAGTGAATTCTTTATATATTTGCACACATGGTAGACAATGGTTTGGCAGGATGTATTCTGATCAAACTCGACTATGTGGGTGTTAATGTTTGTTCTTATTTTATAATGCACACAATAAGTGCTTTTAGTAAGAGGAAAGACTAGTGCAAATAGTAGCAGCCATTTCAGTAACACTCGTGTTTAACACCTCAACTGAAAAGCGCCCTGAGTTGTTTCTCAATAGTATCGCAAAGAATTCAGAATGAATTGAAGAGATGTACCATATTGATCATCAAGACTATTCCCAGCCTTAATGTGAACCTCTAGCCGCATTTAGACGGTGTGTAAAGAGTATGTTGCAGTTGCAATCGCAGGCATATGTTATCTCCATAAGCACTGGTTAAGTCAGTAACCACATTCACATGCACAAGAAATCCTTGACAGCAACTGGAATTTTCCTGTATACATGTAGTCGGCATATAAACAAAGACATGCATGTTCTTGGAAATACTGGAGTTTTTTCTTATTAAATCAGCATATTGACATCAACTCATCAAGAACACATTGACATGCAATATGTACACTACCTCTCAAAAGTTTGGGGCCGGTAAGTTTCTTATTTTAGTGTTTCTGTGAAAAAAAATAAATGAACGTTAGCTTTTCCTAACAAGGTGTTTAAGTGACTCAAAATTATTATTAATACAAGCATTAGCCAGTGGTCTCTATTCAGATTTCTAGAAACCACCAGAATATTGGTCTAATCGGGTCATGGCGATCATGTAACTGCAGACTAAAATTTGCATGTGCATGTAAATGTAGTCACTTTCACCAATTATAATAATATCATTATTATTCTTAATATCACAGGGTTGTTAACCATTCCATTCAAAAATGTCTTTCACTGCAAAGCTGATTCTGTGCAAGAAGAAATCACTCATAGGCTTAATCATGTGAACATAAATAGAAGGGGTTTCCCCCCCCATGTCAGTACACACAACCGTAAATGAAAGTTGGCATCAGAGATTAAGGAAGGAGAAGGCAGACACTTGCTCACTTGATGTGGGTGAGCCTGCAGTTCTCTCACAGCTTTTCTCACTCGCACAGTCTATGCCTGTAGTGGCTTCTACGCTTGTCTGGGCATCTGACTCGACAGGAACAGGCTCAACCAAACACACAGGTTTGCTTCTGTTCACTAGCTCCATTCCACTAAAGAGCGACAGTCTGAGTTGTTCTGAGATCTTGGAGATGTTCGTGTTTCTGTTTCCCCCCTCTTCTTGCTCTCTTGTCATATGAGACCCAGGTGCAGCGCTGTTACCCTGTGGGTATTGTGTAGATGGGGTCTCCTCTGATGGGATAACTGGGAAAGTTGCGATTTCTCCAAGTTGTCCTGGAACAAAGGGGATGGTCATAGATTCAGAGGGCTGGTCTGAAAGTGAAGAGCTGGCGAAGGTTGGACGCCCAGCACGGTCACACCTGGGATTTGTGACACAATCAAGCAAGGCCTCAAACTGCCTTAGGAGCTAGTTAAAAAAAAAGAAAAGAAAAAAAGAATCTGTTAGTCCCACAAAATTACAAGAGGATAGAACAAGGGCAATTGTGCTTATCAGTAAATACTAGCTGTATTAGTATTATTATTAAAAAGGCCATATTATGCCATTTTACAAGGTCTTGATTTTGTTTTGGGGATCTACTAGAGTAGGATTTGATGATTTAATGTTCAAAAAACATTGTTTTTCATTGTTGCAGCACCTCTCTTCCCAGTCTGTCAGTAACACACAATTATTTTTGGGGAATTTATTATTACCATTTTGCAGTATAAAGCAGCATAACGAACTGTTTTTGTACAGCTAAAATAACTGGAAGCGAATGACAATGGAAGTCTCACACATTCAAATTACAAATGGCCCCATCCACTCTTAAGTTAAAAATAAGGTGGATAGAGAATTTGGAGTGGGCCGTTTAACTTTGCAGACCTTTTTCATGAACAACATTACACACTAAAGAAAGTTGAAATTGTAAAAAAGCATAATAGCTTTAATATTAGCTTTATTATTATCGAATAATCTGCTTCCACTCATTTACACATGGTTTTGGTGACGGTACCTTGGTTGCCTTGTTGGCGACAGGGCCTGCGGTTCCGTCACCAAGTTGTCCGAGGCGTTTGTGTGTGATATTGAAAATATGATCTAGAGAGAGGAAGTCTGAAGACATCAGGCAGGCCAGAGCACACATCGCCCTCTGCGGGAAGCAAACAAAAAATTTGTTATGCTGTGCGTTATCAAAGCAAATGTTTCAGACAAGTTAAAGAAAACAATTCAGGTTCATTTAAAAAATAATAATACTGAGCCTAAATGTTGCAGAATAGGAAGCATTACCATCTGGATGATTTGTGTGTGGTCCTGAAGTCTGCGAGAGAGAAGTTCAACAACCACCTCACAGTTGAGAGTTGAGCATCTGAAAGAAAACAGGAGCAAGACATCAGTTATTTTAACTATGACATTATGTGAAAAGAAAACTATATACGCTGACATTATAATCCAAAGGTGTATTGCAGATCAGTAATGACCGACACTGATGCCAAAAAAATCAAGAACATGTCTCATATGGAATTTTTTACTCTTTGATGAAGTACTGGCTCTCTTCTCTGGACAGGAAGACTTTGGATCCATTGGTCAGTCGGTTGATAAGCGCCATCTCCTGACCACAGTCCCCCAACTGAATGGCCTCCACCCTGATTTAAAAGAACAAATACTAAAATATGAGAACTATCAGAATAAATATGTGAATCTCACAAAACCTCAAAAGAATCTAATCAAAAGAATAAATCGATCAAAAGTGACAATATAATGTTATAAATCATTTCTATCTCAAATAAATGCTGTTCTTTTTTTAACTTTCTAAACATCAAAGAATCCTGAAAAAATGTATCACGAATTCCCCAAAAATATTAATAATAAGATATAATAAGAAATGTTTCTTGAGCAGCAAATCAGCATTTTAGAATTATTTCTCAAGGATCATGTGACACTGAAAACTGGAGTAATGATGCTGAAGCTTTGACATCACAGGAATAAATTACATTTTAAAATATATTTAAATAGAAACGGTTATTTTTGATCAAATAAATGCAGCTTCAGTGAACATAAGGGACTTCTGGTAATATTTGTTATACTGCCTTTAATGTATGCAGATTTTAATTTAAAGGTAGGGTATGGGATTTGCAAAACGGCCGGCAGATTTTGAAAATACACAACTCAAAAGGTCCTACCTTCTTTCATCCAACGCTGGCCCTGACTCCACCCATTCGAAGAGCATGGACGCGCAATCATGCATCTGCAAAACTCAGATGCGCGAGATTGCACTAACTCTCTCTCTCGGTACCGGGGAGACTTGCACTTACTGTGACTGGGTCACGAGCTTTGAGTATGCGCACGAAGGGGACACACGCGCGAGGGGGGTGGGGGGTTTGGTACGACCGTTTGATTGACGCACTGACTGTCCAATGATTCTTGTGGTCTTGGAAATGATTGGCTGGAGTTTTTCCGAGTCCTGCCCTTTCCACAGATGATTAAATTGCTTAATTTTCATTTCAGTGCTTCTAACTCAGTGGCTGTTAGTGGGTTAGGAATAGGATTTCAAGTGATTTTGAAAAAATGATCAAAAAAGAAAATCACATACCCCACCTTTAAAAAACTCAACCATACTGATTCATTATGATAATGAGTATTTATGGTTAATTATCAGTCATGTTTCAATGGTCCAAAAATTAATAATAATAATAATAATATTTATATCTTGTGATTTTGTGGGAAATATGACAAACGACATCTGACATGACTCTGTATGGTGCTATTTTAGTTCTGGAAATGAGATGCCAGCATTAAAATGCCCCTTGGTGATGCAATGACCTGGCGTTAATGACCTCAAACACTTGAGAAAGCAATGCGTGTTCACCACCATCAAGAACAGAAGCCCTGTAGCAGTCTGTCCCTTACCGTTCCGATAGGTCACCACTCTCCCGACTCGCCCCGGAGTGGCTGCCCGACTTACTGCTTCTTCCCAGCGAGGCCTGGCTGGCTTCCGCAGTCTCCTGGGACGAGCTGTGCCCACTGTCCGTTTCCTCCCAGCCTCCACCAGCATGCCCTGGAGACCTGTGGGATGCTAAGAGAAGGAGAAATGCTCATTTCTTTGAAACTATTAACATGCACTGCTTTTATAACCTGGTGCGTGGCTCACCTCTGTGGCCGAGGGATGGGATGTTGTAGGCACATGCTGGCACCGCCATCTCCACAGTAGCAGAGGGCGCCACCACAGCGTGGTAGTGGTTATCATGGAGACGGATGCCAGGATGCTCTGTTGGAGGAAGGACAGCGCTGGCAACCACCTCGGCAGCTTTCTGAATCTTGTCCAATAGAGTCCCTCCACCTGAACGAGAAAGGGAAAAGAGACAGGACACACACCAGAATGCCTTCTAAATATTAGTGTTAAGCTCAGGACTTGGATGAATAACATTAAATGTCTGTGTCTTACTGGACTCTTTCCTTCCTGGGCTATATCCAAACCCCTGCATGCCAGACCTGTGCGACTCTGAGCCCATTCCTGCAGACAGAAATCTTGGTATTATTTACATACTATACCTATTTAACATTTTTTAACTTATATTAAAGTATACCTTGGGAATGTAAAATGTCTGCAAAGTTTTAAAGATCAAAGTGCAGGATAAATGGAGTTAATGTTAATTGTGAACTGTCTGAAACGAGTCGTCAGTAATTCCAGTCTTACTTCCAGCTCGAACCTACGTAGGTTTGTAGCACATTTGCATAATGCCAGCCAATGGTCTTCATCGGCTGCCCGTGAACAGTGTCTGCTTTGACCCGCCTTCAAACACTGTAGTTGTAGCTGATGCTGGAAAGAGTTTAGTTTGTGCTTTTGATATGTCAAGAAGATCCACATTGCAGTCACTGAGGACTCACGGTCGAATTGATACGATGAAACTGACGCCATTGTTATTGTTTGTATCACTGTGTATCGTGCTCTGAGGAAGCCTCTGCAGCTGAAATTCAGATATGGTAATAGGCGTTTGGTTTCCGACGTGCGCTAGAAGAGGTAGACCAATCACAACAGACTGGGTCATCTGACCAATCAGAGCAGAGGGGTTTAGAGAGACCGGATCCTTGATCGAACCAGACATTGGTTTCAGACATTGTGATAAAAAAGGTGATGCTGAAATGTATATTATGAGAAAATTAAAGTGTTTTTTTGACCTTGTATTGATGTAAACCTATTGTAGAAGACCTCCAAAATAAAAACAAAAAAGCATAATATGGTGAAAATACCAAAACAGCACTCACCCACAGATTGTGTCAGTTTATTGTGTTGAGACAGTCCAGAATCTGAGGACATGGTATCATTAAATAGTAGGCTAGCCAACTCCTGTATAGAAACAAATGCTGGCTCAATTCAGACATAACAAGAAACAAACAACAAATAGACAGAAGAGTGAATGCCTGCTGTATTAATGATATATTTCATATTCTTTATGAATAGAAGTGCATCTATGGTTGTTTTCTATATATACCATAAACTGTAAAACATACATTAAAGTAATAAACAGAAGGTCAACATAAAATACTTCAAAAAGAACTTAACTGGAGTTTAATGGGTCAATGATATTGATTTGTCTGCACAGAGAGAAAGTTTTACCTGTGCCGAGCTTCTGACTTTCTGAAAAAGAGCACTTCCATGGATGGGGTCCGGGGGGCCGCTGTACACTGAGAAAGACAGAATACAGTCACCCTTTTTATTGACTCAAATAAACTCAAAACATAACTCGATCTATTTATAAAATACTTTACTGTTCAAAAGTTTGGGGTCAGTGTGCTATTTGTACTAGTATAACTAAAGTATCTTATGAGAAGTCTTTTATGCTCAGCAAGGCTGTATTTATTATATGGAAAATACAGTAAAAACAGAAATATTGTGAAATATTTTTACAATTTTAAATAACTGTTTTTTAATGTTATTTATTCCTGATAATAATTACTCCAGTCTTCAGTGCCACATGATCCTTCAGAAATAATTCTAATATGCTGATTTAGTGCTCAAGAAACATTTCTTATCATCAATGAAAACAGTTGTGCTGCTGCTTATTATTTTTGTGGAAACTGATACATTTTGTTCAGAATTCTATGATGAATATGAAGTTCAAAAGAACAGCTTTTATTTCAAATAGAAATCTTTTGTAACATTGAGAATCAGTATCAGTAAAGAATTTCATTTAATGTCTGTACTTTATAAGAGTATTTATTTCTTTTAAAAATAAAATGTACTGACAGCAAACTTTCACACAGTATGATCCTGCTGATATTGTTACTTATTCATGAGTGCATGTTATTTCAAAGAGAAAATGTGTTTGCAAACTTTCATCAAAATATAAATTATTTCTTTGCTTTTAAATGACTTCCAAAGTTTGCTGACTTCACCAATCCGTCCCATCTTTCATGTAATACAAAGACCACTTTTAACAATCTAATCAATTCTCAATCAATGCACTACATTTTTATCTCATTGAATATATTAAAGCAGGTTGCAAACATCCTTGCATCTTGATTATATGATTTTCACAAGTTACTGATGCTGTGGTTTTGATGATTGAAACATTAGGGTTTTATGTGTGTACACTGACTCCTAAGAATCAGCCAATATGACTTCCTTTAGAAAGTGTTCCAGTGTTTACCTTGTATTGTTTAGACCTGCTTACCTATTACTTCCTGTATAAATGTAGCATTCCGCCGTAGCTCTGTGAGGAAGTGAGGTGGTCCATGGCCACATAAATGCAGGAGAATCTTCAGGACCTTGGACAGAGTTAAAAGCACAATAATCACCACAGACCAACTAAAGATATCAAGAATACTTCAAAACATTGAGCTCGATGAAGGGAGTTCATGAATTACCCTTTGCAGGGTTTGAACCTACAACCTTCTTGTTACCAAACCAAATAAGACTGAGCCACACCACTCTATCTCACCTTAAGTTTGACGTGGCAGGACTCCACCTGTAGTCTCTCCAAGAGGTACTCGAGAAGACACTGGCAGCAGCCCACTGACTCATGGGAAATTTCTTAGTTACCATGACTGTCAAGGTCCACTGATGACCGAGAATTCTTTATCCTGCCCTACAATACTTTCTTCTGTAATGCCTCAAAAAGGATACTGCCGATTTCCTCAAAAAGATAGCCGGGACAAGGCGATTCGTCATCTGATGTTGCCCGCATAAGCGTTGGCACCTGAGACACAAAAATAAGAGGTGAGGAAATCTCTCTTCCCAGAGTCACCTTTAAAGTCAGTTTGAAACGTAAGTTTCAATATTCTTTCTTCGCTATTGTTCTTCTAAATTATTTTGATTAAAGAATATGAGGACACATGAATTAAAAAAAAAAAAAAAAGATGTGCACAGATAAATAAATTCTAATAAATATTGAAATATTCCATAATAAATATTGAAATATTCCATAAAAAATTAAGAATGTCAAATTTTGCTTTCATGGTGACTTTAACTCGCTGTAACGTTATGTGTGTATGTAATGTATGTGCGTGTATATATATATATATATATATATATATATATATATATATATATATACATATACATATACATATACACACACACACACAACGTTTTCTTAGAAGTACTGTGCATTAACATTCTAAATTACCATGGTACAGTGATACAATGGTACGTAACTATATACAATTAATGTAACATGGTATTTATATAACACTCCATTATATGACTCTAGTTTTACTATTGAACATAGACACTCATGTTGCTGCTATGGTACAAGTAAAAAGAAAATGGTAGGACCACGGTACATGTCCAAAAACACCATGGAAGTACCATGGTGGTATTTTGGTCGTGTATTTTTAAGTGTCTGTAAACAGAAATATCAATTATATGCAGATATATACAGTCTATTCAACTGCTGCTAACGCCAGATATACAGTAAACAACGTAGGAAACTAGGTTTGGCGTAAAAGATAGCTGAAATTACATAATATCCCTGGTGCCACGGATACGTACTTTTTGTAGGAAAATCAAACGTTCCAATAATGTAGCCATGATGGAGCAATCTGTGTTTTTTCGCTGGTCTATGTACCATTGCTCACAGGGCGGGTGACCGTGCGGATCCTGCCTGCCCGAGAATGTCCTCAATCATACGGACCTCTGTTTAGCTCGCCCACTCTGATGATTTGACACAGCGCTGTCCGGTTTGTGAATCGAATCTTTTCAGTGAAAAAGTTGAACAGGTTCAGAAATATTTGAATGACTGAAAGATCTGTTCAATGCAATCGATTCGTTCCCGGAAATGAATTCAATGTGGTTGTAGCCAATAGAACGCGGTCCTAAAGAACACGTGACTGGATACGGACGTTAATCTGGAGTGGATTTTTGATTCTTTGACCATCCTGAAAATGTCTTCGAAATCAACTCATGTTACTATTGGCTCTTCATCAGACGCAGGAAACGACAACAGAAAAATCAACCAATCAGAAATCAGCGAAGATAGTTCTGGTTCCATATTAACGCTTTGATTGGCCAAATACTCGTCAATGGGAGGTTTACACACGTTATCTCAGAGGTCAACAGAATGGCGCTGTCCATGTATAACGTTACACACTACATAAATCTCTGTGTGGGACTTTTGTGAATAACTATGATGGGTTTCATAGATTTTAAATGAACTTCGACACACCAAAGTATTATTTTGCTTCTATTTAAAGGATTATTTTCAAGTCTTTGAACTATGTCTGGTTCAAATGTTTGGACTCGCAGCAGAGCGAGAATGAGACTCTTCCCAGAACTGTTGGCTCAGTGCTCAGGAGAGGTACACGTTCATTTAGTATCCCTTATTAGTTTAATCAGTATTGTCGTGTGTGTGTGTGTATATGCATATACATATACATGATATACACACACACACACACACACACACACTCACCAGCCGCTTTATTAGGTACACATACTCAGCTAAGAACAGGAAACAATTCGCACAGGCTCACCAAAATTGGACAATGGAAGATTGTAAAAAATGTGCCTTCTCTGATGAGTCTTGATTTCTGCAGCGACATTCAAATGGTAGGGTCAGCATTTTACGTAAATGTGTTTCAAATATTTTCTTGGCACACTTTGGGCCCCTTAGTGCCAATTGGGCATCGTTTAAACACCACAGCCTTCCTGAGTATTGTTGCTGTCCATGTCCATCTCTTCATGACCACAGTGTACCCATCTTCTGATGGCTACTTCCAGCAGGATAATGCTCCATGTAACAAAGCTCAAATCATCTCAAACTGGTTGAACTTGACAATGAGTTCACTGTACTCAAATGGCCTCCACAGTCACCAGATCTCAGTCCAATAGAGCAGCTTTGGGAGATTCGCATGATAGATAGATAGATAGATAGATAGATAGATAGATAGATAGATAGATAGATAGATAGATAGATAGATGCATTCTATTATCGTTTTGTAAAGCGGTCTGTTTTTCTATTATTATATTATTAGGCAGCTGCTTATGGGAAATGTGTGGCCGCCACAACCACTGGAAAACAGGAGCTGACCAAAAACATGTGTCTCAAAGAATTTGAAGCACTGAGAAGCTGCTTTCAATCTGCTGTGAGTGTTTTATTGCGATTATTCTGCATATAGACAAGTATTTTTGACAAGTATCCTGTTCACACAAACCTACATTGGAGACATTAATCAGAAAACAATGTTTAAGATTATAAAGTATCATAAAGTAATATTAAAATTATTCTATACTTTAATTATTATTAAATTGTTGTAGCTCAAACATTAGAGCATGGCACTAACACCAAGGTCATAGGTTTGATTCCCCGGGAATGCATGAAACCTTGAATGGAATGCAAGTAGAACACAGATAAATGCATCTGCCAATTGCCAAATGCATCAATGTAAATTACAAATTTTATATTAATGTTTATAAATATTCTGTCTAGATATTGTAATATTTTTTTTTTTAATGTATATAATATATTTTGTTGGCTTTTCCTAACTAATTGTTTTATATTTGCAGGTGAAAAAGGGAGTAAAGTGAACAACATCATGAATAAATATCATGTTAACCTTGACAACGTTGGAGATCATTTTAATTAATTAGCCAGTAAAACATTTCTGGTGATGAATATCTTCTTTCATGGTTGCTTTTGTCATTTCTCTCTCTCTGTAAATACACACAGATATATTCATAATGTGTTTCAAATGGATAATTGTATTGTGCACAAAACCACAATACATTTTTTTCATAAAAACGTGGAATCATAATTCTCTTCCTTTGTTCAGACATATCGTTACAATATAATATATAGAGGCAGTTTAGACTGAATTATATCACCATCTGCATCATTACTTTGCTGTTTTCACATATCAATATATCAGAATTGGGATAAAAGAGGCTGACTAATGATAACCAGACGCTGTGTGTTGTTTGGAGTGTGTAATTGTCAGAATGAGAAATGAGATATGAGGTGTTGCGTGATGGGTGGTCATTATCACACCCTTGACCGCCGATTGCAGATCAGCACTCCAGTCAGGCTCCAAATTTGGCCTCGCTCCTGAAATCTAGGATGGCGGTTTTAAGGGGTTTGTTTCCAATCAAACAAAAGCAGGCTGAAACATGAAAGGCCAGCTGATTAATGTGTATCCGTGGGGTGTATGTCACTGGCACCACAAAAGATTATGGGCTCTTAGTCGTCTCGTATGGAATGTAAAGCTGTGCCACTGTTAAATACACCCTTCCTGCACAACCCGCACCCTCATTAGCCACATGTTAATTGATAAAAGGGCCATAAAGGCAGCCACTAATGACTGGGGATCAACAAACGAAGAATGGCTCCGGTATTAAAAAAATGTTTCAAGCAAAGCAATGACCTGTATATCTATAAGAAAACACATGCTACAGGTTATGCTTTAGCTTAGTCACAATCAGTGTTTGTGGCCTTCCTTCATATGGGCTTCATTCGCACATTTTCAGTGCACTAAGGTGTTAATTGAAAGAGAATGGTCCTTTGGAAACGGTTGTGTTTGGTCCAAATTGGCTATAAAATCGAAAGGTTTAGGCTGGGGAACTTGTCTCGACTTTAAAAAGGCTTATGCAGACAATCAGTTCTGTGCACATTGAGCATTAAAGTAGCACATGTTGTCCTTTATCATCAGAGGTGGACAAAGGACACAACTTCCTTACTTGAAAGTACAGATACTGGTCAAATATTACTCCGTTACAAGTAAAAGTTGTAAAGACCGATTTTGAATGAAGTAAAAGTACTTAAGTATCAAAAGTAAATGTCGTTACATTGTTGTATGTAATCCTTACAGTACCTTATGCCTTTGAATATATGCCTGCCTACCTACCCTCATTATCAATATCAAATTTATTTCTAGAACACAGTTCCAGTAGCGGGATTAAATGTGAGATTAAATAAGTGCACTCAAAGTCCACAATGGTTTCCAACACCCAAATGGCTGTTCCCTCAAATAGTGCCATATTTAAAGTTTTTTGGCTTTTAGTATGAATATGTTAGCCTTACTGTTATCTATAACCTATAGTGTGCTCCAAAATAGAGATGCACCGATGTGAAAATTGTGGACGATACCGATAACCGATATTAATATTGCTGTTATGGCCGATACCGATATTTACCGATGTCGATATCTCTGTATAGAAAACACATAGCGAGGATTAGGGCTGCACCATATTGCGAAAAAATGACGTTGCGATATAAAAACAATTTCACCAGATGCCTTGAATAGCTCTATTTGGAAAGAATGAATCATTCTAGAATGACTGGGGTGGTTTTGTCATGGAGTAAATCCGCATAGAAACTAATATTAATAGAATGTTAACTAATGTAGTTAACTAGACTTTAATAAATTGAACCTTATTCAGGGTTTCTGCAGGGTTTAGTCAGTCAAATTTAAGACTTTTTAAGACCTTTTTATGACCATTATGATTTAAATTCATGACCTACACGAATTACGAAAAATAACTTCCTTTCAAAAGTCTTTTTTTTATTGACTTTCATTAAAAGTAATAAGTTTCATTATTTAAAGGTTCCATTTTCTTAAGAGTAACAAACTGAAGGCTCCCTTTTCTCAATAAGTCTCAATAACACAGGAACAACACTCAACAATTATCACGATAATATATATCAGTCAATATCGATAATTATCACGATAAATGTCAATTCTTTATTTCTTTCAAGTTTAAAGGCAAATTTTCTTCTCCTAACTGAAAGTTGTAGAAACCAGACCGTTAATTGTCGTTTTAAACTACTCTTTATTGTCAGAACATATCATGACAAACACTTGCCAAACAGGTAAACATTTCACAAATCTGAGGTAGAACATTCAAACATGTGTAATTTTTCCTTAACAAAATGAATATCTTTATTGGAAAATTAATTTCTTAGTTTCTGCATGTGCTAATGGGGGATATTGTTTCAAGTCTTGAAACAGGTTTGTGTTGCCTGACTTTGATGGCACGTTTTTTCATGAAATGTATGAAAAACAGTATAGCCTAAATACATTAAATACTGTAATTATATTCCATTCGTCCTTTAATACATTGTCTATATTAATAATATAATACACTTCAATATGTATATCCCACATTTCATGGTGCAGTTAATATACTAGGCTAACGTTATAGTAAATCCATGGTAGCCTAATTATGGGAATTTGTAGATGGAAAAGCTTCCGACTGTCTCGTTGCGCACAGTGTTTCTCCTGTTCGTCAGCGCCGTTTCATCTGCCTTTAAACTGGTTTAAATCACTGAGACATTTGTGTTCTTCGCTGAATTCAAGTGCTTCTCACTGGATCTCGTGAGCGAGACCGATTAGAGTAAACCAGAACGCGTCTGCTCTAGTGAGCTCGCGCTGCCGTTTGGACTTTGAGCCGAGCGGATAAACAGTCCGGGAGGCGCGCGCGGTTCAAATGAGTTTCGTTATAGAGAAAAAAATATATCGCGATAATGAATGAATGAGCATATCAATTTAAGACGTGGCTAAATGTAACTTATGACCTTGTATGGAAAATCCGGACGTTTTTATGACATGGCCTAAAATTCTTATTATTAAATTTAAGACGTTTTATGACTTTTTATGACTCCGTGGAAAGTAACCCTGCTTATTGTAAAGTGTTTCCGATTTATGTCTCTTGAGTTCAGTGTTGGACAGATCAGTTGTTTTAACCATTCATTAAAGTGAATCGGTTCAAAGGAGTCATTAGTTCGCGAATCGGATGTGTCATTAACGGACCACGGCACACGTTGTGTAATTGTCCCGGCAGTTTAGGACATCGCACAAGATTTGTCTCAACACAGAAAACATTTCATCACTAGATAGATTTTTGTTTTGTTTATTGAAAGTGTGGTTTATGTCATCTGAAGTGTGGAAAGCTTTTCAGAGAAGATAAGGTAACGTTTTAGCACAATTCACAACCAGTGGTAGTTCAGAAAAAAAACTTCGGTCTTCCGACCTTTTATCATCGTGTATTCTCAAAGATATTCAGTCAACTCAATGCATTTATATGCGCGAGGGAGGGAGAGAGAGCAAAACCGTCTGAAGACGGTGTGCGCGCGACCGGGGCTTTCACTCGCTCTGCTCGTTCCCCCAGTTAAACAAGCGCAGCAGTCGGTCATCTATATCACTCACCGGTCAAATAAGGCTTCGGCGGGACAAAAATACGCCTTAAGGCTGACAGAAAACAGCGTGCAAGTTCCAGTCTTCTTGCGCTTGATGTTTAAACTGACAGGACTTGAGCTTGTAATGAATGCGCTCGTGCAAAAACAAACATCCCCACCCCCGCACTCACATCTACACACGAATGATTATCGGCCTGTTCACATCGGCCCTATTTTGACATCGGAACGATACCGATGTGTAAAAAATTGACTATATCGGCCGTGCACCACTACTCCAAAACAAAACAAAAATTTGCATTTAGAAGACCGAACCCAACGTTGAAAATGAAAATCAGGTTGATGTCAGAACCCAACGTCAGATTGACGTAAATCTCCAATTTTGGGCAGACGTTGTACCAACATCAGTCGGGTTCTGACGTCAACTCGACTTTCATTTCCAATCAAAATGCAACCCCTGCAAGTATCATCCCCTGACTGACGTTACTACTTTCTACTCAAGAAACTTGACAGAAATAGTGGAGTAAAAAGTATGATATTTGTCTTTCAAATGTAGTGAAGTTAAGGCGAGACACCGCAGGTGAATAGGGTAAAAAAAATATCACCATTCTTCACCAGTTGATTGATTTCATTAATAATAGCAAAAAAAAAAATTGTATTACGAGTTGTCTGAAATTTAATGTCTATATATGCGAATGAGGCGTTGTCTAATTAAATATGCACTAATTTGCAAACATTTCTAGAACAAAAATCTGAACATTGGTTGAGGTCAGGTTAAAAATTATTGTTTCATTTATTTGATATATTAGAGCCAAAGGTTTTTACTGAGGGGATTTTGGATCTCTGTTTATCACTCTACAAATCAGAAAATACGTCAACAGCCGAAAATAATAAAAAATGTTTCCATTTGTTTAGGAATCATAATAATATTCATAATATAGATATGAATAAAATGTAAAGTTTGGTGTATGTAAGTGTACTGAAGTGGAGATTTCTGGCTCAATGTAGGAGGAAAAACTCCAAAAAGCCCAAAATCTCAAAATTGACAGATGCATGAAAAAACAGTTTTTGCCTGTAGTGTCTGCCCCACACAGCAAAAGGACAACGCGGCGGATCAGCCGCGGAGGTATCGCGGCTTCCGGAACGGACCCGCGAAACGGACCAGTATCGGCGTCCACTTGCGCGCAGTGACGGATCCGCAACGAAGGCGGATCGCGGACCCGCCGTGGCTCCGTACTGCCTCCGCTCCGCATCCGCGATTATTGATACACATCCGCCGCGGACCCGCAACGGACTCAAAAAATAGTGGCTCATTTGGCCCAGGTCCATTTTGGACCCGTTTATCTCATTTTTAAAATCCCTTCTGTTCTTGCTGTAGGCTATGATCCAATAGGATTAACTAAACTATAGGATAAAACCTAAACTATCACTAGGCCTAAGTAACCTAGGTACAGCAATATAGACCTCCCAGCAAACAAATTTAGGTTCTGGGAACGTTAGTTTTTGGTTCCCAGAACGTTCCTAGAACTTTCCCTTAAGGTTAGGGGAACGTTCCCAGAATGTTCTTCTTGCGTTATAAAAATGGAACTTAAAAATAACCTACATGGAACGTTCCCATAACGTTCTTGTTTGGTTCCCCCAAAAAAATAACCTCATGGGACCATTCGGGAACGTTAGGGGAACGTTCTGTGTTTGCTGGGCTTAAGCTTAAAATCTGCATTGCATTGCCTTGTATTTTTAAAAGTTCCAATTCAAGACATACATACTGTACAAAAGTAATCACTACTCAATGGAAATATAAAATTGACATTTACATTTTTGAAAAGTTAAAGGTTAAACGCTATGCAGTTTTTGTTAAGTATATGTTGGCTAGGGTAATCTACATGTTGCGGTCAACCTAATTTAATGCTTTATAGGCCTAGGTCGTATCTATTAGGCTACAATTTCAATGAAATGCTGCACTATGCACAGCTAAACTATCAGAAAGTGAGTGAACAACAAGAGGTTCAATACAAATGTTTTATTGTCACTTCTATCACACAGTTTGTGTGGATGGAGGCGGGACACGTCTCCTCGTTGCCCGATCTGCCGCCAGGTTGAACCACCTGATTGTGTGCTTGGTGACCTCTGCATCCGTGGCTGACCGTGTCACTGTGTTTTTCCTCACAGCACCTGTAATAAAACAGACAGATATGTTTATGGTATTTATAGGTGGAATATTAAACGAAATATAGTAACACGTAGCTTTGGTGCACGAGCTGATAGGAGAAAAACGCCCCGTGGATTGAGCACGCAGCGGGACAGACGCGCGAACTGGTCGAGCGCATCCTTGCACGCGCACTCTCTCTCTCTCGTCAGTTAACGTCAATAATAAGCTACATGCTTTGTTTTATTATCTTTGCCATTGACATCCGACTAAAACAACGAACTTTCCACTGATGTATGTTAAAGGCATGTGGCTTTATCAGCTCGTGCGTCTGTGCCGCTGCGCGCTCAATCCACTGCACGTTTTTTTTTGCGCCGCGCGTTTTGTTGCTGCGTCGAAAAGCGCAAGCGAAAGCCAAAGTTCAAAATAGTTCAACGTTTCCCGCTGCGCACTGTGACGGTTACCAGCGCGGCCAATAGAATTGGGGAATCCAAACAAGTACGGAAAACAAAATGAACGAACAACTAGTACTCTACTGTGTGTGTCGGAATTTCATAAGCTGTAGGCTACAAAACAAGTTTGAGGTTGGATAGGGACATCGTCAGGAAAGCTGTCATTAAGACATCTCAATTCAAGTAGGCATGTCAGGTGTGTTTTAAATCAGGTAAGTTAGCTTGTTGTAGATAGATGGTAACCGGGAGGGGACGTTTGGTTCACTTAGTTTTGTCGTGGCCACGAGACACTTCGTGGGAACATGATAAATCGTGGCGACGAGATCATATTAGTGAGGTAACGACATCATTATGGCCACGCGGTATTAAGTAACCAAGCCTACAGCAGTTGAAGATGGAGATGACTGATAAAACAACATTTTTTACTTTGAATTAGAAATGTCAAATAAAGATATATTGCGGTCTCTGGCATTAAGACATGGGTATGTTATAAGTGAAAGACACCTGAAGCGCGTTTCGTCTCAAATTTGCTGGTTTGAATGAGCCGAAAGCCAGCGCGCAAAGGGAGCGCGTGCAGCGTGTTAAAAGCTGTATCGCCCCAGTTTCTACACATCTAAAGTTAGCTCCTTTTATCAGGAACAAATGGCCATTACTTGTAAATAGACATAAGTCATGACATTTTGTTCGTGGTAAATGACGTGATTTCACTCGCGTGCGTGCGTGCGAGTGAGTGTGTGTGTGATGAGGACAATATGAGTAGGTTAGTCTCTTCTGCTGTAGAGTTTGTGATTCTCCTTCAGTCTCTCGCTGTCTTCACCTGTGGAAGAGGAATATACTGAGATAAGTTCTATTGAAAAAGGGTTAGTAATGAATAAAAATAAGGAAAGAAAATGATATACTGTACATATATATGTTATACACACACACACCAACACACACACACACACACACACACACAGACAGAAAGTGTTGTAAATGCCTTGTATACACATACAGATAATTAGTTAATCAATTGTAAATGACTTATAACTGAATCTACAAAACATTCATACAATAATTAACATATCACTTATTAATCATTTATGAAAACAGTCATGTTTCATAAATGATTAGTTCATCAATAACTAACCACTTATAAATTACTTACAACTGAACGTTATTATAAAGTCCAAAAGAGGACATCAAACGTCCAAAAAGTCTATGGTATAGGATCCAGTCTAAAAAAAGGCTAAACTGTCATATTGGTAAGATGGTTGCTGTGATTTTTAAGGCTGCCCTAACATTTACAAACTATTGACTTTCAACATATTTAATATTACTTTGAATTATATACACTTACTGAAAAGCAAGGTCTTTGTTGTCATCCTATTGAAGGACTTTTTGTTATTAGCCCCCTTCCAGTTAATTTTATGAGACACCTCATCTGTGAAGATCCTGCCCAGGATGTTCCAGGTCACCCTCTTCACATCCTGGCCTCCAATGGTGGCCAAAGAAGAAATCTAAAAGGCAAAGACATCTTTTTTAAATAGACAGCAAGGTAAACATTTCTAAGCTCAAGTTGAATTTAAAGGTGCATTTAAAATATTTGTGTTCCTTTTGAAAGCGTCCAGAAATGTAGAAAAAGATAGAAAACTGCTATGTTTCTACTTTTTTCTCTAAAGAAAATAAATTATTCTAAATGATGTTTTATTAAAGTTTTGGAGGAGCACGTTCAGATAATTAACACGGGTGGAGAGGTGTATAGATTCAGCAGTCTCACCTCAATCCATTGCCAGTTTAGCAGCATCCTTCTGCCACCCCTTCTCCACACTTATAGTCCTAACTACTTACATACGGAGGGAGTACTCTTTGGGCCGAACTCTGAGCTCGGAGCCCTCCCTCCGGACAGCACGCCATATACACATTAAACTTTACCTTTTAATTGTATGTAAGTGTGAACTCGTGAAACATGTACTTGGATCACACCCTCATGGACCTGTGTCACCTTTAAACACATTAGCCGCGTTTCCACTGTCGGGCCAGGGTCGAGCCAGGCTAGTGCGTGCCAGGGCCAGTCGCGTTTCCACTGTCACTTCCGGGGCTTGATCGGGGCCAACAGCCAGGATTTCTGGCCCGCCGAATACCTTGGTCCAAAGCGGGCTAGAGGAGTGGTTACGAACAGAGTTTACCTGAGTCTGGAGACGGCAGCGCCGGATGATTCTGTCAGCATTAAAGACTTTTAATTTAATAATTTAACTCACGTTCATGTTTGAATGGCTTCTGTTTGTGATCCGATGTGGATTCTGATTTTTGAGGCTATTAGCCCGGCACGACCCGTTTAAAGCCCTGGCCCGACAGTGGAAACGCGGCTAATGTCAAACCAGTGAGAATGTCCCTCACAGACAGACTCTTACCACTGCTTCAATAGAATATTTGCAATAATCATGGACAATCAATAAACCTAATGGCACCATTCATATTAAATGAGAAAACTCACCACTCTCTGTCGAGCTGGGCCATTTGATGGTTCTTTTAAAAAGATTTCGAATGCCTCCACTGCCTCCAATTGTTCCAGGGGACACTGGATATTTTCAGGCATCTCGACATCTGGCCCCGGGGTGCTGTTCAGCCTGCTGGTGAGGTAGTTCACCTTTGCCACAAGCTGGTCCTGTTGTTGTTTAATAGTTTCCAGCAGGCTAAGGATGTGGACCTCAGCCGCTGTTGACAAACATGAAATATAGCTAAAATGTTGTGTATTAAAATATATCATGTTTCAGTGTTTATCCTCATTACTCATAATACTGACATTTTGTCAAAGTTTGAAGAAAATATGTGATGGCTGTGGGAGTTTTTTGCTAAATCTTTGGCACAGAATGACCCTCTAGTATTTGTCAGTTATTGCTCACCAGAACAGGGAATGGTATCAGCCATTCTTCCCCCTCGCCATGTTGGTCTATATGTCAGGCTTGGACAGGCTTCCTCTGTTGGCCGCATGTTGAGGGTTGGTGCGGGGGGTGGAGGGAGTTGTGGAGGGACTGCCGTTCCTGATCCATAGTGAGGTGAGCGGTGTGTGAGAGGGGGACATTTTTTATTAAATGGTAGTAATCTGTTAACCATGACTGATAATACACATGGGGCCTTTCTATTCACTAATATTTCAGAAATTAGTCCCTACCTTGAGTAACTCTGCGCATGTTAAATGCGGGTGCAAGGAGTTGAGGTGGTAAAGGGTTTTGCTGTCCTGCCCCATAGTCAGGTGCTAAGGGAGATAAATTGGTATTAAATGGCTGTGATCTGTTAACCATGGAAGGCTGCAAGCTACAGGGCCAAACAATGGCAAACAAAAAATCTCTGGTCATGCTGAACATGAATTTATGTTTCAACATTTTGGTATTCTACCTATTTCAACCCCATGAATGGATTGACATTGAAAATCTGAGATGGTAATGTAGATTTAATCTATTAATTTGAAACAGAGTGACCATTGCTGTGTTAATATTGATGGGGCCACTGTATTCAATATTATTTCGGAGAACAGTGTTTACCTAGACAGTTTTCTCCAGGTTGAGTATTTACTCTGCTGCCTGGCACTCGGCGAGATGGTGGAGCTGAAGGAATGGATACAAGGAGAGGGGAATATCTTTAGCACTAAGAATGTTAACCATATCTCTAATATTAATATTATGATATGTTATTTCGATGTTAAGAGATTATTTCTTACTCTGCCAGTGCAATTGGCTTGAGGCTTCAGCTGATACACCAGGCATCCTCAGAGATGCAAAGTCACCATTTTCTTCCTCACTCTCAACAGAGTCCCCAAAACGGTGGCTGTTAAAAAAATTGGCAAATATACATAGTACAGGCATCTCTGGTCTATTTTTGAATGCTACTGGAAAGAACCTTCCTATTACTGTAGAAAAATAACAAAAACAAAACAGAACAGAACACACTTACACTGGCTTCCTGAATCTTTTTTCCGGCAGCTCCCCCTCTGGCTCTGCGTCAGACTGTAGCTCAGAGGTGTTGCAGCCTGTCTGATACTGATTCATTAGCCTAATGGCGTCTTTGTAGTTGTCTAAAATGGAATATGTTAAAATGAACATGAGTTTAAAATTAGCTGTAGAGCTGCACAGAGTATTATTATTATTATTATTGATCATCTTTATTTAACCAGGTTGTTCTCATTTGTGCCAGCAGCCATATCACCCTGTAGCCCAAGACTGGTTGCCCACTGAAGCTAAGCAGGGCTGAGCCTGGTTAGTACCTGGATGGGAGACCTCCTGAGAAAACCAGGTTGCTGCTGGAAGAGGTGTTAGTGAGGCCAGCAGGGGGTGCTCACTGTGTGGTCTGTGTGGGTCCTAACGCCCCAGTATAGTGACGGGGACACTACACTGTCAAAGAGCACCGTCCTTCGGATGAGACGTTAAACAGAGGTCCTGACTCTCTGTGGTCATTAAAAATCCCAGGATGTCTTTCGAAAGAGTAGGGGTGTAACCCCGGCATCCTGGCCAAATTTGCCCGAGTGGCCTCTGTCCATCATTGCCTCCTAATCATCCCTATATACTAACTGGCTTCATCAGTCTCCTCTCCACCAGTAAGCTGGTGTGTGGTGGGCGTTCTGGAGCAATATGGCTGCCGTCGCATCATCAGGTGGAGCTGCACATTGGTGGTGGTTGAGGAGATTCCCCCCTTCTATGTAAAGCACTTTGAGTGCCGAGAAAAGCGCTATATAAATGTAATGAATTATTATTATTATTATTATTGAGAACACAAAATACAAGAGAGACCTGACCAAGAATAGCATCAGTAGATATAAATTGAATATTTTAAACAATGCAAGGCAAAGACAATTTCATGTGGATTTTCAGAACATAGAAATAATACATTATTCCAAGTAGAAGGACAAGCAACCATGAAATTATTTTTAAACAAGAATTTTATGATTTGGCATACCACAAGTTCTGACAACCTTCACATCGTATCTTGGCCAGTTTGGCTCATGCTTCTCCTCGTTAGCAGCTGCCCTTTTCACACGTTCAGTGCTCTTAAAACTGGGCCAGTACACCATCCCATCATCATACCAGTCAATTGGCACAACAGCAATGTCCTTGCTCTCTTGGAACTCAATTAGATGAAAAGGCATCCTTAATGTAGAAAGAAAGAAAAGGGGTATTTAACTTGAATGGTGCCCCAAGGTGGGAAGAAATATAAGGAAGGAAAATGTACAGGTCATAATAGTTAGGTAGAACTTTAGCACAACCGTAAAGTAGGGTACTATTGCAATTTTTTGGCAGAATATGTTGGGGTGTTGTTTCATAATTGCATATATTGTAATTTCATCATTGCATATTAATGCTAATAATTTAGTGGACTATGTACAGTCCATGGTATTGAGAAAGGTGGGACATGTTTTAAATTGCATGATAAATTCAGCATAAAATATAATTTCCCCTGGCATTTTGTTTTGAGGGATAATATGTCATGTCATATTTTGAAAACGTGAAATTATGGGTGTAGTGTATGGGAAAATACCAACTTGTGAAATACTTACAGCGAATTTTCATCCAGAGTCATGGAAGTCATAGTCAGAACAGAAGTCATTAGTCAACTATATTATTAAAGTTTTTAACTTGAACTGATTGTTTAAACTGATTGATTGAACTGATTTGTGTTTTTTTTTTTTCATTTAGTGGAGGAGGGGTATGGTCACGAAACCATCCCTGTATGGCAAGGCTACACATTTCTGTCGCAGCGTTGACACCTCAACCGACTTCAGCTCGTCAGATGCATTATTTACAACAAATATGTTCATTCTGTCGGAGTTGAAGGGGTATGTATAGAATGGAGACTGCCGGGAAAATTCGGTGTAAATAGCGTACACACCATTATCATTTTGGATAATGTTTTTTATAAGGCAGACTTTATCCCCCACCAGAAACATGTTGTCCCCTGTTGTTAACTTGATGGTCCACCTTTCACCTCGCATTTCCCCATATTGTGCATTAACTCCCATGTCAACAACAATTGGGCCCACAAAATGCTCCCTTTTCAGTGTAATGTCTGATTCAGCAGCATCCAATTTGGTTGCTGTAACCTCCGAAAGACGCCGAATGAGTTGAGCTAAAGGGAACTCAGGTTTTCTAATGAGTTTTTTTATTTTCCCGAGGTGGTTCTCATATGGGAATGCTGAAAAAGAGTCCAGACAGCCATGCCTCTTCACCTCGTCTGCCAGGTGGACCAAACAGTGGACATTGTACACAATCTGGTCTGTCCCATACAGCTCACCAAAATGGTTTACAAAAGATTTTAGCATTTGTCCAGCATAGTCAGCAAGGTTGAGATGTTCAGGGCTTACCAAAATGGATATAGCAGTTGACAGAAGCATGAAATTGTAGTACATGTTCCGGTCCAGGAATCCCGCCAGAACCACAGGGCCAGTGTACAGTAAGAACTGCCGGAATTCAGTCGCCTTCCAACGGTCCAACTCCCTAAGCGACCGTGGTCTCCTGGAAAACTCAATTGGCACGTAGGGCCTCATTGACTGGAGTTTGCCTGACATCCTGTCTACTATTAATGCCGGCAGTCTTACTGTTAACGGACCCCGGAGCCAGGTCTGGAGCAGTTTCCTTATGATGCCCAAACACACTAGATGCATATAATCCAAGGGAAACTGCGTTACCATGCCAACGTTCATGTTTTTAAAAGGATGTGGCCCCTCGTGGTGGTGTAGTTCATCAACCATCAGGTTGAATGAGATGTCAGTTCTCTGGGGGTGCTCTGATCCAGGGAACGTCATACGCCGGTTCTGGTATTGCCCTGGGTGTAGGCACTTATCACACCCATGGTAAGCATTATGGGCCTTTGTTTTTTTCACAAAGGCCCGTGCAGGGGCATCACAGATTACCGTGTGAAGCTTAATTTTAAGGTTCTTATCTCCAAAGCAAAACCCAGCCTCTAGCTCCTGTAGTTCATTGACAAAATCAGATAGGAACTCTGTGGCCGAACTAGGTTTTTTTGGTCCACAGTAGGCCCCAATGATAACAGGTTCCTTCATGGGGATGGTAACCAGTAAGCCAAGGATGGGCCACAGCTGTAAAGTGGAACTTTTAAATAAAGGTAGACCATCTATATTAATCTGCAGCCCCAATGTCATGCCCTCTGCCAGTGTTTTTGCATATTTGCTTATAGTAGCCTTCAAGGAGGAAAGGATGCCAAAGTGATGGTAGTTCCCCCCAGCCTTCTCCTGAATAGCATACTGCGTTTTTGTCTTGAGAAGGGTCCTACCATCTTTTGGCAGATTGGGATGGGTTATATGGAGTATACTCAACAGTGCAGTCAGGGCAACGAGGGAAATGCCAAAACTCACTGCCCAGTTGGCAATGTTATCGGATGCGGAGTCAGGTGTGTTTGATCAGGGTTGGAGATGAAATCGTGTAGTCGGCAAATCGTGTAACAAAACTGATATAACTCACAACATACTGCCGTTATTTGTAGGCTTCAGTTTGTTTGTCCTTTTACACACATACAAATATGAGCTGAAGGCAGAAAAATAACGGCAGTATGTTGTGACTTATATCATCCTACTAGCTACCAGATTGATAATTCGCTACTCTACCAGCATTCAAATTCGAAAAAATGGAGATATTGTGCAAGCAATATATTTAACTTACTAAGTTAGTCCAAAAGCATGACGGCCAGGTCAGCATCGGTCGGGCACCCCTCCTCCTCCTTTAGCCAGCGAGCGAACGCTGGACCAATCAATGTTGATCCTCGTCCTGGCTTTTAGTTTATCACTCCCTTTTTCTTTTTCTTTTGAGTCCTCTGACAAAATCTTTGCCTTCTACACACCTGACTTTAATTTTAAAGAGATCCTGAAGACGTTAATTGTTTGCTTCAGGTGTGTGTGATTAGGGTTGGAGATGAACTGTGCAGGACAGACGATCGGCAGGAGCAGAATTGGGCAACCCTTGTCTATGCGACTTACCTGATCAGACATGTTTTCTGTGTACTTTTGTTCAATTTATTTTCTTTGTATAATTTATATTATTAATCTTATATTTATATCATTATTTTGTTCAATAGTGAATCGATTATCTTTCTTCAACCGACAAGTCAACTACTGTCTGCACACACATAATATAAAGACACGGGAGGCTGACCAGTTAACTGTTTGTGGACTTTTGCGACAGTGCTGCGGCGCTTGTGGCCTCTAGGGGGAAATTACAGGTCGAGCGCCACTAGTGGCCTAAAAGTTCCACAGTGTGCCTTTAATGAAACATATTTTGATCACATTTTTTAAGTTCTTTCTCTTTTTAATGCAATCAAATGTACACCTTTTAAAGGAGTGTCTTTCTATGTGGGTCTGCTGCAGTATCAGATTTTTCTTCCAAAGAGTTAACTTATGATAATTAATAGTATATTTAAAAGTTAACTATATTGTTAACTGTTACATCTAATAGTTAGTCAAACCAGCTATAAGTGAATGAAGTATGAGAATCGCTGATGTTCCGACTGATGCAAAATGTCAGATTTATTGCTAGCTGACTAAAATTATTGTGTGTATTGTTTTTCTCTTTTGATTTGTTTCAGTGTGTTTATCACTTTATGAAAGTACTCAACTCTCATCTTTTGAGGTTTATCTGAAATTGGACCATATAGATTCTTGATTTAGTGTTAAACGTAACTGTTTCCAACAGTCAATTATTTGTTTTCACTGTGCAATGGATTTCTTTTAAGGGTTGCATTGCTTTGTTGTTCTACATTCCATATATTTGCCTATGAAGATGTGATTCTTATTAGTGTCTCATGGGTTTATGTTCTGCAGTGATGTGTATGTGAAGTCTGTTACACCCACACTGTGTGTGGATTGCATCTTTTTTCCCCCAACTGCATTTTTTTTTTGTACCTTGCTGGGTAAACTAATCATGGTAATTGATTATTCTTTCGATAAATTTCCTGATCTTGCTTCTGGGGATCTTACAATTTATATTTCAAAAGAGCAAATATAGAGATAGAGAGAGAGAGAGAGAGAGAGAGAGAGAGAGAGAGAGAGAGAGAGAGAGAGAGAGAGTTTGAAATCATAAGAGATTAATGGAATGCTGCCTTCTCAGTAACATGGCTTATTATCCATGTACAGGTGTTCAAAAGTTACATGTTAGCAGATTTCAGGAGTTGATAACTGTTTGGCCTAACCCATTTTAGTTTGGTCTTTTTAATGAATATGCACGATATTGTTATCGCGGCCACTTCAAAATACCGTGAAAAATAATAGATTTGAATTTAGACTTTTAGAACACGCATTAGCTAATTTTCTATCAACCGCTTAAACACTGCGTATATGCTCCGCAAAACACGTGCGCACTCTGATGTAAACAATCCCCACATGTATAAGCACTGTGTGCACGCGGCGCAGAGCGCACTCTAGTCTAATGTAAACAATCATCACAGGGAGTAGAAGCATGGCGGAAGGAGGAACGCTGCCGACGATTTACCCCCCGCAGGGCTGCCAACTCTCACGCATTCAACTTGAGACTCAAGCGCCTTTCAGACAGGACGCAGAATACTCGCGGGGACGTTTTGTTGCTGCGTCGACCAAAGCACGCCGGGGTCAAAGTTAAAAATAGTTCAACTTTTTATTTGCAAAATAGCAAATCGCGTTCTGTCTGAAAGCCGCTTTACGGAATTGACACTTTTCACACGCTCTCACGCAGAGAAAAATCGCGGAGCAAAGAGGACACTGACACCGACAGACTAGACAGAGCAGGTTACTTTTGATATGAAAAAAAAAAAAGGTTCTGTCCATTGTGACAGATCGCTGCGCCTCAGTTCAAGTAAACCGATCATCTGTTACTTTTTATTTAAAGATACAGTACAACTTACCTTAAGGTTTATGCCTCATACAAAATGTCGATCAATCAGTGTTTTTCACGGAAAGAGATCAATAAAACTGCAGGAGAACAGTTATGTCACAGAACGTTACAATTACCGCAGGAAAGCCATTTAATGACCAGCACTTTAGTTGACTAGAAAAAATTGTCATTTTGCTAAATATGTGCACTTTATTACATATTAATTATATGTTTACTTGTCATTACATAATTGTTATTATAATGAAAACCGCATTATATTTAATTTCTCTCTGTTTACAGCATTATGTGAGATATATTTTTTTCTTGAGAAAAATTAACATGCAGACTGTAGCCTACCTAATATTTATCCAAATGAGTCAATATTGAATTAAGATTAAAATCAAATACAATAATTTATTTGAATACAAACAGTAACCTACCAGTCATTATACCATGTAAACATTGTAACACGTTGTCACTAAACTTAATAAAATTCTGTTTAGTTACCATGTTTTGAAAATCACAATTACACATTGTGATGCAAGTTGTTTTTTTAGATACCCGCAATCCATCTGTTTCTCTTGAGCAATTAAAATATCGTGATAATACCGTATACCGTGATAAAAGCTCATTCAATTAATCGCAGCACGAAAATTTGATACCGGCACATGCCTAGTTGTTTGTAATTTTGTAAGAGTAGGGAGAGGCTGTACCTCTCATGTGTGTGTACTGTGTACTATAACTTTTCAACAGGAGCTGGTACTCCTTTGACTTGATTGAAAAGTTTTAGATAGAGCTGTTTTTTTCACTCTCTATTCTCATTATGTTCATTTACATGCCAATAGCTCATGATGAAAATTTTGTAGCATTTATATACTACTAATAATAATGTTAATATTAAGCAAAGTTATTTACAAGATCTTTAAAAAATGTATAATTAAATGTCTTTATTATAACCTGCAATACAAAAATAGTACAGTTCAAAATCTATTATATATACATCTCATCTGGTATCATAAACTATCAATCCAGGTTCAATTTAAGATATGCTCAATATTAGGGCTGCACGATATGGAAAAACTGAAATACATATTTTGTTTTTCTGCTATATATATATATATATATATATATATATATTGCAATATAAAAACAATTTCATCAGATTATTTATTTAGGTCTATTTGAAAATAATCATAGAATAATTGGGGAGTGAAATCTATTCAAAACTGAATCTGCATAGAAAATTATAAACAAATTACAAGCATAGATAAATACAATAGAAGAAAAATACAATTGAAATAAGCTGCGCATTATGTTTTTTAGGAAAATCTAACTTAGGTACATAAATTGAATTATCAAATGTAAAATAAGTCTAGAAATAATAGTCTAATAAAAATAATAATAGAAATAGTCTGAAACAAATGAAAACAGCGCTATTTGTTGTTACTGTACTGACCGAGAAACCCTTCAGATGATTGAGTGACAGAGAATCTCGTTCAAGGACCGGGGCCCTTAGGGAAGACCCTTATAGGTCCTCCTGGGCCACACACAGGAAACAAATCCTTAACCAAAAAAAAAAAATTTTGCAATGAACGTGCTTTGTTTTAAATAAATCCCACACAGTAAACTAAACCTTAACAAGAAAAAACTTTGCAATGAACTTTGCAATTTAGCCGCGGAAACTGGTGTGGTGAGACGAACATGCTCGGCAGATTCGGCTTGAAGTCGTTCATCCTCGGAATGCACATCGTGCGCTGTTACAAAAAAAGCAGTGCACACCGCCAAGCGAAATGGGGTCTTGCGCACCCAACGCGCACGACCGCCCACACCGCAATGCCATCATTTTTGCCGCGCGCACCTTCACGCTCGTGCGGACGCGTCGAGTATAAACAAGGCTTTACTCCGTGTCAGTGTGCGCTCTGATCGGTAAAGGGGCAGAGATTTCAGACCGTTTATTAAGGAGATCTCCAAGATTTGTCTTCTTGGGAGGGGGTGGTGCATATAGCAAATTCAAATTTCAGCACACTGCTTTTGGATTGGGCAAGACTATGAGTCTTATTGGAGTGCTTCTGCTGTGATCTTTGAGGGTTTACAAAGTATATTCTTTGTTGTCATGTTTTCCATCATCTATTATATTTGTGATATGTTTGTTCTCTTTCTAATTGTCAAAGATCCTAGACCACCAAGCCTAAAGGAGACCTTACAAAGTAAGTGCAAATAATATATTACTCACAGATATCTGAAATCTATCTTGGTCCATATTTACCAAAGTATAGGCCCTGATGCAAGTGGGTAAATATGTATATTTACATTATTTTTTATATAGTTGCAGAGTCTGGCTGTTTGAATGAGGTGGAACCCTCTCTATCTTCAAAAGGAGATGAGGTACAGCATTGCCCTTGTCATCTGTGTGCATGGATTAATATAAGAACCAGTACACTTAAAGTTTTTATGAATTTTGTATGCATATGTACAATCTAGTACCTTGATTATTTTTGTTTTAAATTTTGTCAGATTCACTTGGGGGGAGACTTTCGAGTGCGTAGAGAGGCCTGGTCAAGGATCCAAAACAGTACTCGGGATTCCTTATTTGTGAAGGAGTTGGCAGTGGCAATCTGGGGCACTAAGACACTAGGGGAAAGAAGTCTTACAGGGAAGGAATGCCCCACAACCAAAACCACCAGGCAGCCCTTAACCCCCCAGAAACTTCAGACATTAATGGCGCTTTTCCACTACACAGTACCGGCTCGGCTCGACTCGACTCGCCTTTGTTTGGTTTTCCACTGTGTAAAAGTTGTACCTGTACCTGCTTTCGGGTACTTTTTTTCGTACCACCTCCGGCGAGGTTCTAAGCGAGCTGAGGCGAGCTAAGCCGATACTAAAATGTGACGTGAAAACAATGCCGACTGCTGATTGGTCACAGAGAATCTGCGTCATCATTGCACGCGCCAGATGGAGTATCCAGAATAACCCCGCCATTTTTAAAATAGTTTGGCCAGAGATAGTTACTAAACTTACTACTATTATTATGGCAACTCGGAAGAATACGCCGTGGTCAAACGAGGAGGTGCAGACATTCCTTTGTTTGGTTGCCGAAGAGAGGATCCAGCGAGAGCTTGATGGGGCAACGAGGAACGAAAGGCGTCGCTATGACGACCGGGTACTATTTGTGGCGGTACTTTCTGCAATGGAAAACGGAGCGAAAAGCGAGCCGAGTCGAGGCGAGCCAAGGCGAGTCGAGTCTAGCTGGTACTGGTAATGGAAAAGCGCCATAAAAGGTAGCAGTAGCCACAAGGTCTTTGTGGGATGCCAAGTACTGGGTTATGGAGTAATACATTTTTATTTGTTCTGGTGCGACAAAGCATCACTATTTATCTGTTAATTTCTTTTCAGTCTGCTTCAAGGAGTGGCTTGACAAAAAGAATGTGGAGGAGACAGAGTCGCAGGCCAGATGGATAAAGGCCGGACGGTTCATTACAGAAAAAATAATGGACATTAATAGACTAAAAAAAAACTTTAAAATTTGACTATGTGGTTCCATTTGAGACAAAAATGAGTCGACTGCTTTGTGATTTGTACTACACATTTGTCCTTGTCAACAGTAACCTGCTAACAGTTGCCTACCTTTTCAGATAGATTAGTACATTTTGATGTGTATGCTCTGTTTATGTCGTTCTGTTCTGTCATCATTACTGTATTGATCCTACTTTTTCAGGTAAATTACTAAATGTTGATGTGTATGTTCTTTGTTTATGTTGATTTGTTCTGTCGTCCTGAGTGTTGTTTTTTGTTGAATAATTGTTATTATTGTTAATGTTTACTTGTTATTATTAAATGAACTTGTTACATGTATTAATTTAAGCTTGTATTTTCATGATTTTCATCATACCAAAATTCAATGTAGCTGTCCAGCATTCCATCCTGGTGAGCAGGCTACCACCCTGGTCTATTACTGTTGACCTGCATAGTTTCCAATGTTTATAACCAGCATCCAATGTTGGTGCTGGTGTGACCAGCATGGGATGCATTTAATAAATGCATACAGCTTGCATACCAGCATACCATGCTGGTCACCAGCATACCAGCATCCCATGCTGGTCACCAGCATACCAGCATCCCATGCTGGTCACCAGCACCAGCATACCAGCATCCCATGCTGGTCACCAGCATACCAGCACCCCATGCTGGTCACCAGCATACCATGCTGGTCACCAGCACCAGCATACCAGCATCCCATGCTGGTCACCAGCATACCAGCACCAAAACACAACATATGCTGGTCTTGCTGGTAGCTGGTCTATGCTGGTTTTTCCAGCAGGGGGGTTTAAAATATAACAACTTAAATCAACTATTCACAAAATAAATGGGCAGCTGTTTCTTCAACAATACTACCACAAAATGAGCAAGTTTCATCAATATCAAGATATTTACAGATAGATCAGATGAATTAAACGTGTCGTTCATATATTTTAAGTTGTCGCGCTTGTGATAACGCGTCGTAGGTCACATGATAACGTCAACATGGCAGATGTCCGGATCGCATTCATACTCAACGAGATTTGGCTATAAAGTACCTACTCTTTTCGAGCTCGTTAAGTAAGTACTTATTGAAATTAAGTGCCTACTCATCAGGGGCGTAGCCAGAATTTTATTTTTGGGGGGTCCCGTCTTTAAATGAGGGGACAACATATATATATATATATATATATATATATATATATATATATATATATATATATATATATACCTTATATGCTGAGTTTCTGTTCATTTATGAGACGAGCTGCAGTTCACGCGCTGGCGCCTCCGTTTCTTATAGATCGTCTGCTACTTATTTATTAAATCAGACAATTGGTTGATGAAACATTGATTAAAATTAAGATACAATTAATACAAAACGAAATTCAGGTTAAAGAAAGGTTTTGTGCTTTCTGTTTGATGTCTGTGAAAGTTTTAAAGCATCTTTTAGTGCCGCTTTCAGAGCTTTTTTTTTGTTTTTCACTAAAGCACGTCCATAACATTGTTTTTTTTCCCTCATAAATGCGAACACGAAAAATAAAATAAATATTTGATGTACTGTGGAGACTGAGAGGAAACCCTTCTTCATTCGGTGGGTATTACTTTGGTTTGCGCAGTGTAGGCTAATTCACAATCACTAAAAAAATATTTTGCCTCATTATTTATTTTTTAAGCAATCAGAAATCTGAGGGGGCCGGACATGTAAATGAGGGGGCCTAGGCCCACCCAGGCCCCCTCGTGGCTACGCCACTGCTACTCATTGAGTATGCGGTTTGGAACGCAGCCAGGGATTACATTTCCCCGTCGAGAGTCTGCGACGGAATTCCGTCAATACCAGGGTTCCCCACTTTTGTCTTAAATTGACTTTTTATAATTTTAAGGCTGTAAATATATGATCACATTTCTTAAAAAGTGTAATAATTGTGTTAATTTTAAAACGGAGTAGTTTTGAGTTGCGCATCATGCACCATGTAGAACAAAAAATTGGTAATAACATAAAGACAAAAGGTTGGGTGGCTGTGCTCCTAGGAATTACGTTCATTGTGGGACTCCGTGTCCATGGCAGCACAATGTGAAACTCCGTATCCTTGGCAGCACATTGTAAAACCCCATACCCAACCCTCGTGTTACAGGAGGGTTCCGAAGCTATTTATACCGCACTATGTGCCAGTAGTTCCCAACGACGGTAACCAGTTTAAAAAAACAAAAACAAAAACCTTTTCACCATGCGTTATATGTCGTTGTGTATACATGTTTACATCAACGCTGTAAACGTTTTAGTTGGATTAATGCTTGATTTATGTTTTTAAAAGTTGTTTTTGCGATAGGCCTATTTCACAAAATGGCGACCGAGGCCGGAAGTAGGGTAGCGATACTTCCGGTCGCGCCGCCGCCCGCTACGATCGCCATTCATTCTCAAAATGGACCGTGAACAGCTTGTTTTCTTTTCATGTCTATGGGTTTCTCTCTCAGTCATTCATACATCTGACAAAAGTAAGAATAGCAGATGTTGTCCGTTTTGTTGATAGCTTTCAGGTCGCTGTGAAAAGATCGAAATTGGACAAAGGTAACAAATTTAGCCTAAATAAAAAAAGTTCAATTCATTTAAATGCCGTTAAACTTGATGACTAAGCTCACGCTATATCTGAACAAAATGAATAAATACAATAAAATGATGTCTGAGTGAGTGAAATGTAGTGGCTTTTGTTAAAACCTCATGTTCTCTTACGAGAGGTTCTCTCGTATTGCGTAAGCTAGCTTACGCTACGGGAAAGATTCATCTTTGCTGAGATATTGAAGCCAAAAAATTATTTCATAATTTGTATCCATACACAACGCAGTTCCTCTGCGGCAGACCTAGAGCGGGCTAGCTAGCAGCTCATTGGTTCGCTCAGAGAGAACTGCTTAAGCCTATGGGAGAGCGGGGCTGAACCCGCTTCCAATGAGAGGCGCCCGCGCGCTCATTGCGTCATGGCCCGCCAGAATGGGCGTGGCCATGGTGTATATAACAGTCTCTCCCAGGCTTATATGTTGATTCATTTCACCTTCAGCGAGCTACACGCTTCTGCTGTCCTGAGAAAAGCCGCCGTCGTGGAAAAGGCACCTTCTAGCGAGCATCTAGGAGTCTGAGGAAGCCGGCCGTCTTCGCCACCTTCAGCCGTCCTGCAAGCTAAGCCATCCGACGGATTCATATCCTTACTAAAAATCTTCTTGTATTGTGTGTGTGTGTATCTAAAAGAGCAGCGAGCGTCTTTTTTAAGATGCCTCGCACACCTGCGGCTCATGCCGCGTCCCTCTCAGCGCCAGAGCCCGCCTTCTTCTGCGCTCTCTGCCTGGGACTGGGACACGCAGAGCTTTCTCTCGCCAACGGCGGATGTTTCCTCTGCGATTGGGCTTCTGTTGTTGACCCTGCGGGCTCGACTCGAAGCGTTACGCCGCCTCCCCCTCTCACCGCCTACGAGCGCTGAATGGGGGACGAGCCGCGTACAGCTGTGCCAACCGCGGCTAGCTTTCTTTACTTTACAAGAGAGCTAGCCCGGCCGTCACCGGTGAGTGGGTTTATAGTGCGTTAAGTTCCGTCGAGGCCGAACTAGATCAGTGGTGAAGCACAAAGCCTTTCGCGTCAGAGACCCGTGTTCGATTCCGGTTCTCGCAGATAACTTGTTATGCAGCTCTGAGCTCTCGGCTAGCTTTCTTACGTTACAGAAAGCGGCCGCGCTCTCCCGCCTGCATATAACACTATATAAAGGGTCTATAGTGTATCAGTTCCGCTGAGGCCGAACCTGTTTCTGCTATCACGCCCTCTTATCTGCTCGCGCTGTTATGTTTGTGTCTTTACCCCTGGCTCAGTGGTGGAACACAAAGCTTTCGCGCCAGAGATCCGTGTTCGATTCCGGCTCTCGCAGATAATCTTTATGCAGCTCTGAGCTCGCGCCCAGCTCTCTTACGTGACAGAAAGCGGCCGCGCTCTCCCGCGCTCATGAGAAACGTTCTCATTTCCGAGCATAAAGCTGGGCAAATGGGTTATAGTGTGTTAGTTCCGCTGAGGCCGAACCTGTTACTGCTATCACGCCCTCTTATCTGCTCGCGCTACTGTGCTTGTGTCATTACCCCTGTGAGTGGTGTATCACAAAGCTTTTCGCGCCAGAGACCCGCGTTCGATTCCGGCTCTCGCAGATAATTTTATATGCCGTCACAAGTCCAGTCTCTGCAGGCTAAAAATAGTCTCGTGCCCGCTTGCAGCGCTCACGTTTCTAACACGCACTTGCACGCGACGCGCGTCACAAGTGCAGCCGATTTCAGGCTATATATATATCCCGCTGCAGGCCACTCACGTGACCAGCCTCAGCTGAGAAAAGGACGGCTATTTCTCACCATGGCTGAACCGCCATCAAGGTTTCGCCCTCTGTCAGTCCCCGTTCACACGGCTACTGCAGCAGTGTACACCGCCATCAACAAGCCGGTCTCTTTCCCGCTTGCATGTGCACAAACGCCGTTTTCACCGCGTCCCAGTGAAACAACCCAGAGATATCTCAAAAAGAGCATAAAAGCCTCACGGGTAGAAAAATCTCCCGCTGCAGCCGGACCGCCGTCAAAGCTTCGCCCTCTGCCAGTCCCCGTTATTTCGCCGACTGCTGTAGTGTTGACCGCCACAAACAAGCCGGTGTCCCAGCCCGCTTGCGAGCGACAAAAGGCTGTTTTTGCGGCTACCCAGAGAAATCTCAAAAAGAGAAATCTTGCCAGTTGTGTACAAAAAGTGCCCACAATCATGTGCTCACCGATACACACAAGCATAACATATCCCGTGTCTCTATCAGAGCCCAATCACATGAAACGGGCAGAGCCCGCTCTAGTTTCAGAGAACATAAACACACCTACGAGCCCGTGCGCGTGTCCCCTCTCTGCTCGCTCTGTTACACGGCCCATAGACTCCTCTCTGAGTGCAAGTCCCATTGCCACACACATTCAAAGCGCGCCCACACACTGTGTCCAGCCCGCTATGTGCAGCAATCAGGGCAATATAGCCTTTCGGCCACTAGCCGCATGCTTCAAAGCGTGGGAAGCCATTCCAGGCATCTCCCCGTGGGTGTTAAGCATTATAAAGAACGGCTATCTGCTGCAGTTTCGCCGCCGCCCGCCTCGTGCATGCGCGCAGCTCGAATCTACTGTCAGCCCGCTGGCCGCCGGCACGCTCCGCTCAGAAATTGCGACGCTGTTGCAAAAGGGCGCTATAGAGAGAGTCCCGCCATCTATGACCGAGTCGGGGTTTTACGGCCGTTATTTTCTGGTTCCCAAGAAAGACGGCGGCCTCAGACCGATTTTAGATCTCAGGTCCTTGAACAAAGCGCTCATGAAGAGACCGTTCAAGATGCTCACTACCAGGAAACTCCTCGCGCAGGTGCGCCAGGGGGACTGGTTCATCTCTCTAGACCTGAAAGACGCCTATTTTCAGATCCAGATAAATCCCCGTCACAGGCCATTCTTACGTTTCGCCTTCGAGGGTCATGTTTATCAATATGCCGTTCTCCCGTTCGGCTTATCTCTGGCGCCCCGTACATTCACGAAGTGCATGGACGCGGCGCTCGCCCCCCTGCGAAGTCAGGGGCTGCGCATTCTGAATTATCTGGACGACTGGCTGATTTTGGCCCAATCAGAAACGGAGCTTCTGTCGCACCGCGCAGTTCTCCTCAACCATCTGGAAGCGCTGGGTCTCTCTGTCAACTGGTCAAAGAGCTCCCTTCTCCCCAGTCAATCGATTTCCTTTCTAGGAATAGATTTGAACTCGGTCACGATGACGGCTCGCCTGTCTACACAGCGCGCGCGCAGTGTTCAGCGCCTAGCCTCCTCGTTTCAGATGGACGCCCGCACTCCTCTGAAAGCTTTTCAGAGGATGCTGGGTTACATGGCCTCAGCCTCCGCTGTACTTCAGCTGGGCCTTCTGCACATGCGCCCGCTTCAGCTCTGGTTAAACAGCCGTGTACCCCACCGCGCGTGGAACACGGGCCGCCAGCTGATCAAGGTTACGCAGACATGTCTCACGGCACTGCAGCCATGGACAGTAGCAGAATGGTTTCGCCAGGGCGTCACGATGGGGACTTTTTCCTGCCGAAAAGTCATCTCGACAGATGCATCCAACACGGGTTGGGGTGCAGTCTGCGAGGGCTCACCGGCCTTCGGCCACTGGTCGACTCAGGAAAGCCCTTTACACATAAACTGTCTGGAAATGCTTGCGGTCGAGAACGCGCTCTCGCGCTTTCTCTCGCTCATTCGGGGACACCACGTCTTGATCCGTTCGGACAACAGGGCGGTGGTCTCCTATCTCAACCGTCAGGGCGGTGTCAGATCCAGAAATCTCTGTCTACTGACACACCTCATTCTAGTTTGGTCTCAGAGCCGCCTGCTCTCGCTCAGAGCGACGCATGTGCCGGGCCATCTCAACGACGGTCCAGACATACTGTCCAGGGACCTCATCTCCACGGGAGAATGGTCCCTGAACGCACAAACGGTCCAACTACTGTGGCAGCTATTCGGCAGAGCAGAAGTAGACCTCTTCACGTCAGAAGAGAACGCTCACTGCCCAATATACTTTTCGAGGAGCGAGGACGCGCTAGCCCAGGAATGGCCTCGCCGCCCGCTCTATGCATTCCCTCCGATCGCTCTGTTACCACAGGTAATTCAGAGGATCAGGGACACATGCCACTCGGTGCTCCTCATAGCCCCGCATTGGGAGAGTCAGAATTGGGTTCCGGAGCTCACGCAGCTGTCACAGACAGCCCCGTGGCCCATCCCAGTCAGAGCAGATCTCCTCTCTCAAGCTCGCGGCACGATCTGGCACCCCCATCCTCAGCGCTGGGCGCTACATGCATGGGTGATCAACGACTATTCGTCGATTTGCCAGAGGGAGTAAGAAACACTATCATACAGGCTAGAGCACCTTCCACGAGAAGGCTCTATGCGTCTAAATGGTCTGTGTTCTCAAAATGGTGCACCGTAAAACAGCTGGACCCACGGTCATGCGAGGTGCCGTCTTTGCTAATGTTCCTTCAAGAGATGCTGGACAAGGGCAGGTCCCCCTCCACTCTCAAGGTTTACGTGGCAGCCGTCGCAGCGTTCGCTGAACCCCGACGCGCTCAGTCCCTGGGCAAAGACGAGTTAGTCATCCGCTTCCTCAGGGGAGCTAAGAGGATGAACCCTCCGCGGCCCCCGTCGGTTCCTATTTGGGATCTTTCCATAGTCCTCGAAGCTATGAAAGCACCCCCGTTCGAACCGCTCGAGTCTGTGGACCTAAAATACCTCTCGCTCAAAACCGTTTTTCTGATAGCTCTGTCCTCAGTAAAACGCGTAGGGGACCTTCACGCGCTCTCATCCAGCGCCGCGTGTCTTGAGTTTGGGCCGAATGACTCGGTTGTCATTCTCAAACCTAGGCATGGCTATGTCCCAAAAGCGATTGGTACCCCGTTCAGGGCGCAGATTATCTCCCTATCGGCTCTGCCTGCATCCGATAGCGAGCGCGACGCCAATCTCCTCTGCCCGGTGCGGGCGCTGAGGTTGTACACGACGCGCGCTGCCGCGTTCAGACGCGCTGAGCAGCTTTTCGTGTCGTTTGGGGGGCGCACCAAAGGTATGGCTGCCTCCAAACAGACACTGTCTAGATGGATAGTGGACGCGATTGCCTCTGCTTACGCATCTAAATGCCTGCCATGCCCTCTGGGCATCAGGGCGCACTCCACTAGAGGCATGGCCTCATCGTGGGCATGGTCCTGTGGAATTTCCATTCATGACATCTGTGTGGCCGCGGGATGGGCCTCCCCGTCCACTTTTGTCAGATTTTACAACTTGGAAGTCCCCGCCTTGCAGGCAAAATTACTAGCTGTCTAATGACCAGCTCTCTAAGAAGCTGCATTTCTGAGAGTCCCTCACAACCGGTTCGCCCCTTGTGCTCTCCTTAAATGCTTTTACACTTCATGTGCCCGCTCTGCTGGCCCTATACATGCTTATGTGTACTTTTCATGTGCCCGCTCTGCCGGCCTCATAGTACATTCACTCCACGTTAAATATCCCCCGGTAGATCCCTGGGATTTCATGTGTGGTTTCATAGCGCGCACGGCGTTGACCAGGTGTTCCCGTAGCGTAAGCTAGCTTACGCAATACGAGAGAACCTCTCGTAAGAGAACGAATCGGTTACCTAACGTAACCTCGGTTCTCTCTAGAAGAGGGAACGAGTATTGCGTTCCCTGCCGTGCTTGCGCTACTAGCGTTTCGCTTCACGCTGAAATAAATCAACATATAAGCCTGGGAGAGACTGTTATATACACCATGGCCACGCCCATTCTGGCGGGCCATGACGCAATGAGCGCGCGGGCGCCTCTCATTGGAAGCGGGTTCAGCCCCGCTCTCCCATAGGCTTAAGCAGTTCTCTCTGAGCGAACCAATGAGCTGCTAGCTAGCCCGCTCTAGGTCTGCCGCAGAGGAACTGCGTTGTGTATGGATACAAATTATGAAATAATTTTTTGGCTTCAATATCTCAGCAAAGATGAATCTTTCCCGTAGCGTAAGCTAGCTTACGCAATACTCGTTCCCTCTTCTAGAGAGAACCGAGGTTACGTTAGGTAACCGATTCGTTATTAAGTGTTAGTTTGTCTAGGAGATTGCAGCTATCTTCCACCAGGTTATGGCTCATTTTTCGTGTCAACACCACGAATGAAACTAAGAATTGTAACTACATCTTTACAGTGAATTCCACCTAACGTTGCTAGCAGGTCTAATCATGAAATGAAGGCTAATAATAATAATACAAAATAAATGGCTTACTGCTTGTGCCCAGATTTTTGGATACTCTTCTATCCCAGGAGGCCACGGGAGAGGATACGTCATTATCAAACATCACGGAGATCAGCGACGCGGGGGTTTTCAAATGTGAGTAAGCACGGTTCCTTGTGTCGTATGTGTTAAACTACTAAAGAGTAAACGTTTTAACTGTTCAAGGTGTAAAGGAGTTAGACAGTATAGTATATTTGTGATTTAGCTGTGAAAACATGTTTTATTATGTATAGCTAACAGGGGAGCTCCAGTAAGCACACGTAACGTTATAAGTTACGTCTCTAAACTGAATTTAAATAACCATATACATCTTAAACACGCTTATTTAAAATGTCTATTTACATCTGAAAGAAAAATATTGTATAAGTATTGCAGATGAGCACATCCCAATATGAATAAGACATCTGAGCGATGAATATGTGCTATTATGTAGGATAATTCACTGTTGTCAACACTGTTTACATTAGACAAATGTGCGATAAATAAGGTAAATAAACAAATCTATAAAGTAACTAAACATGTTATACATTTTATTTGTCCCTTATTACTGTTGATAAATTGAGGAACATTTAAGTTGGATAAAAAGTGAGTTAACACATCAGCTACAACCTCAGCATGTAAATGCAGTATTGAGCTCATAAATCACAGAGGTAACGTTAATGTGAATCTTGTCTGTATGTTACAGGGACGGAAGAACACGCATGTGTTTATCCGGTGGAGAGAGGCGCATGATGCTGAATGCTGTCATCAAAGGCTTTGAGTGAGTATACTACAGAAATGGATAACAACATCTATTAAATCTTAAGTTTATTTGAATTATTGTAATTTCATGGAGAAATTGCAGCACTTTTCTGATTCTTGATTTCTGTGCATTTGCTGCAGAGCTTTTGTGGTGGAGCAGGACCTGCAAGGAAAGATGATGGCAGCATTTGTTGGGAAAAAAAGGTTTTAGGGATTTTACTCAAATATAAAGGTCATTTTTGTTATTTTGAATACGTAAATCAAATGACATTGTGCTGTTAAAATGACTGCTTTTGTATAATGTTTGTGAATTTTTGTAGGATCTGAAATCTGCAGACTGGTGTGAGCACTGAGGATGAGGAGCCCAGAGCTGAATCCTGGAAGTGGTGCCATGGATGAGACGCTCCATCTCTCCATCTGCCCTTACGAGCCCCTCCATCACTCCATCTGCCATTATGAGACCCTCCATCACACCATCTGCCCTTACGAGCCCCTCCATCACTCCATCTGCCATTATGAGACCCTCCATCACTCCATCTGCCCTTACGAGCCCCTCCATCACTCCATCTGCCATTATGAGACCCTCCATCACACCATCTGCCCTTATGAGACCCTCCATCCCTCCACCTGCCCTTATGAGTCCCTCCATCACTCCACCTGCCCTTACGAGACCCTCCATCCCTCCATCTGCCCTTATGAGTCCCTCCATCACTCCATCTGCCCTTATGAGACCCTCCATCACACCATCTGCCCTTATGAGACCCTCCATCCCTCCACCTGCCCTTATGAGTCCCTCCATCACTCCACCTGCCCTTACGAGACCCTCCATCACTCCATCTGCACTTATGAGACCCTCCATCACTCCACCTGCCCTTATGAGACCCTCCATCCCTCCACCTGCCCTTACGAGACCCTCCATCACTCCACCTGCCTTTATGAGACCCTCCATTACTCCATCTGCCCTTATGAGTCCCTCCATCACTCCATCTGCACTTATGAGACCCTCCATCACTCCATCTGCCCTTATGAGACCTTCCATCCCTCCACCTGCCCTTACGAGACCCTCCATCACTCCACCTGCCCTTATGAGTCCCTCCATCACTCCATCTGCACTTATGAGACCCTCCATCCCTCCACCTGCCCTTATGAGTCCCTCCATCACTCCTCCTGCCCTTACGAGCCCCTCCATCACTCCACCTGCCCTTATGAGTCCCTCCATCACTCCACCTGCCCTTATGAGACCCTCCATCCCTCCACCTGCCCTTACGAGACCCTCCATCACTCCACCTGCCCTTATGAGACCCTCCATCACTCCACCTGCCCTTACGAGCCCCTCCATCACTCCATCTGCACTTATGAGACCCTCCATCGCTCCATCTGCCCTTACGAGACCCTCCATCACTCCACCTGCCCTTATGAGACCCTCCATCACTCCACCTGCCCTTACGAGCCCCTCCATCACTCCTCCTGCCCTTACGAGCCCCTCCATCACTCCTCCTGCCCTTACGAGCCCCTCCATCACTCCTCCTGCCCTTACGAGCCCCTCCATCACTCCTCCTGCCCTTATGAGTCCCTCCATCACTTCATCTGCCCTTATGAGACCCTCCATCCCTCCACCTGCCCTTACGAGACCCTCCATCCCTCCACCTGCCCTTATGAGTCCCTCCATCACTCCTCCTGCCCTTACGAGCCCCTCCATCACTCCTCCTGCTCTTATGAGTCCCTCCATCACTCCACCTGCCCTTATGAGACCCTCCATCACTCCACCTGCCCTTACGAGACCCTCCATCACTCCATGAGACCCTCCATCCCTCCACCTGCTCCACAAGCTCCGGCACGAAGGCACGGTCACCTCTGGTGAATTCATCAGAATAAAGCCCCAGAATGGGAACCGCTGTGTTGAGATGGCAGTAGGATTTGGGGTTCAGCGTCTGTAAATGCATGCTTGTAGTTTGAATAAAGCTTTGTTCCATGTGTTGTTGACTTGTATATGCATTTGTTTATTGTGATGGTTACTTTTATTTGTTCTTTTACTCATTTATTCATGTTTTTTATTGTTGTCAGTATATAAAATATAATTATTTAATTGATGTATGCATTAATTCATTGTTTGACTGACAATTGAGATGTTTCACTGCATATATCAATATAAATGTATTCATGCATAAGTATGTCAAATGACAAAACAAATAACATTTAGCTTGTTTTATTCAATTATATCATTTTTAGTATGTAAAAAAAGTAATATAATTAAGTATTGGTCAGCATTTAATATTATTATTCTGTTTATGTTTTGAGGTGGGCTAACAATGCAATTCATTCTGAGGTAATATTAATTTTTAAGGAGTGATACTTAAATTTTTCGGGTAAAAAATCAACAGTTTTCTCCAAAGGAGAGATCTTCGAGCAGCTGCCCGTCTCCTTTGTGCAGACATTACAAACGCAGAGGAAAACTGTTCTAGGTTGTGCTGTCGAGTTACTGATGTTATGAAGTGTTAGTGCACCTGTCACTCATATAATTTAAAATTATTACATACAAGATCATGGAAAGATACCATAGTTGTATCTAACAATGAACAATCATGATGACAAAACAGAAAACATAAAGATCATTGGTTTGTATACATTATAATATGATATTTATACACAGGAAAAAAGAACAATAACAAGGCTAAATATCTTTAAATAGTTCTTCATAATACATTAAAACAAATGGCTGTTATAAGTCTGAGGGATGAAACGAGAGGTTTCATCAAGAAAAAGGAAAACTTAAAGGAGAAACTTTTTGGGTATAAAATAAGGAAACTAACAACATATTCAAGAGATGACGATTTGGGGGTTTCTTAATAAATAAACATATCGTTATAGCCTAAGGATAAAACTGGGTCACAACATCTGCTGAAAAACAGCATAGACCAGCATAATTTCCATGCTGGTCTATGCTGGTTTATGCTGGTTTGGTGCTGGTTTAGCTGGTGGACCAGCATGGTCTTGCTGGTGATGCTGGTCAAACAGCATGGTGATGCTGGCCAACCAGCAAGGTCTCATTAATGATGCTGGTCTACCAGCATGGTCTTGCTGGTGATGCTTGTCAACCAGCAAGGTCTCATTAATGATGCTGGTCTACCAGCATGGTCTTGCTGGTGATGCTGGTCAAACAGCATGGTGATGCTGGCCAACCAGCAAGGTCTCATTAATGATGCTGGTCTAGCATGGTCTTGCTGGTGATGCTGGTCAAACAGATTTTTTTGTAACAACCTTAAGGGAACCTATACTTAATTACTAAGTAATTTAAAAAATAATAAATAATAATAATAAATAAATAAAACATTGAGAAGCAACACATAACGTGCTAGACAGATGTTGCATAATGAGTGTGTATTTTTTTTTTTTTCAGCAGCAACAAATAAATACATTCAAATAGCACTCCATGCTTCACTTTTTTCCTGCTCTTCTGAACAGGAACAGAAAATTCTTAAAGGGTCAAAAAAAAAAAAAAAACTATTTAAGCACCAGTTAGTTCTCAGCTCAGTTTTTTTAAACCTATGTGAAAATATATTCATGAAAATACATGATAATGTAAAGGTTTTAATCAAGTGAGTTTTTGCAATGTAGGCTACTTTTATTTTTACACTGTTTACCATTTCTAAAGCTACTTTATATTTTTTATTATATAATCAATACTACTTTCATTTTTACAACTTAAAGCACTTTCAGGACATCTTTATTTTATATATAAAAGATAATATGAAAATATTGCAAGCACGTTTTCAAATAAAATAAAGAGGTGTCAAATTCTTAAACTAAATTCATGATTTAATATTAATGATATTTTAAATTATTTTATATGTTTTAATTCTAGATGTTTATTTATATGCTGCGTGCCATTGAAGTGTTTTAATGCGCGTGCGCGTACACATTCGAGTCGTATTGAACGACTGGAGCGCGCGCGAGAGCAGATGATGACATGGGAACGAGGAAACGTCATCAACTGACAAACAGCAAAACTAGCGTCTCTCGCTGTTGTTTTCACTGCTTTCAGGTAAGTTTAGTAAAAAACAAATCACACAAAAAATACATACAAACGGTCCTGACACATTTCTTACGTGTAATTGATACGCTTCTGTTGAATATTTACTTTATAGAAATGGTTTTGTGTCTTCGAAAAAGTCCGTTAGCATCTCAACCGTTTCCAGAAGAAGAGGTAAGTTAAGGCTAACTCTACAGACTGGAGCTCTTGTTTATGAAAGTTTGGGGTTAACCACATCTTTGTGTAACGTTAGAGAACAGTTTTTGATAGTTTTGTTTTGCTGGTAATTTGTCAATGGGTGATTAGAAGTAAGCTAATTTATTTAACCTAATAGAATGCACTGTACTGTTAATCAGTGACGTCACTTACAAATATTGATCAAAAGAAAGTGAAACCTCTACAATAAGGTTGTATTATTGTTTAATCATCATAACAATTTCATATGCATTTATTTCACAATATCTATTATCTTAAGATTTTATATATATATATATATATATATATATATATATATATATATATATATATATATATATATATTCTTTTTTCTGCATTTCACCTCTGCTCTAGCTTGGTTCCTTGTAATAAACCCTATATTCTATTGTAAATCCTATGTAACATTGTTGGCTCAGTGACAAATTGCATGTTATGTTCCTAGATCATCATGCTGATGGCCCTCTGCACTCCCTGTCCAAGACAATCTCCACGGCTATCCATGAGCAAAACCTCAAACATACAGTGCACTACTTTTCAGAAGTTTGGGGTCTGTAAGATTTATGCTTTTGAAAGAAATCTCACTTTTTAAAATCATTAACTCCAGGTTTTTTCAATGAGATTATCCTTGATAAGCCTGTAGGCTAAATAATCAGCTAAATATTAAGCGACAAATATAATGGTCGTAGTTATAATAATTCATTTAACTATTATGATAACAGGATATCATGGTCATTGGTATATTTTATTTCTCTAGATCTGTTTTGAATTATGTTGGCCAATGAGACAGACACCATACTGTCCAACTCAAAGGTATTTATTTATTTGTATGTATTTTTTATTGATAAATACTGAAATTCCTTTTACTTATAAATGCTGAATGTGGTTCAGGGGGTCGACAACTTTAGGCTCGCAAGTTATTTTTCACAGATATCTGACCAGCTTACTCATGTCTCATACTCTTAGCCTTTAAAATGTTTGAATTTATATCCCCAATGCAATATCAGGGGGTAAAGATATCATTAGAGTTCTTAAAGTTATGGCTATGCTCTTGTCACCAGATGAGATATAATCCCTAGCGTTTGGCCCTGTGATTCTTCAGGACAAGCTCTTGATGCCATCCACACTCAGATGTGGTGAGTTTGGAAGGTGAGTTTCACAGTAGCTGCCACTATCACAAACCAAGAGACAGAACACAACATGCTTTCATCCATATGAACTCACCCATATGTAGGGATGGGTATCGAAACCCGGTATTAAACGGGCCCTGGGGCCAAATTAAGGAAGACCGCAGTATCGATAAGCATGGACGTTATTGGTTCTTCATACGTGTTTTTCAGGCTGGTTGTCAAGTAAAGCACAGATACTCAAAAAGTGTACTTAAGTACACTACAGTACTCAAGTAAATGTACTTTGTTACTGTCCACCTCTGCTTATCATGCCAATACTTGGCATGGCAAATCAACCAGGGACAGCAACAATGTGTTAAACATTTCTAATTCTTTTATAGTCAACTTTCATTTTTGGGTGAACTATCCCTTTAAATAACTGCACAAAAAAGTTTGAAAAGTGTACTATTCACTATAAAATGTAACCTAAAATCCTAAACTTGAGGGGAAAAGATAATAGACATAATTTGTACATATAATATATAATAACTTGAAATATGAACACAAAGAACATTTTGTATAGAAATTCTGTTACACATAAATCATTTTATTAATTTAACCCAATTTTCACCCAAAAGACCAAACTAAAATGGGTTAGGCCAAACAGTTATCAACTCCTGAAATCTGCTAACATGTAACTTTTGAACACCTGTACATGGATAATAAGCCATGTTACTGAGAAGGCAGCATTCCATTAATCTCTTATGATTTCAAACTCTCTCTCTCTCTCTCTCTCTCTCTATCTCTATATTTGCTCTTTTGAAATATAAATTGTAAGATCCCCAGAAGCAAGATCAGGAAATTTATCGAAAGAATAATCAATTACCATGATTAGTTTACCCAGCAAGGTACAAAAAAAAAATGCAGTTGGGGGAAAAAAGATGCAATCCACACACAGTGTGGGTGTAACAGACTTCACATACACATCACTGCAGAACATAAACCCATGAGACACTAATAAGAATCACATCTTCATAGGCAAATATATGGAATGTAGAACAACAAAGCAATGCAACCCTTAAAAGAAATCCATTGCACAGTGAAAACAAATAATTGACTGTTGGAAACAGTTACGTTTAACACTAAATCAAGAATCTATATGGTCCAATTTCAGATAAACCTCAAAAGATGAGAGTTGAGTACTTTCATAAAGTGATAAACACACTGAAACAAATCAAAAGAGAAAAACAATACACACAATAATTTTAGTCAGCTAGCAATAAATCTGACATTTTGCATCAGTCGGAACATCAGCGATTCTCATACTTCATTCACTTATAGCTGGTTTGACTAACTATTAGATGTAACAGTTAACAATATAGTTAACTTTTAAATACACTATTAATTATCATAAGTTAACTCTTTGGAAGAAAAATCTGATACTGCAGCAGACCCACATAGAAAGACACTCCTTTAAAAGGTGTACATTTGATTGCATTAAAAAGAGAAAGAACTTAAAAAATGTGATCAAAATATGTTTCATTAAAGGCACACTGTGGAACTTTTAGGCCACTAGTGGCGCTCGACCTGTAATTTCCCCCTAGAGGCCACAAGCGCCGCAGCACTGTCGCAAAAGTCCACAAACAGTTAACTGGTCAGCCTCCCGTGTCTTTATATTATGTGTGTGCAGACAGTAGTTGACTTGTCGGTTGAAGAAAGATAATCGATTCACTATTGAACAAAATAATGATATAAATATAAGATTAATAATATAAATTATACAAAGAAAATAAATTGAACAAAAGTACACAGAAAACATGTCTGATCAGGTAAGTCGCATAGACAAGGGTTGCCCAATTCTGCTCCTGCCGATCGTCTGTCCTGCACAGTTCATCTCCAACCCTAATCACACACACCTGAAGCAAACAATTAACGTCTTCAGGATCTCTTTAAAATTAAAGTCAGGTGTGTTTGATCAGGGTTGGAGATGAAATCGTGTAGTCGGGAAATCGTGTAACAAAACTGATATAACTCACAACATACTGCCGTTATTTGTAGGCTTCAGTTTGTTTGTCCTTTTACACACATACAAATATGAGCTGAAGGCAGAAAAATAACGGCAGTATGTTGTGACTTATATCATCCTACTAGCTACCAGATTGATAATTCGCTACTCTACCAGCATTCAAATTCGAAAAAATGGAGATATTGTGCAAGCAATATATTTAACTTACTAAGTTAGTCCAAAAGCATGACGGCCAGGTCAGCATCGGTCGGGCACCCCTCCTCCTCCTTTAGCCAGCGAGCGAACGCTGGACCAATCAATGTTGATCCTCGTCCTGGCTTTTAGTTTATCACTCCCTTTTTCTTTTTCTTTTGAGTCCTCTGACAAAATCTTTGCCTTCTTCCGACTAGCTGTTGGTTCAGCCATGACGACAACATACAGACGGCAATCAAATGCGAGTTGAGCTCTCACGTTAGAATTTGGGGAAGTGACGTACGGCGTAAAGCGGTCGAATTTTGTAGTTCTTTGTGTGCTCGGGTTCCTACCCGCAACCCGAAGTTACATAGAGCTAGTAAAAGCGATACAGACACCTTCAGGCTACGGCAGACGTGTCATTCAACCTATTGTAAGTCGATGTAGCATCTCAATGGGTTTTGGTAATATATTATAAAGGTTGAAAAGTTCCACAGTGTGCCTTTAAGGACTTTGGATGAATATGAAAGAAAATATTATTTTCAGGATTTTTCCGAAACCCATTAAGGAAGTCTCTTGCTGGACTTAACAAGGTACAAAAAAACAAAGATGTCAGTGACTGTAGTCTCAGATAAGAAACTTATTTTTACCAATCAGACTGACCACTGAACATATTGTCCAAGGTAACAGTAACAGTCCATGTTCAAAATACAGAATAGCAGATTGAAAACACACAGTAAATGGTCCAATAGTTCCTAGAGAAAATAAAAATCAGGTCCTACAAAGATAAAAGTTTTTTTTTTAAACTCACCTCATATTAATTGTAAAGCCGACGGAAGTTTCTGGCTTCTATTTTCATTCACAGAAGGAAGTATGCAATAACTAAATAATTTACCATAGCAGACAATAGGGGCACTTGTACCGTTTTCCTTCCTATGCGATGGTCCAAAACACAATATTCTTAAATGCCCAGCGTGCCCATCAAGGCCCATTTTTAATGTGATGCCCGCTCAGTTTATTACACCAGACATTCTGTTTATTGCACCAGATTCAGCAAAATCTCACACAAAACAATAATGGAAGCTCATAAGGGACTATGGATTCATTGTTCCCGGCGGACAACTAAAGGATCACATCAAAGTGCCCACTGTCATCATGAACCCAAAAGGAATATTGTGTCTACTTTTAAAATGAGGAGGAAACTGATTCTTCTCTCAGCCAGATCACTTTGTCTGCACGTCCATTTGAGAGGTCCATGTGGTTCCAGAGGTTGTCATTCCAGAACATTCTACTCTAGTCTTCATTCTCCTGCCTTTGAAATGTCTGTTTAAGCTGGCGTGTGTGAACCAGAGACCCTGCCAGCAGCTGTCCCTTTAGGTCAGCGTTTAAGTCTAAACCTCCTACGTCCCGCAGAAGATCCAGGTCAGCACCTCCTCCACCCTCAGGGTCCACAGCTCTGCGCCTCCTCCTAAGGTCATTCTCTCCACTCCTCTTTTCCTCTATATTCTCCTTCAAGTCCCTGCCTCCTTTTTGCTTAGGCATCGGCGGGAGTTCTGCTTTGGGTGCACCTTGCTCTTTCTTCGCGTCAATGACCTGCTGTAGTTGGTCTAGTCGTTCCTTCTGCTCAAGCATTCTTTTCTCCTTCTCGGCACGTTCCACGATCTCCTTATCCGTCTTCTCTCGTTCCCGTTTTAAACTCTCATCCTCAAGACTTCCCTTGTCCCGCCGCTCCTTCTCCTGCCGCTCACGTCGCGCATCAATGACCTGTTGCATCTGGTCTAGCCGTTCCTTGTGCTCGAGCAATCTTTTCTCCTTCTCGGCACGGTCCATGATCTCTTTATCCATCTTCTCTTGTTCCTGTTTTAACCTCTCTGCTTCAAGCCTTTCCTTCTCTAGCTGTTCCTTTTGCTGCCGCACGTGTTCTAGCTCCTGCTCGCGTGCCAGTTCCTCTCGTCTTTCCCGCTCCTTCCTCTCCTTCTCAACACGGGCCTGCACCTCCTTCTCAATCCTTTCCTTATCCAACTTGTCTTTCTCTATTCTCTCCTTCTCCGCCTCCAGTTGGGCCAGTTTCTGATTCAATCTCTGCTCCTCAGCAAAAGCGTCAGGATTGATTTTGGGTGGTTCTGGTTCTCCTTGGTGCAGCGGAACACCTTGGGCATTGACCTCTGCAGGTACTGCTTCGCCTTGCCCTGCTTGGTTTTTCAGCTGCAACTCCTTCTTGAGAACTTCAGCACCTCCTTCTTGCACTGATTCAAGGGCATTGTGGGGAAGACCGGCTACAACATGAGCCTCTTTTGCTGCTGGGTCCTCAGGAACCGGCTCACCCTGGGGCTGTTGCAATTGGGCCGAAACGACAGCAGCAACTTTAGGCTTCACTGACCCCGCCATACCTTCCAGCTGCCTCTGCACAACATTCTCCACCTCACCTGCACCCTCTCCTACAAAAGACATGATGTGTTTCATTACTGCACTGCATGCAAAATCACTTCAGAAGGGAGCACCAATACTGCTCATTCTCTTTTTATTTCACTACATGACCAGGGCCACAAATAAATTTGAGAAGAGCGGTGTCTGTATTGGTACCACCAGTATGTAACAATGAATGCATTTACATGCACATTCTTAACTAGATTTTGCTTAATAAGCCAGCAATGCACGTGATCGTGTAACCGCATTAACCCGTTTTCCTTTATCAGAGTAAGGTCATAAAAGGCTTATGCATAAACCTATCACAGCTCGATTTTTGCCCCTTACGGCGATTTCGCCCAGCATGTAAATAAATTAACCAGCGTTCTGTTGGCTTGCTGAAGTGCACATGTGTGATACGTGACAGGAACGCATCCAGACAGAGCAACTCTTTTTTGATCACACCCTTTTCTTGAAATCTCATGCAGCAAAAGTGGTACAGTCAATGCTGCATCTGTAACTGCAGGAGAGGATAATATTTTAGCCGTAAGTTTCCAGCTGACATTGCAATACTCTTTTTAATGCTTTATTTAACATCACAACCGACATAACAAATGACATGCTCTGAGTCAGATACACAAATTAAGTTTTGACGTCACTACCGGGAAATAACCTGATTTATAACCTGAAGTCTGGTAAAGGCGGTTTACTTGCGTTGTCTGGTTATTAGTTTTCATGTAAACAACAAATTATTTCAATAAGCTAATTTTTGTGAGTTATCAGCATACTGGTGTGCTTGTAAACAGGATCATTATCTGACTTTTAGAGACTAACCTGCTGCTGCTTTTGGTTCAGCTTCTCCTTCCTTTACTTGATGGACCTCCTCATGTTTTTCCTCCAGGTCCACATGTCTTTTCTGCTGTTCTACCGCCTTTGGTTCTTCTTCTCCCTCCTTAATTTGGTGGATCTCCTTGTGTTGCTCCTCAATCACCGCCAGAAGTTTTTCCTGTTGGTCCAGAAGCCTTTTCTGCTGTTGTTGCTGCACCTTAATGACCTGCAGCAGCATAGCATGGTCCAACTGACCCTCTGAGGATCAGTCAAACAGGAAAGGAAAAAGAGAAGAAACAATGATCCAACATGCCTTAAAATATACAATAATACTTAATAATGTGATTATTCAAATTTTATTTAAAATTTAAAATCCTTTGAATCTAATAACAATGAAATTATCTATGGCCAAAACAATTGTCAGTCTGATAGTTTATCAAATTAAAACGGTTTAATTTTACTTAAGAAAATGTTAGTGGTGAATGCCTATACAAAACCTGCCGCCGTGATGTTGTAGTTGGCCTGATAACTTTCCCACTATTTGCTAAGCAATATTCAAAACAAGGTGTTCTGAATCTCAAGCGTATTGTTAAATTCTTCTAGGTTGTTGCTAGGGTGTTTCTATGCAGTTAGTAGTGCGTTGTTAGGTGGCTGCTAGGCGATTGCTGTGTTGTTCTGTGAGATTTTTAGTGCACTGCTTGCCAGTTGCTAGATAGTTACTAGGGGTGGTTCTATGCATGTGCTAAGACATTGCTAGGCAATATGGAATCCTAACAACATCAATATGGAATTCTACCAAATAAACCATTTTCAACATAAAACAAGAGACAGTTGTCCAGGGTTATAGAACACTATACACGCATAAGTCACTTTTCCAACGTCGGGCCGAACGGTTCTAAGAACAGTAAGGACTGGTAGTAAGGACTCCAGTTGTATTTCCACTTGAGCCTGGAACAAGACGACATGATTACAAACCGTTCTCGGCCCGGAACTTTCAGCACGGTTGGTCACTTGTCTGTTGCCTGGCTACCAATTTCTCTGTGCACTATTTGAGCAATATAAACACAAATTAATAATAAAATTAAAAGAAATATCTGATCATCCTCCATAACGGTCGCTATTCTCTCATATCGTCTGTAAACTCTTGTGTTACCAAGGCAATGACTGAAACATTTGTATTACATTCCGAAGATTTATGTTATCTGCAACACAGTGAAAAATGAAACCATATCTGTACCGGCTGGCCTGGATCGGCACGGAATGGAGCAGTTAAGCAAAGAGAACGGTTTGGCCCGATGGGGGAAAAGCGGCTATATACAGTAAACTAGATGAATAATGGTCAATGTATAAACACAGGTAACAGACTATTACCTGTTAATAACTATTATTAACAGTTATGATTGTAGTGTGAGCGAATGACTTAAAAATAATAGCAAAGATGACAGACTGAATGAACTGAGAACAGCAGATATAAAACACATCATCTCGTACCTGCAACAATCTTTTTAATCACTGTAGGAGGCAGGAGTCCATGGCACAACAGAATGGTGGAGGAAGATAAGAAATCGAGAAACAAAAGAGAAAAAGACAGGAGAAAGAGTGCAAAGTGCCTTAATAAAAAACAAGCCACGTGAAAGAGACAGATTTAAGATTTGGTGCTTCCTTGCAGTATATCTGAGCATAGCAATGCAATGTGACAGTTCAGATGTCGGCCAGAGAAAATAGAGAAAATAAAACAATTACTAAGAAAAGAAAAAGAGCAAGATAGATTCACATATCAAATAGGGCTGAAACAACTAATCGATTTAATCGATTAAAATCGATTATTAAAATAGTTGACAACGAATGTCATTATCGATTAGTTGGTCTGCTTACGTCACGGGGTGCGTTTACTGGTAATTGGTTGAAACAGGCCAATCATGATGCTCTCTGTCTTACATGCGCTGCGCTTCATGAGACACACGCAAGGTCTCTCTCCCTTCGCCGATCTGCCGTGCGCGCAGAGACCGAGATCTTTTTTACAGTCTATGTTTGGAGCACAGTCTCTTCTGTCTCGCATGCGCGCTCTTGCTTGCGCGCTCTAGATTCCGGGAGTTTGAACTAATTTGCGGGCATCAGGGAGATATCAATCTGCGGATGACTTCCGGAACTTCCGCGAGACTTGGGATGTCTGTATTTTGTCTCGAGCATCAGGTTGCGCAATCAGTTCGCTCGCAACATAAGTGATGAATTAAAATAGCGCTACCGCAGAAATAGGTTAAATTAAAACGGTGTTTACAAAGTGAAGCACTAAATTAAAGGCAGTTAATAACAGCAGCAGTAAAAGATTGTTTTTTAGTCACTATACTCAGTGGTTCTCTTTCATCATCTCGTGTTCGAGATCCACCTATGGGAAGGGCATCCGTACCTGACCTCTGCAGAAGCATCCAATTGCACCAAGTCTGGCTAGACAGACAGAAGCGCGCAGCCAATGCCAGGTGAGGCCACACCCCCTCACCTAAGGGCATATAACATCTGGGCGCGCTGCTATTCCTCAGTTTGACATTCGCTTCTCGCGATCTCTGCATCTCACAGCTCGGTTGATTTTTTTTTTTACACTGCTCACCTCGTGTCTTCAGGAGGACATATCGACCAGATCAGCCTCCGCCGGACGTGACAGTTGTTTAATTTTCAACTATTGCTGCGTTGCATTCGGAGCCGCCCACGCTCTAGCTATTTTCACCGTTTCTCCTCACGGCTGCCCGCCACGGATTTCTCCGTTTTCTTCGCTGGTATGTCACTGTCTAAGCCTGCAGCCTCTCCAGGGGATAGCGTATCACGGGCCTGCCCGGCCGCGTGTGGTGCCCTTATCGCGGCTAAGGATCTTCATCAGCTTTGCGTGGTCTGTTTGGGGCTTAAGCACGCTCGGGAAGCCCTGGAGAACCCGGAGAATTGCAGTTTCTGCCTCATGCTGCCTAGGAAGCTGCTAAAACGCCGTCTCAAGGTGGCAGTGACACAGTGCACCGGGCTCAGCCCTTCTGACTCGGACGGAGGACACGGTGATGTCGACGCGCTACCGGGGGCCTCCCGGAGCGCATCGTCTCTCGTCTGGGCTGACCAGCCCAATCCCGCCTTCCCCGAGGAAGACATCTTCGGGGACAACCTTGCTCTCGTCCACGAACTGCCCGGTTCTGGCGAAGAGGAGGATGCGGCCATTCTTGGGGTTTCAGAGGACGAGGAGGCCATCCCGCCCTCTGGTGTTCCCCAGGCTACCCACGCGGTTCTGCCTCAAGCCATCCTCCTGGAGGTGTGTGAGCGAGCGGCCGCTCGTCTCAACATCGAATGGCCGGCGCCGCAGAGCGCCACCGACCAGGAGAGGGATATTTATGATGGGAAAGTGCTGGGACCCCCTCCCGGCCCGAGGAAACAACTCTTCCCCGTCCTCCCGGCGTGCGCGAAGCACATGAGAAATTATTGGAGCGACCCGCTCGACTTCAAACACGGTCTCACGGGACTCGAGGTTAAGGACATGGCGGCGCACGGTATGGGCGAACCTCCCACCGTCGAGCCTTCCATCGCCAGGCACCTTAACCCCGCTCAGGGCGGGCTGCTCGCTCCCCCCAAGCCGGTCTTGCCCAACAAGATGGACCGTTTTGCTGCCTCCGTTCACCAGGCAGCTTATAAGTCCTCGGCCGTGGCTGTCAGGGCCCTTAACGTTTCTTCGCTCCTCTCCGCCTACCAGGCGGAGATCCTCGAAGAGTTAGGGCAACAATTGGAAAAGGGAAATCCTTCTGAGGCCCTGTGGAAGGAGATCCTCACGGTGAACGACCTCGTCCTCCGCAACGCTCGGCAAGCCGTCCAAGCTTGCGGGCGCTCCATGGCGCTTTCCGTGGTCGGAGAGCGCGCACTCTGGCTGAACCTGTCGGGACTCCCTGACAGTGAGAAACGGCGCATCGCGGGCGCGCCGGTGGAGCCCGGCCGGGCTCTCTTCGGCCCCGCCGTCGCACTGATGCAACAACGGTGTGACGATAAGAAGAAGGAGGATGAGGCTTTCAAGCTTTGCCTTCCCAGGAAGTCAGTCCCACGCCAGGCGCCCCCTGTGCGTTTGCCCAACCCACCGGCCACGGGACGACAGTTTCATCAGGGCAGAGAAAAGCCCCGCAACAAACCACCCCCTCGGCAACATAACCCAGCACCTGCACACAAGCACTGGGGTAAGCCCGCTCCCGCCGCGGCCGCGGCCGGGAGACCTGCGAATTCCAACCCCACCGACTCGAAACGCAAGCGGCCTGCCTGATGTTCAACCGATGGGGGCTTCGAGTCCATGTTCACGGGCCGCAAGCCCTTCGGACTCCCCTCCTCTTCTAGGACCCCCATCCAAAAAACCCAAGGGGTCCCGCGGATGGGTCAGCGCTCCGCCTGTAAACGAGACTGCCCAGCGCGTGTGTTCGAGAAATGTGTGTTTTCCCCCCACGTTCAGGGGACCTCTTGTGAGGGAAAGTTTAAGCTCAGTGTCACCACACTGCCCACACTCTGTTCCCCTCACTCTCTCAATAAAGGCTTCGGCCCCAGTGTTTGCCCAGCACAAAACACACAAAACACAAAAAAATACGAATCAAATGAATTCGTTTCGGAGGGAAAACCTCTCTCCGCAGAGAGAATTCATCTCACTGCAGAGAGAGGGAATCCCTCCGAACCCCTGCATGTCGCCTCTAGTGTGCCCACTAGATGGCGCCATTGCATCACAAATAAACCTGTCGGTCTCACACAGCTCCGCTCTGGCCCAAGCGGGAGCTCTCGCGAGTCACGAAGCGGCTTGGCGAACCGTTTCAGCTCCCGAGTGGGTGATGCGTACAGTAATGCAGGGTTACAGATTGCAATTCGCAGTAAAACCCCCGCTTTTCAACGGCATTCTCTCTTCTCACACGGAAGAGAACGCCTCTCACATTCTGAAAGGGGAGATTTCATCTCTCTTAAACAAGGGAGCGATTCAGGTGGTACCCCCCAATCTGATGAACCAGGGTTTTTATTCCCGTTATTTTCTGGTCCCGAAAAAAGGCGGCTCTCTCCGCCCTATCTTGGACCTTCGAGTGTTGAACAAACATTTGAGGAAATACAATTTCAGAATGCTGTCACAAGGCGCACTCGCCCGTGCCATAAAACAGAACGACTGGTTCACATCAGTCGATCTGAAAGATGCTTTCTTTCACATAAGCATCTATCCTCCGCACAGGAAGTTTCTTCGTTTCGCCTACCAGGGCATATGTTACGAATTCACAGTTCTTCCGTTTGGGCTCAGTTTGAGTCCCCGCTCTTTCTGTCTGTGCGCGGAGGCGGGCTTAGCACCTCTGAGAATATCAGGTCTGAGAATCCTGACTTATATAGACGATTGGCTCATCATAGCCGAATCAAAGGAGAAGGTGTTGCAGGACACCGACCGTGTGCTCGCGCACATCACATCGCTCGGGTTCCAAGTGAATGTGAGCAAGAGCAATTTCACGCCCAGTCAGAATGTCATTTTCCTGGGCTTGGAGTTGAATTCGGTCTCCATGCGAGCGCGCCTCTCTCAAGAGCGCGTTCGCTCTCTGATGAACTGTCTGATGCAGTTCAGAGAAGGGGCGAAAGTGCAATATCGCACATGTCTCAGGCTACAGGGTCTCATGGCTTCATCCACCCAAGTTGTGCCATTGGGACTTCTGAGGATGAGGGCGTTCATGAAATGGGTTTTGTCACTACATTTCAGCCCGATTCGCGATCTTTGCCGCTCGGTAACAGTGACTCGCGCCTGCTCGGCAACCTTGCGCCACTGGGAGAGCGAGAACTTTTACGCACGGGGAACCCCGCTGGGGGCGGTTACGATGCGGAAAGTTGTGACGACAGATGCGTCCTTGACAGGCTGGGGTGCCACCCAGGAGGGCAGAACGGTGAACGGTCTGTGGCCAAACGGACTACGTTCAGCGCACATAAACTATTTAGAGCTCTTAGCCATTTGGAAAGCTCTGAATCATTTTCTGCCTCGCCTGCAGGGACATCACGTCCTAGTACGGTGCGACAATACCACGGCTGTGGCTTATATCAACCGTCAGGGCGGCATGCGCTCGTCGAAACTCCACGCTCTAGCTTACAAGCTTTTGGTGTGGAGCAGACGGGTTTTCCTGTCGTTACGCGCAACTCACGTTCCGGGCATTCTGAACAGGGGTGCGGATCTGCTATCAAGGGGAAACCCAATCTACGGAGATTGGCGTCTTCACCCTCAGATAGTGGAGATGCTATGGATGAGATTCGGACGGGCGAGCGTAGATCTATTCGCCTCGCGCGAAAACTACCATTGTCCTATGTTCTTCTCTCTAAGGGACATGGACGCGCCCCTCGGGGTAGACGCACTGGCCCACCCATGGCCCAGAGTGCTCCTGTATGCTTTTCCTCCCCTGTGCCTGATAATTCCCTCATTGGCCAGGGTGAGAGAGCAGGGCCTGTCTCTCATTCTGATAGCACCCAGGTGGCCCAAGGCACCATGGCTAGCGGAGATAATTCCTCTGTTATACGCCGAGCCGTGGCGCCTTCCCGTTCGCACGGATCTATTGTCCCAAGCCAACGGGGAGATTTACCACCCCCACCCGGACAGGGTGGCTCTCTGGGCCTGGCCCGTGAGAGGACGAACCTGAACGCACTTGGGCTTTCGCCGCGTGTGGTCGCCACTATTCAGAATGCCAGGGCCGTCTCTACACGGTCCTTATATGGCTGTAAGTGGCACGTGTTCGAAGGGTGGTGCGATGGGCGCGGTCTCACATCTTATCAGTGTTCAGTTCCTGATATTTTGTGTTTCCTTCAAGACCTCATGGAAAAAGGGAGGTCTTTTTCCACCATTAAGGTCTATTTGGCTGCGATTTCAGCCTGTCATGTGGGTTTTGAGGGCTCTACTGTCGGGCAGCACCCGCTAATCCGCAGATTTATGAAGGGTGCACGCCGCTCGTTGCCAGTCATCAGGAGAACTGTTCCGGAATGGGACCTCTCCATGGTGCTGGAAGCACTGTCTCAACATCCTTTTGAGCCCCTGGGGAGTATTTCCCTTAAGCTGCTGTCCTTCAAGACAGCTTTGCTCTTGGCCTTGGCATCTGCTAAACGTGTCAGTGAGCTACATGCACTCTCGGTTCACCCCTCGTGCACTAAGTTCTCCCTCAGTGGAGATAAGGTTTCCCTTAAGCCTAACCCGGCCTTCATGCCGAAGTGCTTCCCTGCGTTCGCTTCGGAGGTGTTGGAGCTGTCCGCTTTTCACCCTCCACCTTTTACCTCTCTGGAGGATCAGAGGCTGAATGCTTTGTGTCCGGTCCGTGCTTTACAGGCTTATATGACCAGGACCAACGCTTTCCGGAAGAGCGACCAGCTCTTTGTTTCATGGGCCCCTCCGCACAGAGGGAGTCCCATATCGAAGCAACGCCTCTCACATTGGGTTGTGGGCGCTATAACTATGGCGTATGAAGCAAAGGGAGTGCAGGCCCCGAAGGGCCTCAGAGCTCATTCCACAAGGGCCTTAGCCGCCTCTTGGGCTTTGTTTAGGGGAGTGTCACTGCAGGACATCTGCTCCGCTGCCAGTTGGGCTTCTCCTCATACCTTTGTGCGTTACTATCGGCTGGATGTCACCAGAACCTCGGTAGCGCATTCGGTTTTAGGGGTGGGGTCGTCTTAGCTCTCCCCTGTACCCGGTTAAACCAATAAGAGTGAATGGGCCGGCTGGTCATGTTCATTCTTGCCACCTAACATTTACTTCCCGTTATGGGTATGGTTTATGTGCCTTGGTGGGTTGGGGGTACTATCATGTATGTGTTTCATGCATGCTTCATGTCCTGCTTGTCCACAGCAGTCGGTGTGGCGTCACCTTTGCAGGTTCATGATTATTGGACGTGTCAGGCACCGCCTCCTCGAGGTGACCGTCTTTCTCTGGCTTTCAGAACCTCACTGTGAGTGTATTGGGCAATCGGGGAGCTGTCCATGTCTCTCCCATAGGTGGATCTCGAACACGAGATGATGAAAGAGAACAATAGGTTACTATCGTAACCCCGGTTCTCTGAAACATCGAGTGGAGAGATCCACCAGCTTTGCCCCGCTTGTTGCACGAGAAGCGAATATACTTACTGAGGAATAGCAGCGCGCCCAGATGTTATATGCCCTTAGGTGAGGGGGTGTGGCCTCACCTGGCATTGGCTGCGCGCTTCTGTCTGTCTAGCCAGACTTGGTGCAATTGGATGCTTCTGCAGAGGTCAGGTACGGATGCCCTTCCCATAGGTGGATCTCTCCACTCGATGTTTCAGAGAACCGGGGTTACGATAGTAACCTATTGTTTTCAGCGAATGCTTGCACTAATCCATAATTTTTTCCTGTCCTTTTAATCAGGCCTGTTAGCTTGCTGCGTACCATTCCGTTCTCTTTTTATAGCATTTTTATAGCATTTTATAGCATTACCATTAAGTAGTGCTGCACGATTAATCATATCGCAATCGCGATGTCAAGCCTATGCGATTATATGACGCAAAATACTGCCATTTTATATGAAATAAACAAATTAGGGCTGTTATATCGCAGCATCTGTTATTTTTTGTCATCCTTTGGCTAGTGTTACATGATCCCGCTCTTATTCATGCGAATGCTTTAAACCATTCAACGAGACAAGTCAAAAGAGAGCGCGCTGCCTGTGAATGTCCTGACTGAAAGACGGACGCGCGCCAGTATCATGAGCATGCACAGACCGCGCGCCAGAATACAGTCTCTTTCCCCTTGAAGTGAACGAACAATAACACACACAATTATGCCAAAATATCATTTGTCGAGTGTCTTCATAACATAAGAGCAGTTTTATGATGGTCGTAAAGAGTTGTGAGAGAATAAGGCGCGTGTGAGATCCGCGTCTCAGCAACTCTTAAAGGGCCAGCATCCAATAATGCTTTCTGTCAGTAAAGTTAATCAAAGAACAAAGGGAACAGAGAAAAACACTCACTGCTCTTGACCAAAGAACTTGTGTAGCTTTAAATAGGATTTTAGTCCATATAATTTATCATTTATGCACCGCAGACTGTTTGATAACTTAATTCAATTTCTGTATATGTCCTACCTGTAGACAGGAAGAGCACAGGTAAATATGACATTTATTATGGGTTTATGTGAGGATTGTTTGAAGTTCACTGGATAAAAATTCTTTTAATTTTAATTTAAGACATCAATGGCTTATTGATCAGGTGTTATCAATCATTTAGTTGTTGTTGCTAGTTTGAGTTGAGAAATAGACATTTCAGAATTATCACTAGTCTGTGTGTGCATTTTGCTTAACCAAGCAAGTTGACTCATGAAACTATTTGTTTATTATATCGCATATCGCAATATTGACCTCAATAATCGCAATATGACATTTTGCCCAAATCATGCAGCCCTACTATTAAGTTTTAATTGTTTTTCAAACGCGATCTACTGCGGCTCTACGTTCACACGCTTGTTTACAGTCTTTCTATATTTATTTGATCAACTATTCTTATAATTCAATTAATCTTAAATAAAAATAAATGAATTATATATTTGAGATGTTTTTAGTTTATATCTTCACATCTGAACAACATGTCTGTGTAAATTTGTAAATTTTACATTAATCATGGTTGTCAACTTGCCATCAGCAATTATCATTAAAAACAAACAAATATTGATATTAGTAAAACTCAATGTGTGGCTTTTGCACTTTTTAAAGTACACTTGACTTTTACACATAAACACCCTTGTGGCGAGCAGGACGAGGCCTGTGAGACGCACTGGTCTCGCATCTCTCACGGCCCTCGGCCTCGTCCTGCTCGCCACAACCCTGATTTAGGGTTTTATTTAGTTATAATAAACAAAAAACGGATCGAATTTTTTTATCCGATTAATCGATTAATCGAAAAAATAATCGTCCGATTAATCGATTATCAAAATAATCGTTAGTTGCAGCCCTAATATCAAATACTACTTTCTAGTGTATGGATTGAATAAAATGAATTTGCTTAATAAAATGATCTTGTGTTTTATCCTACTAAGTCATGGGTAAAGGAGTTATATATACATATATGTATACATATACATACATACATAGAGTATACACTCATCTAAAGGATTATTAGGAACACCATACTAATACTGTGTTTGACCCCTTTCGCCTTAATTCTACGTGGTATTGATTCAACAAGGTGCTGAAAGCATTCTCTAGAAATGTTGGCCCATATTGATAGGATAGCATCTTGCAGTTGATGGAGATTTGTGGGATGCACATCCAGGGAAGAGCAGCATCTATGAAATATGGGTTGTGTTTTAAGCATTTGAATTGTCACCTGTTATGCATACGAAATTATGAAACGCGAATGTAAACCGTGTATTAAGTCGCGTTTCAAACTCATTGAGCAATATGCTTGCGTAGGAGTGCGCTTGTGTGCGAGTCTCATCGACAATAAACGCAAGCTCGTATCAGCCCGATCCACCGCGTTTACATTGTTATTAATAGTGGGATACTTTCATGCGCTTCCATGTCCAAGTGTCTGCTATCAGACCCATTGAAGTGCAGTTTCTGTTCATGTGTGCTATGTGTGTTAACCCTATATAGCCTACCCTACATACAGTTAGGGTGATATACATGACTTAAAATGTGATATTGTCCACACACATCTTGCGTTTCGTTTGGTCACACCACAAGGTGTCACTGTGGCCTCAAAGCTTCAGCACTGCCACTCAGAGCTTGATTGCTGATGTCTGAGGTAAAACACGCCCCCCTCATTAGCATACGGACAAAGAAATGTATAAATAAATAAATGTATAAATAAATAAATGTGGAAATAATTAAATGTAGAAATAAATAAATGTGAAAATAAATAAATGTAGACATAAAAAACATATATACATAAATGAATGTGGAAATAAATAAAAGTGGAAATAAATAAATTAATAAATGTATAAATAAAAAAATAAATACATGTGTGAAAAAATACAATTATACATAAATAAGGAAATAAAAGTATAAATACTCATTTATTTGTACTTTTTTACATTTCTTTGTATATTTATTTATGTATTTTTGCTTTTTTACATTTCTTCGTATATTTATTTATGTATTTATTTATTTTTAATTAAGTCAGCTTTGGCATTCCATACAGGTGTTCCTAATAATCCTTTAGGTGAGTGTATATAGTATGTGTATATAGTATGTGTATATATATATATATATATATATATATATATATATATATATATATGGATTATGAATATTATGAATCTTAGATATTGTGTAACGATAAACAAGAAAAAGTCCATTGCCCATTTCCCACTAAGAAACAAGGGTAGAAACCAACTGGCCAGGAGTTATGAAGGATAACAGAACCAGAAAAAGAGAATGGAAAATTGCAACTGTGAGCTCACACATCTGACTGAATAACAGAACAGGAACCACTATTTTTCAAACCCATTTCAAACCACACTTCCTATAGCTTATGGGCAATGTTCTGTGATGGATAAAGCACTTACCTTCCATCTTGTCCCCATCTCCATCCTTGTTTGCTCCTCCATCCTTTCCATCTGGAACCTTCTCTTCCTTGTGCTCCTGCACAAGAAGCTTCTCCTTCGCTGGAGGAAGCATAGTCAATGAATAAACAAATAATTTGCTTGGAGCTTATGATGTGCCATATAAACAGAATATGAATAAATACAAAAGGTCAAAGACTACTACTTAAAGAGTTTATCAGTCATGTACGCTAAACAGAAACTAGATGTTTACATTTTATGAAGATCTGGGAGGTTGCCAGAGAGTTGTTAAGGATATGCTAATGTGTTCACTCACGTTTCTCATCCTGGGGTTCAAGGGCTTTCTCAATCTCCACTGGTATCTTGTTTCTGGCCAATTCATTTTCATCATGCTTTTCATTCGCTTCAGGAAGGTTTTCTGGTTCTTTATGTACCACTAAGGACTCAACCTTCTTCAGATCTTCTGGATTTTCTGCCTTGTCCAATACTTTATTAGATGCAAGCTGGTCTTGATTTGCAAACTTTTTCACCACATCTATTTTTTCTTTTGACTCCTCCTCTTTTATAGATTCCTGCCCTAAGTCTTGTGCTTGACCTGCCCCCTGCTCAGCAAGAATCTCCTCCTCCTCTCTGGCAGGTAGTTTCCTTTCTTCCTCCACAGCTACAGGTTGTTTCTTTTCATCCTCTAGCTCCTCCTGGTTTTTGATCTCATCTATCTGAACTCTGTCATGAGGGATGGGTGGCTCATGGCGGTGGGCTTCCCCTTCTGGGACCGCTACACCTGTAGAAGAGAAGTCATAACTCTTAACTGCTCAGATGTTCATAAAGCCAGCAATATTACAAAGCTAAATGCATTACCCGCTCCAGGGCGATCCAGCTGAACCTCTTCCTCCTCATTCTTTCCCTCAGCCACTTCCACCGGTACTTTAATTTGAGGGGGCTCTGCTGCTTTCTGCTCTGCTGGCTGTTCAATCTCTATTGGGGGCCTATCTGGCTTCTCTCCTGGATGAGGATCCACTCCATTCTCTTGCATTAGAAACAGACAGGCAAAATAGATGTCACAATGTGCAAAAAACATATATAAAAATATTTCAAATTTCTGTGCAAGGTAAAAGGCATGTCAAAATGATCCCATACACAATGTTATCAACCCATGGCTCTCAGGCTTCACGTGGCTCTTTAATGATGGTCTCAAAGTTTGTTTGTTTTTGGTTCTTTGATTGATGATTTCTGACCATGTGACCATGTGAAACTGAAGAATAGAGTACTTGCTGCTGAAAATTCAGCTTTGCCATTACAGAAATAAACCATATTTTAAAATAGAAAAGTATTTTAAATTTGTTTTTAAACATTTCACAAGGGAATCTGGCACATTTTACATTTTGGCATGCATTATTAATGTGTATTGTCCCTGATAAAATAAACAAATAAGCAAAATAATATTGCTGTTTTTACTGAATGTTTCACCAAATAAGAGCTGTCTTGGAGAATGAATAAATAAAGGACTTCTTTACAAAATCTTACAGACCCTACATTTTTTAATGGTAGTGTATTATATAGAATTGACAAATTCAAGGGTTTGGTGACATAAGTCAAAAAGTAAAGCTGTTTCAGAGAAAGGTAATACTCGATAATAAACTATACCTTTTTCTTGGGAATAGCATTTCACAATAAGACAATGAATGTGTATTAAAAAATAAATAGGGTCGATTTTAATTTGTGCACATTAACAAGGCTTTTTACAAATGTGAGTCTCTAAAACCAAAGAACTTTTATCTTAAACTGGCTAAGGCTGAGTACCACTGTCATATGCAATATTCTTTTTACTCCAAGCCATAGCAAGAAGCCTGAAACTAATATATGTGCATGCTTTTCAGCTGCAGCCCACTCTTACAAATCCCAGAGTGCACCACACAAATACCAGTAGAGGGCAGCAGAGCATGAAAGACCAACAGGATACGAGCAGAACCGTAAAGATTTCTAATAAGGGTACGAGATGGATGCTCAGTGCTTTCCATATAACCTTGCCACTCATCCTGTGCAAAACAGCCTTTGAATATTTACAATGTCCACACCTTTCTTTAACCGAACAGATAATCTATTGCACGACAGCAATTATGCATATGCAGAAAGGAGTTACACATTTCAAGTGAGAAAGGATAGCAGTCTTGATAAACATTATCTAAGGGAGCGAGACAAGAAGAAGGGAGTTGAAAAGAAAGAGCGAGCGTATAGTAAAGGGGGTTGGGTGCACTTCCCTACAATCCTGAAAAGCAAAGCGTGCCTGTGTGTACTCGTACAGCTGCAAACGCACACCTCTACATGCCCGCGGGCCCCATGTTCCACTCGCTCGCTGAGCCCTGCGTTTTCATACAGCTGCCCTCAACAGCACGCTGTAAACAGGAAACAGGTGTGGAAGTGGGTGTCCGCTCAATGATAAATGCCAGTGTCAGTCAGCAGGAGGGAGTGAGAGGGAGAGAAAGGAGGAGTGGCAGAACAGAAAAGGAGAGGTAATGGTGGATGAAGTTGTTGGGACGCTCCTGGTATGTGCCTTTTTACGAGCCTCTGTCCTGTATCAGCCTGTGTTGGAGGGAACACTGTCGTTTCTGCCCTCTCCCAGATTTGGACGCCCTCCCATCTTTCCCCTGACCGGAGCCATAACGGGAAAACGCCACCGGCCGTTTCACTGCTGCTCTGGGACACCGAGCGCTCAGGTTTGAAGGGCGTCATTCAGGTCACTGATTCAAACAGAGGCCTTCTACTGGAGCTATTCATTTGTGCTCCTTCACAATTCATTCTCTTTTTTTCTCATTATAACTCATCTTTTCAGAGCTTCATTTTCTATTTTGTACCATTTTTCAACTGATTAGAACTCTCTCTCCATAAATAGTAGGCATAGTTGTACCTGGTACTTTGGGCAACTCTTGGGGTATGAGGATAGGAAGCTTGTCCTCAGTTCTTGCGGGGACATCCAGAGGGGGGTTTAATTTCTGCGGCTCGTTGGAGGAAATGGACAGCGTGGTGAAGGTACTGATGAGCAGGATACCGAGACCGACCCACAGAACCAGCTAAAACAGAAAGAGAGGAATGAAGAGAGAAAAGAGAGTTAGTGTATATGGTCATCTGAAATACTTAAGTAAAAGATCAATGGTGTGATTCAGATTTGTCTTCTTTTTTATTGTCAGGCTCTATTAAATGCACTCAAATATATAATAAAAATACAATTTATACAGACAAGGACTTAAAGGGTTAGTTCACCCAAAAATGAAAATTAAGTCATTAATTACTCACCCCCATGCTGTACCAACCCCGTAAGACCTTCGTTCGTCTTCGGAACACAAATGAAGATATTTTTGATTAAATGTGACAGCTGGATCACTCCTCCATAGGCTCTCCCTAAGGGAATGAATCCTGACGGCCCAGAAAGTCAATGAAGAAAATGTTTAAATATTCCATGTCACAACAGTGGCTCAACTATAAGTTTATCAAGCGACGAGAATACTTTTTGTGCGGAAATAAAACAAAAATAACGACTTTATTCGACTATTCCTTTTCTTCCTTGTAGGCCTGAAACGAGACTTCAAGAGATTTCCACGACGCGCACGCGCGAGAACTTAACTGAAGTAGTTGAAAGAGATCGCAATTCTCGCGCATGCGTCGTGGAAATCTCTTGAAGTCTCGTTTCAGGCCTACATTTTCTTCATTGACTTTCTGGGCCGTCAGGATTCATTCCTTTAGGGAGCCTATGGAGGAGTGATCCAGCTGTCACATTTAATCAAAAATATCTTCATTTGTGTTCCGAAGACGAACGAAGGTCTTACGGGGTTGGTACAGCATGGGGGTGAATAATTAATGACTTAATTTTCATTTTTGGGTGAACTAACCCTTTAAATACACCATGTCTTTGATGAATTTTTTTTCAATTTCTGCATTAAAATTCATTTTGAAATAACTCCTTAGATCATAATGCAAAACATTGCTATGTGGATAAAAAAAGCTGGAAATTATCATCACAGTTTTAGAAAGTTTAATATGTAAATATATGTTAAATATTACATGTAAATAGACAATTTGACTTTTTTATGCATGTAGTCAAATTAAATTACCTCCAAAAAACGAATATAATTAAGACATGTAACAGGTATTCAATGTATTAGGAAATTTTTATAAGTTTTACTTAATGATTAACCCACTTATAAAAATACAAAAATAACTTGCAAAGATAAAAACTGGTAAATGAAATGAATAAAAAAATTCTTCAAAATCTTTTTATTTTATTTTACTTTTTTAGCAAATTCAAATTTGCTAGATCTAGAAAAAGTATGGATGGAATTATTATCCTCGCCCATTCAGATTTGGCCAGAAGTTTAGAAAATTGGTGCGTTAGCTGACCAGAATGTTTGCGATTCTGGGTTTTTGATCCACATCTTTCACCACTGGAATGCGTTCAATGTGAGTCCTCATGTTTGTAGTGCACCTAACATACTTCACTTTGACTTTACACAGCTTGCATTTTGCATACACCTTGTCAAGCTTCCCCTAGAGATGATCAAATCAAAAGTTTGTTCAAGTGCTTGACCTCACTGAAAATGGGAAGGATGTATTCGTTTTCCCCCCTCCTTTGCTCAAGGATACTCCACTTCTGCTGCGCTTCCTGCTCATGGCGTGAGGTGTGTGCTCTCTAAACTGTCCAAGTGCAGCAGCACCGCTCCGCTCAATACACAAAGCTGGCAAGGGTATCGTTGGCATCCGATCTACAATAATGTCCAACAGTCATTAATGGTGCCCCAAACGCTGATGAAATCTATTAAAAGCAGGCCCTTCCCAGTTTCACTGCCCCTGATCTGTGGATATTCTTTGTGCAGCAGTGGACCTGGACATGTCAGGCTGCTTGGCATGAGACATGGAAGACTGGCATTATACACTCACGCCAACACAAACATCTGCTGCGCTCATTATGACAAGAAGCTCTTTTGGAATGATCCTCGCCCCAATATCAGAAACGCCACCCATTTGGGTGAACTCCAGTGTTTGAAAAGTGACCCTGGTGGCAAAGACTCATGGGCATGGAAATGTGGCATGGTTGGCACTAGAGAACAATGAACATCAGTATATTGGCTGCTCGCAAACCACACAATGCAAGAGAGGTGAGGTTACACATCATCTAAGATGAGACCTCAGTTGTTTTCACTCTGTTGTGAGAGAGCAAAGGCATCTGTAATTTGGGCGGGAGACGGAGGGGGCACAGCTCGAGGCACAGAGCCAGACAGTGCCAGCACACACACTGTGAGTGACTCCACACAGCTAGTCAATGCACTTGCAGGATATCAAAATTAATGACAAACTCCATTACAAAGAGAGAAGAGCAGCTGCCTTTTCTTCCTCACACGCAATCCCAGTGCATTCCTATTTCAGCTCACATCAGATTTCACACAGGCAAAAATATGATGTCAGTAAGATTTTTTTATGTTTTCGAAAGATGTCTTGAATTGGTTAACACGGCAGCATTTATTTGATAAACAATATAGTAAAAACTGTAATATTGTGAAATATTAATAGGAATTTAAAATAACCATTTCATATTTTAATATATATATATATATATATATATATATATATATATATATATATATATATATACAGTGTTTCCCCTACAATGTATTTAGCAGCGGCGCAGCGCCGCCACTGGATTTTCAGCGCCGCTGCAAAATCTTCACATGATCAGTAATATCACGACATCCACTTACACACCTAAAAACACTTGAGACGTGGCGTGCGCCGGTGCTGCTAATGCGGTGGCTCTGAATCCACTTGTTGACAAGAAAGGAGGAAAGAGCCACATTATGGAAATATTTTCGATTAGGCTGATGTCACGTTGCCATAAGGGGCCGTTCACATAGCGCGTTTTTCTGCGCGTGCAAATTCGTTATTTCAAATGTAGGCGCGGGGGAACTGCGCTCGTTTCTGTTTATGGTTGCATAGCAACGACAGACGCCACGGGAGAGAGCAAGCGCTTTTAGAAAGGAGAAAGCGGCGCTCTCCATGAGGACGAGGAAGTAGCAGCAAAGAATTAATTGATTTCTAGCCCTTGCAATAGCTTTACTACTAGATATATTTATGGAGATGAGAAATAAAAAGCCGCCCTGTACAGCTATGATCAGCTGTTCCGCCGAGCTTGCGATGTTGTTACGGAAAGGCCGAAGCTGATCGGTTGGTTTTTGTCACATGGCGTGTTGAGATGAGATGTTACGATGTTTTCATCTCGCCACGCGCGCCTACAATTGAAATAACGCATTTGCGCGCAAAAAACGCGATATGTGAACGGCCCCTAAAGTGGACTCGGGTGCGGTTGTATCCGGGTAGTTTTACGAGCAGGAGTACATGAGCACAGTCTCGGACCGACACCCGAGTGCTGTTATTAGTCCGCCAGAAAAGCAGTTCTAGGCTTATTCTTGGCTGGATAACTCTTTTAAAAAGTCTTTTAAAATGAAATACGAACACAGTTTTTGAGTAAATAAAAGTACAGTCAAGTCAAATAAAACACTTGTTTGTTCACTTCATTCATTGTGCATTAAATAATGTTAACTTAAAACTTTTGATTTTAAAAATGTTAAAATTAAATTTTTAAAAAATTAATTGCTCACAGATTGGGTGTGGCCTACATTTTTCAATAAATTCTAAATAATCTTTTTCTGGGTTGTGCCATTTCATTTTTCCCCTATCAATATCTACCTTAGGCCTATAGCTGAAAATGAACACAAAACAAAAACGTGAAAAATCCTGTCTAAAATTATAAAATGAAAGTTTCTGTTTGTGACCAGTTCAAGGTGCGTGCTGCAATAATCACTTTGAATCTGTTGATGCTATGTCGTATTTGTATGTCTCAAAATGTCAATTTCTATCCACAAAACTTGCCAGAAGTCATGGTTTAAGGATTTATTTAAAAAAAAAAAGTTCTACCGGAGGTACATGTCCACGAACCCCCCTCCCGCGCGCGCGACTTGGTAACATGCTCCGGCACGGGACAGCACCACTGCTGGAAAAATTTCTAGGGGAAACACTGATATATATATATATATATATATACACACTCACCTAAAGGATTATTAGGAACACCATACTAATACTGTGTTTGACCCACTTTCACCTTTTCAGTCTGCCTTAATTCTACGTGGCATTGATTCAACAAGGTGCTGAAAGCATTCTTTAGAAATGTTGGCCCATATTGATAGGATAGCATCTTGCAGTTGATGGAGATTTGTGGGATGCACATCCAGGGCACGAAGCTCCCGTTCCACCACATCCTAAAGATGCTCTATTGGGTTGAGATCTGGTGACTGTGGGGGCCATTTTAGTACAGTGAACTCATTGTCATGTTCAAGAAACCAATTTGAAATGATTCGAGCTTTGTGACATGGTGCATTATCCTGCTGGAAGTAGCCATCAGAGGATGGGTACATGGTGGCCATAAAGGGATGGACATGGTCAGAAACAATGCTCAGGTAGGCCGTGGCATTTAAACGATGCCCAATTGGCACTAAGGAGCCTAAAGTGTGCCAAGAAAACATCCCCCACACCATTACACCACCACCACCAGCCTGCACAGTGGTAACAAGGCATGATGGATCCACGTTCTCATTCTGTTTACACCAAATTCTGACTCTTCCATCTGAATGTCTCAACAGAAATCGAGACTCATCAGACCAGGCAACATTTTTTCAGTCTTCAACTGTCCAATTTTGGTGAGCTCTTGCAAAATGTAGCCTCTTTTTCCTATTTGTAGTGGAGATGAGTGGTACCCGGTGGGGTCTTCTGCTGTTGTAGCCCATCCGCCTCAAGGTTGTGCGTGTTGTGGCTTCACAAATGCTTTGCTGCATACCTCGGTTGTAACGAGTGGTTATTTCAGACAAAGTTGCTCTTCTATCAGCTTGAATCAGTCGGCCCATTCTCCTCTGACCTCTAGCATCAACAAGGCATTTACGCCCACAGGACTGCCGCATACTGGATGTTTTTCCCTTTTCACACCATTCTTTGTAAACCCTAGAAATGGTTGTGCGTGAAAATCCCAGTAACTGAGCAGATTGTGAAATACTCTGACCGGCCCGTCTGGCACCAACAACCATGCCACACTCAAAATTGCTTAAATCACCTTTCTTTCCCATTCTGACATTCAGTTTGGAGTTCAGGAGATTGTCTTGACCAGGACCACACCCCTGAATGCATTGAAGCAACTGCCATGTGATTGGTTGATTAGATAATTGCATTAATGAGAAATTGAACAGGTGTTCCTAATAATCCTTTAGGTGAGTGTATATCATATGGGTAAGAAATGAAATGTCGGGTGTGCCGTACCTGTGCAGTCCAGGCGTTCTTCATGATCTTCTTGTAGATGAGAGCTGGGCAGATGAAGCAGATCAGACTGCCCATGGTGGCTCCAGTCAGACCCAGGATGGTCTCCACTAAGGAACAAAAAAACATACATACATTTATTTTATAGAATCATTCTGTATTCACAAAAATGTGAATGCACTACTAATTAAGAATCTAAAAACATAAAAAATATATCATACTATATAACCAATATTGTAATTTGGTAGTAATTTAATAATTTCCCTCTAAAATATGATTGGACAAGTCATATTTGAAGCTGTAAAATAGCCATTGGCACACATCACTTGCATTCTATATTAATCTATTAAGTTGCTTTCCAAAGGTAATGATAATGAGCAATATTATTTGGAATAATTTGTGTAAGTATTTTGCAATTAAGAATTGTAATTATTCATTGGACATTAGTGTCTTTTTAGTAAATATGTTAAATATTAGTTCACTTTTCTACTTTGTATTGCTCATCACATTTTCTAAAAACTTTCAAATGTTACAAATGGCTTCTAGAATTTCTGGTGGTGCAACTAAAAATGTTCTCTTTTTTTACAACAATAAAATTTTTCTTTACATCTTGAAGACATGTTAATAATTTTATTCAAACAAATTCTCCAAGAATATTTTAAGATAAGAGTATTTTTAAGAAAATACATTATACACTACCATTCAAAAGTTTGAGGTCAGAAAGATTTAAATTTTTTATTTGAAAGAAGTCTCTTATGCTCACCAAGATTTGATAAAAAATATAAAGTAAAAACACTAATATTGTGAAATATTACTACATTATAAAATATCTGTTTTTATTTTAATATACTTTCAAATGTAATTTATTCTTGTGATGGCAAAGCTGAATTTTCAGCGTCACATGATCCTTCAGAATACATTCTAATATGCAGATTTGCTGCTCAAGAAACAGTTCTTAATTATTATCAATGTTGAAAACAGTTGTGTAGCTGAATATTTTTGTGGACACTGTTACACATTGTCTTTCAATATTCTTTGATAAAAAGTAAAGTTCAAAAGAACAGCATTTATTCAAAGTATAACTCTTTTGTAACATTATAAATGCCTTTACAGTAATTTTGGATTAATTGAATGCATCCTTGCTGCATGAAAGTATTAATTTCTTAAAAAAATCTTACTGACCCAAACTTTTGAATAGTAGTGTAAATATAAAACCTATATCATATTTCTAAAGACAGTCTGAACTAACTTAACATAAAAATGTAATATTATCAGATTTTTGTTTAATATTATCTGATATTCAAACTTACTGACCTTGACACACAATGTAAGTGATATAACACCACCCTTTAACAGTTGTACAAATCACTGTAATGTGCATCCTTAGATGGCGAATTGCTTTAGTATATAAACCAAAATACAACAGCAAGTTGATCTAACTCAGTGTAAAAATCCATTCCAACCTGCACTATATTCAGACCCACCATGAGGAGGCAGTTTAAAGCGGAAAAAAATGGCACAGGCAATCTACACCATCTCATCTCCTGAATCACCACATCCATCCTCCATCAGTCTTTCTCCCCTGACCGTTCCATCACACGCTCCCCCCTCATCCCTCTATCTGCCTCCTACCATCCTTCCTCCATGTTGCCCTTGTGTTGCAAGGCTGGGCAGTGGGCCCAGGGGGTATTTTTCATCCTGAGAGCAGCCATATTGTTTTACTCAAATTTATGCCCTGCAATGTCTGCTTCCCTATGGTTGGATTTGTGGCCGTGAGGACACGCCGGTGGCCAGCGGAGCCGTCATGGAGGACAGAGCTATGCCTTTCCTCCATTCAATCGTCTCTGCGAGTCTCACCTTCCCCTCTCTATTAGTCTAATTGGGCCCACTGAGCCAAATGGAGCCTGCACCAGCCACAGCAAATCTCCATGAAGAATGAATAAAACATGGCCCACCCCACCATCGCCTAAAACACACATCTTTATCATCCTGTTCCGCTGATAATGAATGGACAGTACCAAGTGATTGACGGAGAGATACTTTAAAAGGGAAGATGAAGTAGGGTGTGATGTCACAACGGTATTAGGGAGAGTGAAACTTGAGAAACGTGAGCGCACACACAGACTTACCATTAGGAATGAGGATGCCGCCCAACATGGTGCCAAAAACAATGCAAAGAGTGATGCTCTTGAAACGAAGGGGTGGCATATACCCACCTGCGGCGAAGGTGCCATCCTTTTGCTGGAAAACAGAGACAAACAGAGCACCTTCACTAAAAGCTGTTACTAGATTCCAGACATGCATGTAGTTCTCCAAGCCTCTGTTATGCCTGAACAAGTAAAATGCATGTAAGGATATTGGGTTTGGCATGCAAGCTTCATAAACCCCCCTCTGCTCAGTTGTCAAAATGCCAGATTTAACGACAGCATAAAACCCTTCGCCCGACCGCGAATCCAGCCGTGATTTGAGCTGATTCAGCGTGGCAGCGATGGGGAGACAGCGAGCTGAAATCTTGGCTGTTTTATGGAGGAGATCTGGACCTGTTCTCATCAATCCAGCCTCTTTTATTTCCTCTTGAATCTCTCAGTGCTCCACGGTCTGCTGTCCGTGGAGGCTGGATCTCTGGTGTCTGAGTAGTGGAAGGAGACTCGAGGAATCTCAAGGGATCCATACCGAGGGGACAGAGCATGCAAATGCATGCTGCCTGAGACCAGACTTGGGGTCTGACATCAGCCCTGTGTAAATCTGTTAGACTCAATGAAGTCTTTATGAAGTCCATTAAATTTAGCAAAATACTTTTGCAGCTGGTGCAGTTTATGTGCATCAGTAAGGAGGAGACACCTGAGTTTGTCCAGACACTGCAAGGTAAAGAATTTTAAATGTGGGCCAAGAATTTTGGCATTTAAAAAAAAGGGGATACATATTGAGGGTTAATTTGGTGTGGATAAAAGGGGATGTCTTTGTTGATATGACCAACCAGTCACAATACACATCACTTTTAACAGTTCTTTCTCAATTCTCCTTCAAAATAGGTCAAAACAAATTTGCACTGTTCGGCTTCACAAAAGTAAATGACAAATGCAATAAAAACAGAAATCAAAACAGAAAGCAAGCAAACAATGAAGTGCTGGGGTTAGAAAAGGGGTCATCAAACTGGGGTCTGGGTAGGGTTGGGTATCATTTGAATTTTAAAGATTTCAATTCCAATTCTGCTTATTAATTACGATTCTTATCGATTCCTATAAATTTAGATTCCAATAAGATTAAAAAACAACAACAACTTGTTATATCATTCACATTTATTTTAAGTCTTATTGCAAAACATTTTATTCTAGCTGAATACCATGAATAAAAATCAACAGGCTAAAGAACACTTAACACTAGCGTAACTAAAATAAATTTTAAGCATTATTAAAAACAAGTAAACAAATAAACAAATTAGCAATAGCACAAATAAATGCAACTGAACAAAGATACGATTAAAAACAGTGTTTCAAGATTTTCATGTACAGAAACTATGTAATCAAATGTAAAATAACATTACATTTTATAAATAAAATATACATTACAAATATAGTTTAAAAAGTTATTGTCAAGAACAGCAAGTGAATTTTCTCGGTCTTTAGTTGTTTGATTAACAGCAGGAATATTAGGCTTCTGTCACGTTAAGAGCTGTACGGATCTATACTGTTATGCATTTTCTTCGTCAACAGTTTACGTTCACGACAATATTTTGACATATTTTGAGTGTATTTGTCCGTTCAAGTGCAAAAAGATGCGGTATAACTCAGTTCAGTATCGTGCACTATACAGTATGAAAATCGGCTTTCTGTGCGGACGTCTTGGAACAAGTGAGTCTTGCGCTTGGATGGTTTAAAATCACTTTTTCTGTGTGCGCACTTTGGATGAGTGTGCAGCACAGAAAAAAGCATGCAGGTATTCTTGCGCTTGGATGGTTTAAAGTCATGTTAAAATGCACTCAAAGGAATCAATAAGAGGAATTGCAATATTAATTTCATAATAAGTATCTGATTCCAGAATTGGAATTAATTTTCAATTCCCAACACTAGGTATGGACAGGGTTATTATAGTCAACTAAAACTAACAAAAATTATTTCTGTTAAATGAAATTAATCTTAAATAAAATAAAATGTAAATATTAGTTGAAAGACTTAAACTAAACGAAAATGAGAAATGTTGTCTTGGCAATAAACTGAAGTTGAAGCACTAAAATGATAAATAAATAAGAACTAAACTACAACTGAAATAAAAATAAATTAGACCTAAATAGCAATATTTAAAAAATATAAAATGACAAACTGAAATTTCTAAAACATTTAACTAAAATTAACATGAAAGGTTTTATTTTTATATTTTTAGTTAATAAAAAGTATGAATAAAACTATAATAAAACTCAAATAAAAGCTAAAATCTGCAAGGTTTAGTTAGAAACATTGTATAAAAATGATTTATAAATAAATAAACTAAAATAATAAATACAAGTAATTAATTTAAATAATAAACCAAATTAGAAAATACATATTTTCCATATAATATTATAAATGTATATATAATATTACATTATACAACACGTTATATTTTAGAGTATAAATGTTTTTTTATTCATGAAAGTAAATTGCTGTCTTTATGTTTTAGGAAGGTGGTCGGTCACAAGGGAAACATCATTTTGAGGGGGTCCATGGCATCAAAAAAAAAATAAAAATAAACCTGTCTTTGTAAGACTGTTACCTGCTGCTCGAATAGCATTGTGTTGATGGCCTGTCTGCAGGGCAGGATCATCATGGGGAAGCCCACAGCCACAGACATCATAAAGCCCACACGGATCATCTCCGTGACCAGGTTCGATGGAAAGTTCATCAGTACGTTCCCAGCAATGTTATCTGTGAAGCTCACATAGCCGAAGAACCCCACCTGGAGGAACACGATACGAAGTACAGTTAATCATTTGAGACTTATGAAAGACAAATCTGCATAACAGACAGAACAAAAAATATGAAACAGCATTCAGTAGTGATCCATTTTCAATTCAAACAAAAAATTAGGCAAAAATTAATGTAGTGTAGGACTCTGTTTTGTTCATCAGGATTGGATTGGAGATGCTGAGAAAGTCATTATATTATTTTACATTAAAATCATCTAAAAACATTTTTTTGCTAATGCACTTTTGTGCATCATGTGTGAGAAATTATTTTGTGATATATGAATGATGATTTTGGCACAGTCCTAGTTTCACTGCAGTTTTTCAATTTAAAAAGATGGATACTCAATGCTGAAGTAATGTTTGTTTGGAGGCAAGCAAGGAGAAGAATTGTGTTACATTGACTTTCCACTTCAGTATGTGAAGTGTATAATTTCATATGGGGTCACTTGATCCTGCTTGAAATGATCAGGACTAAAACTTCTTATGGCATTATACAGAAGCAGCCTAACAGAGATCCATGTCTCTTTCCGTGTCTCTTTGATGACCTCACAACCCCTCCTGACTGTGCAATGATATTGTTTTTATGCGATGAAAAATAGCGAGCTGCTTTTCAAAGGTCTTTAAAGCCTATCGGCCCCCTGAAGGCCCTCACTACAGAGAAACAAAGCAATGCTTTCCCTCCTTTCCCGACCTTGCTGGCCTTGATCTATCCGCAGAGGAAAAGGTTCCCTTCAGTAGCAACACCAGGCAGAAGTCCTTGAGCCTGCCACAAAACTCCCTCTCTATTCTATTCTACAAACCCTCCCCTGAATCAATTCAGCTTTTGTTCAAAGAGAAAAAAGCAAAAAGATGATGAAATATAAAAGGAGAATACAAAGAACACAGTTTAAAAAAAAAAAAAAAAAAAAAAATCACGAGCAATATTATCTCTCAAGGTAACGTTTATACTTTGGCTTTCAGAGAAGAGAATAGGGACCAGAAACATTCTGACGATGTCTTAAAACACATTCCACACAAAGTGGCCCTGAAAATATTTATGAAGGAATAAAAGAGACAAGGCATTTGATGTTGATGGAGCATGTCAGAGTATGTGGGTTATAGAGGAACGTGCCAGCGGGTCTGACCCCATCGTCCGAGTTCTTTCTCTTCCTCTAAGCTCCAAATGGGAATTGGAAGGATTTTCCAGGGTATCAGCGTGAACCCAAAACCCACAAAAGGGGAAGGGCAATCACCTGTAGGGGACGGATATGGATCTAAAAGCAAGAACGTGAGCCGACAGCAACTCTACCACTCTTGAATCCTAATTTCTTTCCCGTGTCTGAGGGCACAGGTTCCCAGGAGCCAATAAGGACAGAGCAGCAACAGAACAAATGTTATAAGTTTTATATAATTGCTAGTCTGTATAAACAAAAATGCATCTTATACACTACCGTTCAAATGTTTGGGGTCAGTAAGATTTTAATGTTTTTGAAAGAAATCTGTTATGCTCACCAAGGCTGCATTTATTTGATCAAAAACACAGTAAAACAGTAATATTGTGAAATATTAAAAATGTTCTATTTTAATATATTTTAAGAGTCTCATGATCCTACAGAAATCATTCTAATATGCTGATTTGCTGCTTAAGGAACATTTCATACTATTATCAATGTAGAAACTGTTCTGTTGCTTAATATTTTTGTGGAAAACATGATATATTTTTCAGGATTTAATGAATAGAAAGTTCAAAAGAACAGTATTTGTTTGAAACAGAAATCTTCTGTAACATTATAAATGTCTTTACTGTCACTTTTGATCAATTTAATGCATCCTTACAAAATAAAAGTTGTTACTAATCGATACCCTTTCAAATGACTGGAAACCATATGACACGACTATCTGATGTGCATGATGTTTTACCGATTCCTAATATTATTTATGAAATAAGATTATAATTAGTATGAAATAGAGCACTTCTCATTTGTCAGAAAATTAATAAGCTATTTAGTTCATCACTCCAGAAAAGGTTAAAACAGAAGAAAAGGCTAAAATATCGTTTTGGCCTCAACAAGCTGCAGATTATCAGTTATCAGTTGATGAAGTGTCTCACACACTTACTGTGATGTAGAAGGTGGTGACCACGTTGAGGGAAGAGGTGAATATTGTGCTCATTCTCTTCACCGAGGGCTCATCCAGGCTGTCATAAGTGGGTAATACTTGCCTATGGAAGAAAAAACTTTTTTATATACATCAGGCTCAAGATGCATACGTTGAAGTGGGTCAATACAAGTTAAGACTGACATACTGTTGATTACCACAGACAAAAATTCAGTTGGAAATCATATTATGTTTATATTAACGTTTATATTAGCTCTTTCTAGGTGGAAGAACATTTGGTTGTGCATAACTGATGTAATTATTGTGGGTGAATTTTTACTTTTTCTTATTTTAAAAGCCCGTTTCTTGCGTCTTTGCACATATCAATGTTATGGGGTCTACCAGTTTTACATGGACTGATGTTTTTTTTGTATGTTTTTACAAAATGAGGGACACCATGTGGTAATCTACAGCACGTCACTGATAAATTCTTGCATCAAACCCAAAGCATTCCTTTAAAAAAAATCACAAAACTAAAGGACACATTATTATAACAGATGCACAATTTTTGCAATGTCAGATTTATAGTAACGTTATGACAAAATATAACACTATGCGAAATCACATAAATGCTTATTTATGGGTTAACTCAAACTGACCAGTCACAGTATAATCATCATTATTTAGCATAAGGACATACTGAACTGTGCATTTGAGCTCTAGAGACATAAACATGCAAGAGAGCAAGAGAAGCAGGAATTTAATATAGAAAGGCCATCACTTATTTCAGACATACAAAAGACAAAATGGAGGGAGGGTGGGAAGGAGGGAGAGCCGAATTGGATGAAACGAGCACTGATAAAGGGTTCAGTATCACAGAGAAACAAAAAACAGCTACAAAAAGAGCAGGAAAAAATGTGTGTCTGTCATCAGGACAACTAATAAAACCAGACGCCAGCAAAACATTAAATGGGGAATTTACAACGGCTATATATTATCGACAAGTGCTAGTCAGACTTTAGCATGTTATAAAATTTCCTGGCAGTATGGGCTTTTGTTCGGGCTCTCTTGCTCTCAGCCCACTCACAGCTCTTGTAGACACAGTCGGAGCCCATTCCTGCTTTTATTGGGATATACAGTACCACGTTCTGGGCTTTTTAAGCCAACGCCTGATCTCACACCAAAGGCCAGTCTGTCTCATAGCAGGAACCCACTTGCAATAAAAACCAGAGGAGGAGGAGAGAGAGAGACATCTATGTAGACTTACACATTTTATGTGTATTTTTTTCACGTATATTCATTACAGTATTTGCAACACAGCACTGTTATGATATTGGTCAAACATTCATTTTCCATTCAAACTCCATTTGAACTGTGAAAATCTCCCATTGACTTGGCCTACCATTCAAGGTTTGGTTTTTTTTTATAGGAGAAATTAATACTTTTATTCAACAAGGATGCATTAAATCGATCAAAAGTGACAGTAAAGACATTTATAAATGTTAAAAAAGATTTCTATTTAAAATAAATGCTGTTTTTGTTTTACTTTCTATTCATCAGAGAATCCTAAAATTTTAACCTAAAATATTAAGCAGCACAACTGTTTTCAACATTGATAATAATATGTTTCTCCAGCACTAAATCAGCTTATTACAATGATTTCTTAATGATCATGAGACACTTACGACAAAGGCAATTCAGCTTTGCCATCACAATAATAATTCCATTTTAAAATATATTAAAATAGAAAACAGTTTTTACTTATTTATTGCAAATAAATGAATGCAGGCTTGGTGAGCATAAGAGAATTCTTTCAAAAACATTTAAAATCTTACCGACCCCAAACTTTTGAAAATGAATCGATGTTGTCTTGTCATTGTAAAATTTGCATACTGTATTGTATAAATGTCTACTAATGTCTCCAGGAAGACAAAAAACGTGATCTGAATGTGGCATAATTGAGAATTTGTGTTTTAAGGCCAGTAAATGCTACCTTTGTTTCTCCTAAGAAATACTTATTAACTGACACCATTTAGAAGCCAATGGTTGATTCTCATATACCACTGACAGAAAACCAGTCACATATTGAGTCTCATGACAACAAGATGTGCAACACGTGATGCGCAATTTATCCAGAACCCAAATCTAAAATCTGACTTTATTTAAAAAAATGCAAGCCCTGTTTTTTTCCTTCAGGAAATGCAAATATAGTTTTATCATTTCCTTCAGTGTAAGTTTTAATCTTTCAAGTCCTTCCAAATGCTTTTTCACAATATCTTTCATGTTGCCAATATAGTTCAAATTGAATTGAGAGAGAGTGAGAGAGAGAAATAAAAGGCGGGCATATGTTAGCAGCATGGCCAATCAAATGCTTTTACAGCCATGACATGGACACAAACTGGAATTCAGACACATTACTATAGAATTATATAGATTTGTAGAATTCAGTGTCATAAGATGGAGAGAAAAGACCCCAGAAAAGCCATTCCTGATTAAATTTCAGTGTGCGTGAAGGGGGAAGATCGGTGATGCTACAGTCCCACTGCAATTTCTCCACACCTCTACCAACTGTTGACACAGTAATTATTTTGTAATACTACTAAAACGATCCGTCAGAACACCTAAAGCTGTGAATCTGTGACTTGATGCTGTGTAAGCTGACATGACAATTTTATGATAGGAATAACACTATTATGGTGTTTACACATTACAGAGGTATTTACACATTAAGCAGGAGCCGTATAAGGCCACCAGTGGACCCAGAATGCTGCTCTTCAATAAACAGTATCTGTTCTCGAAGTCAAAAGAGCAAACAAGTCAACTTTACTCTAATGATTCAATTTGGCATCAAACAGAGCTCGTACTAAATGTACTAAAGTAATAAATGTAAATGGATGGATAAACGTAGGCGATGACAGGAACTGTTTGTGGTCGGATCAGAGGTCACGTAGCACTGTCTCGCTCTTCTAATGATCGGGTGTAAGTGGCATTGTATGTCAATGCTGGCCAAGAAGTCACAGCAAAATATCACTCATCACCCTTCAGAGAAAGAGAGTGTGTGTGTGTGTGTGTGTGTGTGTGTGTGTGTGTGTGTGTGTGTGTAAAGGGAGAGTTACAGTCAGCCTCAAGAACCACATTACCTCATCCACACCAGAATCCAACACTGACACCTCCTCCACCCCAACACCCTCACTCTCAAACACACACACACACACACACACACGCACACACACACACACACACACACGCACACACACACGCACACACACAATTTGTACTGGCATCCGCACACTTAGACACCTCAATTCTATTCACTTCCAAACACATTAAAACCAAGACACACACAAACATGCACCATGTTAAAGATAACAGAAGGAACCTTATATGTAGGCCTATATGTATGTGTGATATGTATTTCTATAAAGTTACTTTTTTTTCACAAATTGCTGTTTTTGTCTGTGCATTTTTATCTCAAAAACATTTACAAATCTTGCAGAACCCAAACTTTTCAACAGTAATGTTTAAATATAAACACTTACATGTAGGAATATTATTACATTAATGTAGTTTTTTTTTTTTTAAACCTGGATGTTGATAGTTTAATTGTTTAAAAAAAAACATCCATTTAACAGACAATATTAGACAGGTCAAAACTATGATGTGTATTGTAGAGATTTTATTTAATATAATGTGGATATAGAAAAACTACAGTAAGAATGATCTGCACAATAAAAAAGAGAAAAAAAGAGCAGAAGGAACTGGGAGCGGAAGATGAATGGACATGGCGTGGTGAATGGGGTTAATGTTGTGAAACATTAGAAACAGAAAGGAGTGAGTAAATGACGCTCATTGCCCAAGCTTGAGAATACCTGATCAGGTAAACACTGAGATTAAACACACCCCCTTTCATGGTTAGTATATTTGAGCTAGCGGAAAGGAAAGAATAGAGACATGAAATTAGTTCAAGACAGAGAAAAAGAATGTGAAGTATTATCGATATGTATAAACACTGGAAAAATGTCTCCCAGCAGTATCAAAGAGCTGTAACAATGTTAACTATGATCTCAACATTAGTTAATGGTACTCCCACAACATATCAGAGTTTCAACATAATACAAACTAAGACTGTGTCAGTGCACAGTGGTTGAATTCACCAGGGGAAGATCCGGTCATGGTGAGCTCCTTACAGAAAAACTATGAAAAGCTGCAAAAACTCATCATTTATGCTTATATCAAAATGCACTTACAGTTCAACTGTATCTGACAAGATGTCAACTGACAGAATAAATTAAGACGGGCTTGTGGGTCTTTTATTGCAAAGAAAACCGAAGCTATTCAAACATGTTAAAAAGGGCCAGAGGCCCTTCCATGGTCGGAATGGTTCACTCACAACTGAAAGGCATTCTGCCATTATTCACTCACTCGTTGTTCCAAACCTGTATGACTTTCTTCCTTTTTTCTTTTTTTTTCATTTGCAGATGTGCGAAAGATTTAAAAGCTACAGCGGAAGCAAGACAAACTTAACTGTTGGTCTTTTCCTCCACGAAAGAAAGAATGTCATACAGATTTGGAACGACATGATGGCGATTAAATGATGACAGATTTTTCCTTTTTGGGTCAACTAAGCCTTTAAGGAACAGAGTTAGTGTTAAGAATAGGGTAAAAACAGTACGCAGAAGGCAACAAGTTAGGCAATTCACGCAGATTAGAGGCACACAATTCCTCAGATATTTAAATGAAGCCTAACTGGCGACAGAAAGGAGGGAAGAGGCAGTGCGAGGATTGGGGAGTACTTACGACTGACAGGCAAATGCCATGCCACAGATAGGGATGCAGCGAAAGACGCCGTCCCACCGAACGTAAATGACCTTGTTCAGCCACTGGCCAGTGAGGAGGCCGTGTTTGAAGGAGGAGAGCACCATCTGTGGTGGAGGGGAGAGCAGGAGGGTTACAGAACATCCCAGAAAGAAGGGAGGGGGGGGAAAGACGAGGAGGGCAGTGATGATGCTGTGATTAAACCCTTAGACTGACTACGAAGAGTTCATGGAGACGCTATAATCAGTTTAAAGAGATTTAAAGACTTCACCCTAAAATTAAAATTCTGTCACCTTTTACTCACCCTCATGTCGTTCCAAACCATTATGACGTTATTTTGGAACACAAAATGAGAAATGATGGACTCTAGTAGCTCTTTTCAATGCAATTTGGCTATTTAATTATTGCATTGCATATTATTATCAAGGATGAAAACAGTTGTTTCACTTCGTATTTTTGTGTCTTTTTAAAGTTCTTTATTGTCACTTTTGGTCAATTTAATGCATCCTTGCTGAAAAAAAGTATTAATTTCTTTTAAAAAATTATCTTACTGACCACAAACTGATTCTCACACAAAGCTATCACATGGGTTCAGAACAGCGCATTAGTTGTATGGACCACTTTTATGGTTTTTGCATCCTTTTAGAAGCGCAGACTTTTTTCTTTTGTGTTTCATGGAAGAAAGAAAGGAATCAGATTTAGAACAATATTATGGTGAGTAAATCATTACAGAATTTTCATTTTGAGTGAGCTATTCTTTAAGGGGAGAAACAAATAAATTAATTTAACCAACTAAAGGTGCAACAAATTGTACTGATCAACTTCCCCACATCAGTTGATCTCTAAAGAACAGGAAAACGTTCTACTTTCATGCAGAACAATCTTGAAGGATAAAATCTGATTGCTGCACACGTTTGCAGAAAACATTCGCAGCAACTTTCAAAATCAAGAGCACCAGCCCGTGTAACCATCAGAATCACCACCAATCCCAACCCTATCAGATCTGCTTACCCAGTCATAGTGTATAATTCAAGCAGGAATATATCAGGGGACTCTGGGTATTACCAAAGAGTCAAGACAACTCTGACGACCCACAATTCATATGAATTCTGCCACGAACGCACTAACCTCTCACACACACATAAAGACACACACAAAAATTCCCGGAACCAGACAGCGCCGACAAACAGAGCTTTGGATTGGATGAAGGTGGACAGAGGAGGAAGGGGTTTTTGGGTAATGTAGCTGAATCCATGGCATAGGAGTGGTCCGTTTTCCGGGGCAGATTACTTACGGGTGGCAGCAGAAGGTGGTGGCGATTATTGGCAGACACTGTATGACACCCTTGAAGCGCCACAGATGGACTTGCTCCACCCAGGAGCCACTGATTATTCCGTAACGCAGAGACGACAACACTATCTATAGGCCGGTGCATCAGATGGTCAGTCAGAAGTCAGCATCAGGAATGGGGGCGGGGTAGAGGTTGAGATGGGGGCAGAGGGAAGACACATAATTGGTTAAATGCTAGACTAACAAATTGGGTTTGGGGGGGGGGGGGGGGGGGGGGGGGGGGGGGGGGGGGGCACACCGTGGAGCTGGATAAAAGGTATAAAAACTGTTAAGGTGATTACACTGTGATGCAATAGACTAAAAAACTCCAGGAACATCCATGTTTGCAATGTCAATGTTATAAAATATTCAGATTACATAAAGTTGGGTCAAAAAATTCGATATCAGGACCTTTAGTAACCATTAGTGTTGTGTGGAAAATGCCTTTTTGTCATTTTATTATTACAAATTAAATTATCAACACAATTCAAGTGAAATCCTGTGTAAAACCTGAACTTCAAGCATTTTTTGCTTCAATGGAAGAAAGAACACCTGACCGTCTTTACAAAGAGGTTGATCAATATCACATTTATGATCAATAAAATCATTTATCATCAATATTACATTTAATTACTGACCTAGAATGCAGAATCTTAAATATCTGTCTTATTTTTTTTTAAGCTAATTTGTTTTACATTTCTCAAAATTCGAAAACGTATACGTACAGGTTAAATTACAGAATTTCAATATGATCTCAGCAATTATACACTGTATATAACTCGAAAACTTTTTACATTGAAGGTTCATTGAATTTGATTTAAAAACTGTTCTCCACCGCATTCAACATCTTTTCCTAATATAGTTTTATAATGTTCTGTGACGGCTCACTTTAGTTCTTTAAGAGCTTACGCTTCACTTTTAAGCTTCCAAAAAATCCACAGACATTGAAGTCCTGCTGCCATGGTGATCCGCACTCACATTGTATTCACGAAAATCAGCCAATTGCCACATTAAACTACTCAAAAGAAATTGGCTAATTAAATTTTTTTAAAAGCTATAAATGAATTTCACAGATACTTAATACACTACATCATTGAAGTGACTTTCAAAAACATTTCCTTAAAGCAACCATAATAAGCAGCTGTAATTTGAAGATCTTACGTTTTACAATCCTTTTTATGATTTTTATGACAAATTATTTTTATATCATTTAATTAAATATTCAAAACGCTAAAAGAGCAAATTACTCCTTTACTTCCTCTTATCAATGCCATATATATATATATATAAAGTAAACTGCCTACATCTGTATGAGGGTGTGCTGATGGGATCTGATATTACATTTTACAGGGTTGGAGTTTGGAACGGTGGAAAGGGGAACGACTCACCGTGAACATGAAGAGTGTGTAAAAGATCAGCGCCATGGCTGAGAATGACTGGATGGATGACATCATGTTTCTCTGCAAGCTGAGAGGTAGTACGACTAACAGCGAGACTGAGATCAGTAACACGATACGGAAGCTACGCGTCACCTGAAAAAGCAAAAGGAAAAGCAGTTACCGGTAATATTCAGGGCAACAAAACCGTAAATATATATAAAATGTAATTACTAGTGATCGACTGAAATTATGTTTTTTGATGGCAAATGGCGATATCTTAGAGAGCAGGGTGGCCGAAGGCCAATATAAGGTTGATAAGCCGATATATTCGCTTTGGCGATATATCATTCGACCACTAGTAAGATATATTCATAGCCAGTAATATTTCTCAATTCACCTGGTGTGATAAGGTGTGATAAAAAGTTCATTTTCACACAGAAACTGTGATCTAATCTACTCTAGAGTTATAAAAAGTCTATGAAGTGTTCTTTTTTTATTAGCTCAGCACTTTTTTATAGATAGTGGCCTTTGAATTTATCATTACAGGAGGATAGTGAACAAGGGCAATGATCAGTTCTGGGAACTGCGTATCAACAATTAATTGATTTGGAAGAAATGTGTTGGAGTATCAAAAGGAGTTTAACTATTTTTAGCCAGGTGACACCCTAAACGTAGGAAGGTTAATCTTACCTGCAGCCCAAGCAGCTGAGCAAAGAAGTTGGACCCCAGATCTGCGATGACGACATAGAAAGCAATGCATGTCCCCAGCATGAGTCCAATCATGCTGAAAAGAGAGAGAATGTAAGTAGAAAATACAAGCAATAAGACCTTACTTACTTCATGAGGCCGAAGCTGAAAAGGTTAAATCTCCACAAAAGCATCTTACCTCAATTCCACAAGTGCTTTGCCTGGTTTTCCATAAGCATGAAACGCTGGGAAGGAAGAGATAGAGAGAAAAAGTTTGGCAAATTTTAAAACCAAAAACAAAAAAGTAAGTGTCTTGTAAAAGTACATTTTTTATTATTATTATTTTTTTAACCCCTTTGACAATAAAGGTTGTACAAACACTGCTGTGGCAGAAGATCTTTCAATCTGCGTTAGCGATGGGTTATAGGTGTAGCTTTTGTCAAACTATATAAATTAAAAGACCTATTTTGTTTGATTCATTTGCATTGATAAAGTTAGATGTTTTCTTTTAGCTGCCTTCTCAAACTTTGTAAATGTATTTCATTTCATGATAGTTTCATAATGATCTCTTAATCTTCAGCAAAAAAGTGAATTAAGTTAAATAAAAGCCTAAATTCAATCTGTTCATCATATAAACCGATCGAGTGAGTCTCTTCAGGAAATTTGGACTAAACCGCTCATATGGATTAGTTTTACAATCTCTTCATGAACCTTTAGAAGTGTCAAAGTGCTAGTTGCATAACTGTTTATGGAGGGACAGAAAGGTATTTTTTTCTTCATCAAAAAGATCTTCATCTGTGTTTCTGAAGATGAACAAAAGTCTTACGGGGTTGGAACGGCATGAGGGTGAGTAATTACTGACTTGAATTTTTGAATGAATTATCCCTTTAACTGAATTGAATGAATTATTCCACAGTAATCCACAAGCAGGACATTCTAAAACATTGTTATTTGGTAAATGATGGAAAATGAATGCAACCTCTGTGTGTTTGTTGCTTTTGTTCACTCTCACCTAGTCCAGCATAAGTCCTGCGTTTGGTGTTACTGGCTGAGTGGACTAGAAACATGCAGGACTGGTGGGTCATCCATGAACAGAAGAACAACAACAACGTGCCCAACACAATTCCGCACTGCAGAGAGAATGAAAAAGAAAAATGTCTATAATAGATAGATGATAGATAAACACAGTCCTACATGTTTAAAATCAAAGTCACATGGTTACACTGATTCTTGTACTGATACAAAATAGTGTGGACAAACTAAAATGGCAGCTTATCAATTTCTGATTCGCTCAGTTTACAGATTATTAACCAGCAAAGTTGTGTGTAAACCACTGTAAGTGCATTTGGCAGACCTAATCATATGGAATCATCCTATCAGCACACAAAACTGAACAGCACACGTTCCCATAACCCCGGCTTTAACCATGTGTTTACCTGTTTGAAGCAGAAGGGCATCGTCAAGACACTCACACCCACAATGCTGTTTACAACGTTCATGATCAGACCCGAATTTGACGCAGTCATTTTGGCTCTCGGACAGCTGAGATCGCTAATGTCCAGACGGGTATGTGTGGTGCTTCTACACTGGCTTAAGGTTTAATTAAGATAAGTGGGGTGACACAGATGTCCTTTAACTGTTCGCTATGATGCTCTGTGGAGACACAGAAGAAAACAAAGACATCAGCATTATCACATTCAGCCTTACTGAAATTGAGAGATTTTTTATTTGTTTATTTTGTTTGCACTATAGTGTTATGCTTTGTAAATGAAGAGGAATATACAGGTTAATAAAAAATAGGAATTTTCAAAAATTAAATTGCTTATTTATTAATTTATTCAGAATTAATTTTTATCCTGTATGACAGAAGAAGAATATGCAAACAGTTTCTTAAAAACAGTAATCAATGCAAATCAAAGCACAAATATATATATATATATATATATATATATATATATATATATATATAAATCAATACAAATTCTATACTAATAAACTAATATACTATAATATATACTTTATACTAATAAACCAACCCCAAATAAACTCTGAAATCTGAAAAAAGATGCTAAATTTAGAAGAGATTACCTTCCATGCTAAAGGAAAGCAGATCATCACATAATGACACTTGGAATACATTGAATAAATGTTTCTATTGTTGGTCTACAGACAAGTTCGACTAACCTGATTCCTTGAAAACATTAACAATGGCATGTATCTAATTGCTGCACTGATTACAAACAGCAAGCGTAGTTGTCAAATGTGTTTTTGGTTTGCTTGCCATATGGCAACAGTTGTGTTGTCAGAAGCACTTTGAGTATTTTTAAACAACTCATAGAACATGTTGATTGGTCATTTTTGTAGGAAGATTTTTATGAGGGGGGGCAGTTTACAATAAAATCACAAATGGCAGAATGTTTGCATAGAGTATACACAGAAAATATGCAGTGTTTGCGTTTATCTTAAATCAATGGAGAAAATAAACACTTTAGTCCATCAGATTAATATTAAGAGTTCATGTGACAGTATGTTTAACACTGAGTGAATACTATACAGTAACACATCAAGTAGTTGTTCTATACTATATATCTAATTTGCCTATTTAATATGCTATTTATATTGCAACAATTAACATTGCTCATAACTAACCACATTGACAGTTCATAAAGTTTCCCATCTCAGGACTGTAGATGCTATAAAAAAAGCTTGTTTACATACCACGTCCACACTTTTCTCATCAGTCATTCATTTCTATGTCACCATCGGTTCATAACTGTTTTAAAACGATTGTGAATAAACGTCCGGTGATGTTTATGCCGTCTGTATAAAGTTAAAAGAGATTCAACAAATATTAAGAAAGATATTTCCAGAAATAGGCACACAAAAAACTTGTTTCCACAATCTGTAACCAGGAAGTACGCGCAGTGCTGAGTGTGGCGTTCCCAAAGACACTAGTGCGCCCTGCTGCCTCCAGTGGCCAGGAGTGGAGTTACATGTTGCCTACAGCGTCACAGCATGTCACGGTTAGTCAGGTTCACTTTCATTTGACAAATATTACTGAAATTGGAAGTTGACGGTTTGTTCGTTTTGTTTTCAAAGTAACCAACACCTGCAATATCTTTGAGTCCCGCATTGCTTTACTTTGACACACGGTGTAGGTTTTATGCATGCAGAGATCACATCAATGGCTCTGTCTGTCAACAGCATCTACACAGACGAAACACGGTGTTGTTTCATTTGGACAGAGATTTGAGCAGGAAAGGGAAACAGGAACAAGGGATGTTGATCTGCAACAGGAGCTCCGCGGATTCCGGGCAACATAGGCTTCTTTTCTGTTGCTAGTGTTTTTGGAGGAGAGGTTGGGACCAGCGTGCCCCAGTTAGGCATATGCTCTCCTGGGAGGGGATTTTAGTGTGTTGTTTTAGGGGGGCTGGTTTTAGGTAGGAGACAGGAAAAGTCTGGCTATTGTGTACCATTGGCCTTCGAACCTAACTGACAAGTCAGCCTATTGGCCCGAGGGTCTTGTCACTCCACACCTAATCCCTGAAGATTGGAATTAGGCCCAAGCAGCAGAAGGGGAGACTGTGGGCAGATTGCTGGGCAGATTTGGCAGCGGGGGAGAGAGATTCTGTAGCCAGCAAGAAATTAGACACAGGCACCCGATTGAACCGCTGACCTCCAGGGGAAACCCCTGGTCAGCGCCAGGTCACGGGAGCACAAAGCGGGGCAATGAACTGCAAGAGGTCAAGCATGCATGCAGCTGAAAGAGAGCCTTTGTGAGCTCAGGCATGCACAAAATTTCCCATCAGCCACCAAAGTCACAGGCTCCTCAGGAAGCCAAGGAAGGGGGATGAAACCTGGCGACGGAGTGTTGCAGTGCTTTATGTGTGTGTGTGTGTGTGTGTGTGTGTGTGTGTGTGTGTGTGTGTGTGTGCAAGTGTCCTTTCTGAGGTCACTTGCACACACAGACTGCGGCTGTAATCACATTTAATTACACATCAACCAGCCTTGTGAATGAGGTTTTTAATGCAAACTCTCCCTGCACACAAAAAGACTGACATGTGCAGCTAAACATTGCCTACCTTTGTCCTCCTAAAATCTATTAAAGCCCTCTCTATTAACCATCAGCATTGCTAAAGGCTGCAGATAACGACTATTATGTTGATAATAGTGAATAAAAGGGACAAAAGATGTTTTTTGTGCAATGAGAATGGTATGCCTCAATCAACCGTTCAACCAAAGGTCGGACCTATTTATAATGGGAGCCTGGTTGAAATTAAGGACTGATTCAGTAAAACAAATACCTGTTCCTGTGCCAATAATCTGTCAACGCTTATAGTTACCAATCAATGGTTTACTAAGTATTCTAAACAGCCCTGTCGGTGTTTGTTCACTCCAGTATCACCTGTTTGAATATGATTTGCTAAATCAAATCATGAGTTTCAAATCTATTTTAAATTCATGTTGGTGTGTTTTAAATACAATAGACTCAGTGATGAAGATAAAAAAAATCAGTTTAGAAAAAAATCCTTTAGAATGTCTTGTTTTGCATATATTTGTGTTTTGATTTTTTTTCAAATTCAACTGACTTTGGAATGAAGTAGCAAACAGGATGCAGATTTGCAATTTGAATTTTAATATCAGTACAATTCAAATTAATTGATTTTTTTAATCAAATGACCGTAAATTGTAATTGGTTTAAAAAGGCAACATTTAAAAAATTATTTGAAAGTTTTGAAAAAAGTTTTAAAAATCATTGAAGTTTGTTTATGGGGATAGACAGATAGATATAAAGAAGGAACCAGTTGCCTTAAAATTATTAAGTAAATAAACTTTTTGTAATTGAAAAAAATTTAAAAAGGCAACTGGTTCTTACATTTTTAAGTTGTCAACTGATCACTTTTTACAGTATAGATATTTTAAATAAATTAATTTATATGTATAAATTAGTTTTAGGGTGGGACAACGCTTAATTTCCCAAAATGCATGTGTTGAATTTCAATTCAGTAAATTAAGCGTCCTGCCATTCCTGTAGGTGTGCGATTGAAAGGGAACCAATTCTTCAGTACTGAATTTGTCATAATCCTGGTGATAAAGTAAATAAAATAACAAAAAGCACAAACACAACCAAATTCAAGATTGCGGATGACAGTTTTAAGAATTCATCATTGAGGAAAATATCAGGGAAGATGTGACCGCTTCAGGGAGAACATTTGTGTCAGGTTTGCTGAAGACGAGGACACGGGAACTGATTTATTTAAAAACTCAACTTACAGGAACAAACAGAAACAAAGGAAAACTCTCCAGGACTTCAAACACACAACCATAAATTGACAACGACCAACAAACACTGAGGGAAAACACAGGGCTTAAATGAACAGGGACTAATGGGATAATTAACAGAACACAGGTGAAGGGAATTACTAATTAAACAGACCAGGAAACACTAACAGGACTAAACCAAAATCACAAAGACAGGGGGAAACAAGATCACAAAACTGAACTAAACGCACTGAAAACGTGACAATTTGAGAGATGACACAGAATATTAGCTGGTGCTTGAAAACAGTGTTCATTGTTTCATGGATATTTATTGTTAAGTAAGCAGAACACGGCCTCAGACACATCGACGTGTCACTGCGTGGGGGTCAGCAACATTGCTGGGAATTTTTCCCGCAGTAACACATGCACAGGCAGCTCTTTGGCATGTGCATGTGGACAGTAAAAGTGTCAGAATGACATTTACACCATTAGAACGACTAAATCTCGTTACAGATACTGCTATTACGGCTTGGGGCGAAGCTCTCTCTCACACACACTCAAACACACAAGATGGCAATTGTGAAGGGAAAACCTGTGCATTCAGTATTTACTTGGCCTGACAGCTATAATTTCGGTTTTCAACCAGCTTAAAGATGGGGGGTAATTAAAGTGAGAATGTTTTCCTTTCAGATTAGTTGTCCTGTCCATTTATCAGTTGTCTGACCACATGTGTACAGACGCTGGTTGCCTGTGAAGCACTAACTGAAAGTCAGTCTTTCAGAAAGAGCGCCAAATTGTCTTTCCCCATTAAAAACTGCTCTCCACCCAAACATGGCAAGCGTCTCGGCTTGAGAGGTGGCTATTTTACAGGCCTAAGACATTCCTCTGCCTCATTCCTTCCATCTTTTTCTGCACCCGACCCATCCCTCCCCCCCTGACTGCCAACTATAGTAGCGTCTGTTGGTACAGCTCAATCAGGTCTTCATGTTGAATTGGGCTTTACTAACCCCTCTCAAACACCCATGAAATAGCAGAGAAAAAACTTGTCATAAATCTTTACACGAGAAAAAAAAAAAAAAACACCTCCGACTCATAAAAAAGGAGAGTGACAAGAGTTGCGCTGATGGGCTGATCTATGTAGCCTCTCCTCTCAAAGTTATGCACAGCCATCCTCATACAAGCCCGCCGTATATCAGCCACGGGGGATGGAGGGCCAGTCAATGGCCCGGCCTGTTACATGCGACGGGCACAGAAAGGGCCCCTGAGTAGGCTCCTGTCGAGCTCCTCCAATTAAAATCCTTTTTTGAGACATGGTTATGTGCGAATGCCGACACTTGACTGATTTTTTGATATACAGTCTTGGTAGGTGGGTCTGTGCGGAGAAAGAAGGCACCTCACTTCTGTGTGGCAGTGGGGAGTGATTGGGCTGGTTTTAGGTTTCTGTAAAACTAACGGATCATTTAGGACTTGCTTGATGAAAGTGAATTCTAAATATAATATATTACTCCATAAATGCTTTGATTTGGCCTCAGTTTACACAAGCAACGGCCACCGCATGCCTCTGGAAATCTTTCTATTCCACTTTCGGGCCTCTCTATAATTCTTTGAGAGATCTGGGTCGGCCGTTTCTCACTAATTATAACCCTCATGGTAAAAAGAGAGGAGACAGTGGCAGCTCAGTGCCTTAAAAGAGAAAAGCATAGATCATAGATCTTTTTTGTGGCCCCTCCCTCTTCTGCCCCTCCCACTGAAACACAGCCAATCACAGGCACAGTGCTCAGACCAGATGCGTGGCTCACAGCTGCTGAGGAATTAGTGGGGTACAGCATTGCTCCCCTAACATTACTAATGAATCTCTTTTAGATGACTTTCATGGCTTCACATGCAGCAAGTGAGCTACCCAGCCCCTGCCCTCTGATTGACCCCATCCCTGGCCACGTATATTCTTCACAGTGACTGAGGGGGACAGATGGGGTACAGGAATACCCCCCTTTCTTCACCCGTTTTTCACTCTTTCGAATAACCACATAACCCCCACCCCCATTTTTATGGACCATGACCCCATAATCTTTCTCTCTCTTCTCCATCAACAGTGTATAGCTTTATAAGGCCCCTCTCTTCCAGGGAAGTGAATGTGTGCTGCATATTATTGAGAATCTTTTGAAAAGTCTTTGTTGACGTCAAAACAAAATTAACAGTAGGCTACAGGAGAGCTTTGTTTCATGTTGTCGTTTATTATTGAGGAGATGTTCCTGTTGCCACTTTTCAGGCATTATATCTTATTATTTATGTTGCCAAATATGTTTTAGACAGCAAAATTTTAAAAAAAAAATCAAATTTTTTTATTACACAATACATTTGACAAAAACTGATCTGGTGGAATGCGTTAATTCTTTCTGCTTTAATGTGTAATGTTATGTCATTTTACTTTGACAATCCTTGTCAAACAATCCTTAACAACGCTATAATATTAAGATAAATACAAAAAGTAACTCTTTCTGCAGGTAAATAGTATCGATAGGTGGCAGCAGGACTGGTGACTGTCTTTATGAATACGTTTTTGGAATCATTCATTCAGCGAATTGTTCAAAAATGCTGATTCATTAAAAAATAGACACAAATGACGTAATGAATTCGGAATCGCATTAGTATGAGTTTATTTTTTTTAACCATATCCCTCTATGGCAGAAATAGTAAGAGTAGTTTGGTAGTTCCGAATTCAGGAAAGGTCTACGGGTGATTAATTTAATCATTCATTGTACCGATTCATTCGAAAAGACGGAATCATCCCAGCAACGAAACGCCACTACTGCATTGCTCTTCTGTTGTTTTTGTTTTTAAGACGTATTGAAGGCGAATTGAAAGACGTGTTTGGACAGTAAGTTACTCAATATTAACATTATGTTTATTGGAACTGTTGTATAAAAGCAATATCACACAATTGTGCTTAGATACATTTGCGCCTCAAAAATGGCCAAACCGTCAATGCTAACGTGACGTTTTTGAATTAGCAACGGAGACCTGTTCTAACGGAATTAAATTATTATGTTATATATTGTTATGTTTTAAATCATATTTATAAGAACAAACTAAGTACCTACAGTGCTGATGATAAACGGCCATAACATCGTAACTTTTACATGTGATGTGTATTATGTGCTTACTAGTCGTGATATCTTACATGATACTCACCATTCACAAATCTATTATATCATATTGTGTGTGTGTGTGTGTGTGTGTGTATTCACACTCTCGCAAATACTTCAGGATTATTACAAGCTAATGGGGCTGCTTGAGGATGAACCTTTTCTTCTTTAAATTGTTTTTATATGATTAAAATCGCTTCATAAAATAAGCCCACCCGCCCAGTGGAACTACCCAGAAACTTCTATGTATTTCTTATATTCAGTGTCTCTCCGCTTTCCAGCATGGTTTTCCTTTTTGATCATTTTGTCAGATCTAATAGGCACATACACTTACATGCACAAATGCACACATGCAATTCAGAAGGAGCACAGCAGCTGAAGTGAACAGGAATCAAGGAGACTTTGGGGATTTTTAATGGCTCCAAATGGCCATACAGTGGTGACAGTGTAGAATCAACATCCATCCATTATCTCTGCATCTGCTTCTAACTCAGCCTTCACGAACACATGCTCAGGAACACACACACACTCACTCACCACACACACACATACTTGCACTCAAGCACAAACAAATACCGACAGGTACACACTCATCCAGAGAAAGTGTGTCACACTTGCTCCGACTCCTCTGGAATCTCAGATCCTCACGTTTTATTGCCCCGTTTCTTCCTCCTCCTCCTCCTCCTCCTCCTCATTCGTTCTGTGGCGCAGAAATGCGTGAGGATCACCACAGAGCAGCTGCTGGCAAGAGCCGCAGGTTTGGGCCAAAGAGAAACACATTATCCTGTTCTAAACAGGAAATGTCTTCTTAAATAGCCATAAGTAAGGGCTTCACTGCACAGTTGGGCCCTGGAAACACACAATTTTTTATTTCATGTCGAAAGCCAACATATGTAAACATAATCACACATAAATCTAAACAGTTATTAGTTCACAGTCTGCCTTTTATATATCCTCATAGCACAGAAAACATTTGTGGCATATATATACATATATACACACACACAGTACATACAGTATACTACATACACTATATTATATAGGCTACACAGTATATATTCGAACAAAGTATCTGCTGTGCCGATAAATGGCCATACACATATGTTTTACACGTGATATTGCTTTAATGTATTTTTTATGTGCCCACCAGCCGTGATATTTTACTTACAATACTCTCTCTCTCTATATATAGCCTATTGTATATAATATCTATAACATTCATTTAGAAAATAGATCTGACTTTAGAAATTAGAGATGACTTTAAATAAATGCCACTTGGTTTGATATTTTGTGAATATGCAATGACATTTTTATGTATTTTTTTTTCATGCAAGTGAAGCCTAAGTGTCCAGATACTTTTTGGGGCTTTTGTACTTGTTGTATTTTTTGGTTGCCACTTGTGTGTTGTGAATGGCCCGGGTTTTGTGTCCGCCTGCACATGAGTGAGGCCTGCACACAGACAGTGGCTATCCACATGAAAGCCTTCACTGTCCCCACAATCTCGCCTTTGTTCTTACACTGGTCTGATCAAGGGCAGTCTTTGTGAGCTCCTTGTGCCCTGCCTGCGTGCACTTTCAAGGGGATATTTCTCTTCCGTGTCTACTCCTTTGCTTTCTTCTCTCTCTGAAATTTAGCTCCGTAATTCATGCCTTTTTCCAGGTAAATGAAAAAAGAGGGCCATGCGATTGATGTGTTTGGCGGCTGTAGGGGATGCAGTGGTGTGGACAGAGGAAAGTGGTTGAGGAATAAAGCCATGTCTTCCCTTTGTCATTACATCCTCCTACCCATTTGTTTTTTTCCCCAAGTGTCCTGAAACAACAGCGCTGCTCTTTATTTTCTGTAATGGTGCTGCTTATTTGCTGTGAGTCATTGACTTTGTGCCAAAGCCACATTTTCCAGTGAGTTTTGAGCTGTAAACCGCATCAAAAGGAGGGGTGGGGTGGGGGTCATTCCTGCAGTGAGTGTAAATATTTGGGCACATAGTGGGTGGCACTTTGTGTTCACGAGAGAGGAGTGGCATTGCCCTTGGACACAGAGAGATAAAACTGTTCCCCTCTGTGCACAAGCGCAGGAACCAACCCTTTACCCACCTCTCCTTCACTGCTTAATTAGCTCTTATGAAATTAGATGAAGCCCACAGATAGACTGCAAGGGGAATTACTAGCGTTCTGGGTCTGATTGCAGTGACTCGGTATTCTGATCAGGTTTATTGTCTGTATTAGAGGAAACAGGTGGTCTGGTCAGACTCCGGCACAAATGAAACTAGATTTTTACATTTTCTGAAGAAAAAGTCATACTTGCCTTCATAAGTCCAGTTGTTTAGAAAAGTAATAGCACACTCTCCTCAACAAGCCACACAATTTGAGGTATCACTCTTGTCTGCATCACAAACTGCGGGACAATTTTACATTTCTTTTTAAAATATCTATATTGAGAAGCTTCGCAATTTGAAACGCAAGCAAGTAATCAGTTGCATCAAAGTTTATTACTTGAGGTTAGAGGCTTAGAATGAGCAGTTGTAGTAGTGGTGCTATGGATAACATTATTAATAAATGTAAGTTGCACATCGATAAAAAAGTATTATGAAAACTAGCAATGTGAACATTTGTGCCCTGAACATCCCAAAATTGATTCAACCTCACCCTAAAGCAATGCTGTACATAACCACTACCATAGCCTATATCTGGACAAAAGGAAAATCAGAGCTCGGTTTGTCCACAGGGAGTGTTTAGCGCAGTTGGAGCCTGTTCTGTCAATAACTATGATTATCAGCTCGCTGAGGTCATGCTACAGAGAGAAGAGGGGCCTCGGGGTGTCAGAGGTGGGGCGCATATGCCCACAAGGTATAAGGACCTGCACTTCTACAACATGTGGGTGTACTTATATACGACCTTACCAGAGTCACCCCAGCCCTGCTTACCAGGGCTCTAATCATAGTCTCCATGTCCTCAAGCTACATGGTGTGGTCAGCAGACATTCTGGCTGCAGTGGAGAAACTTCAGCTGCCCGCATAATCTTCTCCTTTTTTAACTGAAATGCGCCGGTGACCCTGGCCTGGCCTCTCGCTCCTGGCCTCCCGGCCTCCGCACGTCTAGCACCCGACCAAAACAACTTTTACGTTCTCCTGCTCGGAGACTGCAGTACAGCGCAGACTTCCAGAGTTCAGCCAATCGTTTTGTTTCGAGGCAATAAATTTGAATTGTTATTGTTCGCCCTACTATTTGCAAGCGAGTACGTGTCTGTGTGTCAAAGTGGCGCTGCATGCGCGAGCCACAGGTTGCACATTTGGTTTTAATTGTGGCCGTTTCAGTCCAGGGCAAATGGAAAGCACATGGAAACCCCTCCACCTGCCTTGAGTCAGCTACTGACAGAAACACAGCAAATCACACTGTCAAGAGGTAGGGAGGCAATGAGAGAGAGAGAGAGAGAGAGAGAGAGAGAGAGAGAGAGAGAGAGAGAGATAGTGAGTTGATAGAGGGAGTGCAGAGAATAATTAATGATGGATCCGAAAGGAAAATAATCTTTGAAAGGTAACGGAGAACAATTAAGACTTCAAGACTAATGAGTTGCAAGCAGACAAGTTGGTGCAGGTAGGGGGCGCTGTAGGGTCTAGGGTTTTCATTGGCCACACAGGATCCTTGTGTGCAGTTTGGAAATATGCCTGTGCCTGGCTGCCTTGATAAGAAACACATGCAATTCGGACAAAGAGACTCCTCTTGTATGATTACCTCTGCTGAGGCGAGAACATAAACAAGCCGATTCAAATTAAAGAAGCCAGTGTCAAAATATTTAAACCCACCCAACCTGGGCTGAACCGATTTCAACAGAAACAAGACTGCATGCCCTCTGAGATACCGGCCTAGTTGCTTGTCAAAAAAGACTCTTTGATCCAACTACAGAAGCAAGTGATGAAAACTGTTTTATGGAGAGATAAAACAATAAAGTGATTACAAAGAGTAAGAAAAAAATATTTCCATCAGCTTCGTGTTACTATCAGAAATTTGTTTGAATGATCGTGTGCAGCTCAAATCACGTACTGCATTATACATACACAGTTATTCAGACTGATTGAAAATTTGAATACTTTGAACCTTCACTGTTTAAGGGTCACTGGTATTTCTACTGTCCACGCATAATGCGTGCTGTTGTTTTCATACGAGGAACATGCTGTGTTACTGCTTACAGAGGCAGACGGCTATCACATGTGTGAGGCTGAAGTGTTTTTACTACTAAAAATAGTGTCTCTGGGAAAAATGTGTGTTTGCTGACAAGTTTCATTCATGCTGGTTTTGACTAACTGTATGAACAAGCAACCTTTAACAAGCCACAGATTTGAAAAGTTCTTGGAAGCTTGTTGGCAATTGGAATGCACATAGTTTTTCCAAATCTGTCACATAAAGTGTATTCTGCACACTGACATACAACATGCTTAAGGGCTTCGAATACTTTAATTTTTAATTTATCCTTGCAAGACAGGCTTGTAAACACTGTTTGCTAGGGATGTCCGTTTCCGCACCAGTAATTTATTATTACTGTGACAGAGTACAGTAATTGTGACTTTATTTCTCACAATTGCACTTTTATTTCTCATAGGGTTGACTCTATATCTTACAGTTATGACTTTGTGTCTCCCGTTTTTTTCTCATAACTGCAACTTTATCAAATATGGCTATATTTCAAAATGTGACTACATCTCACAATTGCAACTATTCTCATAACTGCAACTTTATCGTAATTGTTATTGTAATTTAAAAGGTGACTACATCTCACAGTTGCAACTTCACTTCTTATAACTCACATTGTGTGATTTTGTCATACAATTGTAACTTTATACTTCAAAATTGTTAGTCTCTAATCTCAAAATGTGACTATATTTCACAGTTGCGGAATTCTGACTATATTTCGCATAACTGCAACTTTATATTTATTGTTTACTGTGTAGAAGCAGGCAAAACCAAGAAGTGAAAAATCTAATCTATGCAATCATTTTAACCAACCACAAAGTGTCTCATTTAACTATATTAAAATTGGAGTAGTTTCTTCATTTTTTCCCAGCTACAATTTGTGTAATCTTGAACTCAGCTTAATAAGGGGGCACAAGGGGGGCTTGCGTTGTATCCGGGTCCGGTTGCGTATCCCTGTGATCCCTCTCATCAGTGTGAGGAAGGGCATCCCGTACCAATCAGCAGCCATGTTACAGCACTCATCTCCCATCTCATTTAGAGTCACTTAACTCCATGCCTAAAACTTTTCTGTGCGCAAACCCTCCTGCTCCCTTAAACTCTTCTGAGGTCACAGCCAGCCTACCAAATGAGTTTCAAATGTTCATGTTATTTATGATTAGGTATCAATTCACTCTACAAATCTCTTGCAGATGTTTTTGTCACTGCAAGCCTCTTCCACATACATAGGCTTGTACGTGTGTGTGTGTGTGTTAGAGAGAGAGGGTCTTGTATGAATTATACATACAGCAGGTGTTACTGTTTACCACTAAACCTTGAGCCTGGGTTATACATCACAGGCGTGGCAATATCATCTCAGTTCAGGCACAGACACAAATACATTTACAACTTGTAAATTTACAATCCCCCCAAAGGAAAAACAAAAAAAAACTGCAAGAAATTGCAACTACTTGACAAATTACAGAAAATTATGGTTAAATGAGAATTCCAACTAATACATCAGCATTGTATTTTACTTTATTTCATGATTTTACAGGCTACATGTTACATTATTGCTCTTATTATTTTAGCTCCTTATTCACTTGCATGTTTAAACAGGTAAATAGGACACAAACCAATCCATCTTAGTGTGGTCCAGTGTTTTTTTTAGCCTGCACTGTGCTTTTACACCAGTAGGTGGAGTCATCAAAGTGTCTGTCATGTATTCAATACTCTGCACAAGCCAAATGGGGGGGAAGGATATATTGCAAAATATTGCCCATCTACTGTATATATCTCATCAAAATTTTATAAAAATAACATATCCAATCAGTTCCTGATGAATAAAATCAACTCCCTCTCAACATTTTTCTCTTTGAATATCCTGTTTGACTCGGGAATATTTCTAATAATGGAATTGTGAACATGAACATCATGTATTTTATGAGACGTTTGCTCATATTTCCTTGCATAACATGAACACAGCATTTAACACATAATTTAAGTGCTATTTTTATTTCTCTCTTGCTTCAGTGGGCTTTATAGTAATGTGACTAGTAATGTTATAGAATTTTAAAAAGAGGGACTGAATGTTGCAGGCCTCACCGTTCGACTCATTATACAATTCCCTCTTGGCCTCCCCTAGAACATCTCTCTTACTGAAACTTACCCTTTCAGATCTCATCAGTCATAGGTTACCCCCACTGACAGGTCTGCCTTGAGATTGACGCACACATCTTTAAACACACATACACTGCCTTATTCCTTGTTTTCTCTCTCCCCTGTAAGGCATTCACAGTCAAGGAAACCTGGACACACCACACACATACAGCGGTGTCCGTTGGGGTCCTCCACACGCCAGGTCTGTGCAGTTCTGAGAAGCTGAGACGGGACTTAAGGCTCAAAGGACACGAGGAAGACAGCGCACATGACCTTCCTCAACCCCTCTTTTCCTCTGGCTCAACATCTGGTTTGGTTATCCCTATCCCTGCCGGTGATCCACTCACACACACACACACACACAGGTACCTCAAAATAACACACATGCACACACATGCGCGCCACCTCTTGCCCTCCGTCCATTAATCGTATCAGCCACATCGTGCCCTCAGCTTTCGCAGTGATTGGTAAAGTAAACCCAAGACGTGAAAATGATGTATGAGCTGCTCTGCTACGGAAACGACAATCGAGCAGAACCTCAACCTCGGCCGGACCCCGCTGTGCCGCTCTCTCCCCCTTCAAAGGACCCCACTCTTCTCCCAGAAATCCTTTCTCCCAATAGGCAAGACACACCTGTCCTCCTTATATGTCACAACGGTTTATAGGCAGGAGTTTTTCAGCCCTTTATTGGAAGCATCTGAGCCGAAGCCTTGTTAGAAAGAGGAACTGGAGAAGGCAGTTGCTGCCTTATGTGCTTCCAAAACTACATCTTACTGTGTAAATACAGTTAATTTTTGGAAATGTAAGGCCCATTATGATAAATGCTGCACTGCTTTTGTTGCATAGTAGAACAAAGTCTTGAGATGATGCATTTTGCCATTAGAATTTTTTCAGTAGTGCAGTAGATTCTAATGATTCTGCGGTATGAGAGCATTGTGCTGTCATTGTGAATAATAAAAACATCAACTAACTGTTGTCTCGAAAGACAATGTGGGGTTCATTTTTAGCCATCTTGTCATCAGCAATAACACTGCTATTTCTCAGCCTAAATACACCACACGCTGCCGCAGCTTTCAGTGTAAAACAATGATCACTGAACTGTAATTCTGTCCCTTGAACCTCACAAAGAGGCTGTAATAATTAAGAGCAGTATTTTTTCTTTATTTTCTTAAATGAAGCAGATGCACAACAGTAATGCATGTTAAATGTGTGTATGTATATATAGGCTATAGCCTATGTAAAAAAATAAAATAAATCTTTTTTTCAGTCATTTTTTTTATAAAATTACAGTAAATTGCCTTTTTTTTTTTTTAAATCTGAGTCGAGAATTGCGTGCAGACACAAAACTGATGAGGAAGAAACTGATGGTAGAACAAGACAGGCCTATCTCACATTAGTCTTTGCAAGCTACTGAAACCACACATGAAAATACACGTGTGTGATGTGAAAGATAAATAATTGGCACCAATGGTCTCTACGATCAACTTAGCTCAAGATGCTTTTGAGAAACGCAGCCCACTACGATTTTGTTCACAAAGCATATTTACCGAAAATGCAGTTGTGAAGCCTGTGAATTCAGTTATAGAATGCCGCTTACCAAGAATTAATCACTCTAATATAGGACTAACAACCATAACAACCAGTTTCAGAAGGTTACGTTTTGATAGGCTACAATTAACTATTTGAAAAGTTTTATGAATTTTTTTCAATTAAAAATTGTATCTCGGATGTTGGGAAATTAGATAATGTATGCAAAATATATAAAACAAACATTCTAAAAGGTATTAATAAATGAGAGGTCAAAAAACTTTTTTTTATTTTTTTTATTATGAGACAGATGGACATTGCATCTCCCACTTATTTAGTTACACACACAGACCAATCCATATTTTTAGGGAGTCAGAAAGAAACTGATTTCAAGTTAAGATTCTGTGACACAGATGATGGCTGTCTTCCCACAGGAATCATCCACTGAGACTTCATGGGGATTCTTTGGATAAAAAAAAAATGTATTGTCATTTACCATAAAAGTCGTATAAGTTTAAGTGGAGAGGTTCAAACTCTGGTTTGCTTTTATTCTCTGCTGTGCTGCTCTGTTCTGTGCATGCATGTTGAGTCAATGTATTGTAATACATCCCCAGGAATCATAATTACATTAGTTTGAAAAGATGTCAGGGGTGTGCATGTGTGTTGTGGGGGGTGTGGGTGGAGAGGGAGGCTCATCCCATTTTGTGGAAATGCTGAAACTCCAGGAGGTCTGACAGCCAATTAAATAAGCACCAATCCAGCTCCACCCTACCCCCACCCACCCTTCGCTCCAAGACCCCCTGCACCTCCTATTCAACACTCATTCCTCACTCAGAGAGGCAAACAGAGAGAAAGCGAGAGCTAGAGACTAAGGGAGTGAGAGACAGAAAGAAAGAGAGATCTCTATTGTCATCAGTGTCTGTCAGTCATAGCCATGGGCCTTGGAGGTAAAGCAGATAGACCAAGGAGCAGAGAAAGGCCATTGAGTCTTCGGATATGTTTGGTACCTTACAAGCCTGTGGGGTGTTTGCAGTGGGGATTCAGCACAGGGCAGACTTCAGCCAAAAAAAAAAAAAACAACACCTAGAAGCCCAGTCATTGGCCAGGACACCTGTCAGGATGGAGAAAAGATTTGACCCTAGCAATTTTTTCAATGAAATGATAAGCATGACAAGAGCGGACGATAGTTTCGGTACGAACAAAGTATATGATAAAGTACTTTTTGCTCTGCGTCCAATCAGTCCAAATCAAAATTTTCATGGATAGCCAGAATACGTATGATCTTATATAAAACAAAATGTCTAGTACTTCTAAATACAGTATTCTCCAATATATTTTCCGATCAGCAACACTCTTCAACACCAATGTTTCATGAATATTTTTATTGCTGTCAAAACATTTGTAAAGGGATTAAAAGTAGGGGTCATAAAAAACACACAAGGGAATGAGAAACAGAAAAGAAAAAAAAAGATTGTAGCATTGTATGAAATACTGCCCAGATCAATCTCTGATCACCAGTCAATAGTCTGTACCAATACAGTGAAAGAATAAAAGTATTGAATGAACATTCATCATGGCCACTGCATCAGAATCTGCAGTTAGTCTTCACATCCTCATTGGTCACATGCAGAGCTCACACAACCACAGGAAACTGAATACTAAAGAGAGAAAACACACACGAGAGAAAACACATTGGCAAAGTTATTAAACTGATTCGGTACTGATACAGTGTAACTTAAAAAATAAATAAATAAAACAGGAACTTGCAGGAAAGAGCCAGGGTCATACAAAACCACATATTATATTTGTGAGGGAAAAAAGTGTAAAAACAGACATGCTTTTTGTTTGACTTATTTCATTACCTAAAGAATATGCTTGGGTTAATTCTATAATGTTTGTAACTTCTGTTTGCCATTGTCTGTATTAGCAATTTAATCTGAAATCACGCCCTATTTGTAAAAAAAAAAAAAAAACGCCTTCAAATGACGTTTGTTTTATGCAAGGTAAAATTAAGTCACGTTGCTCCAAAAATGTTTAAAATCATAGCTAAAATAATCAAAGGAAAAAAGCTCGTTTCCAGAAAGGTATTTGGATTTCCTTTAATAGCTGGTTAAATGAGCACGGCGGCTTTGGACTTGTGTTTAACGGGCTCTCCTGTGTTTTACAGCGCAGGATTCTGTCGACTCATAGCCGTTGAGTTCTAGTGTTCTAACTAAACGTTTAATAATGTTCAGCTAGCGTACCTAAAGCATTGACTTTAAGTTGTAACTTTAAGAACAAGTTTGAAAATCGTGTGAAAAAAAAAGAAAGAAGCATTCATATTATAAAAAATAGGCCTTCTACAAAAATCTGGTAGGCCTATTATCTGTGCGATGACCGTGGGTGTTATTAATAATATAAAAAAAAATATATATATATAAATAAATATATAATTATTTACACATGTGATAGGCTATTATTAATATATCAATTGTAATAATACTTAGCTAGATGTAGCCTATATGTGGAATATTTTGAAAACTTGCTGAATATAACTAAAAATGATTTAAGGAATTTTAACAACTTGGAATGTTCCATCCACACGTCACTATTTTCGAACTTTTCAAATAAGCATGTTTTTAATTCAATTTCGTGTTTGACGATTTTCAAGTTATGACTCAATTAAATGGGTGCAAGCTCTTTGTCTTCAGTTGGCCTCCAACATTTCTTATAAATCCATAATGACTTTTAGAAGGCGTTCTGAAGTGATAGTTTAGTTCTCAGACACAAAGGGAAAGGTATGAGGCTGCCTCAGGGGGGCGAGAGTCTCCTGCCTGAGAGACTTCGGAGTTTTACATTGAGCTTACGATGATGCACCTTCTGTCTTGATACAGGTCGGTTGGCCCACTGAATATAGGGTATTGGTAACACGGTCAAATAACTTTTATTAATATATTTTATTATTTTTTACTAATATTAACTAACACAGATCAGTAATTAGTGTAGGCTACATTCAATTTACAATATTTATTAAAATATGTAAATCAAGGGTTTAAGGCATTTGTTCACTGATGTAGGCCTATCACAAATTATATGAGCTTTACATAATGTAGGCCTATATAGCATACAATAATACTTGCTAATCCTATTAAAATTAAAGGTTATTATAAATCGTCACCAATGCTATTTTTAAACTATACGAACAACAGTAAATCTGTCTTAAATGTTTCAGCGGATCATAATGTTCGCATCAACTTTATAGGCTTTATAATTCTGCATAGGCCTAGAATTGTATTTTACGAATTTCATGAACTAATCTCTGGCCGTATTTTCCCCACCGTTTTTTTTTTCCAAGATTTTTTTGAAAACATAATAAACAAAATAAATAAAATTAAATATAAATATAATGTATTGTATTTAAATATAAATACAAATATAATATTCTTATTGCTTTGGCTTAAGCGTTGGAACGTTGGTAAACTACATTACTCTAAGCTTACACAATAACACATAAAGCTATTATATGACCATATAAAATGTCACACATTAACTCCTCTGCTATCTTCAACGCGTGTTAACAGTCTACAAGCATACAAACAAATAAATAAAAATTGACTTATTGGTATGCTTAATTGTAAAATGGCCTGAGTCCATAGCTTTCAGGTTTTCGTATAAAATCACCTCATTTGAATGTATTTAAAACATCACCCCCCCCCCCCCCCCCAAATGGCTTTTGTTTTTCTAAAGGGTATACACTGTAAATACATATCCCAAATACAGTTGGCAGCGAGATGTATAGTCAGTGAAGTGAAAAGACTGATAACACGAACTATATGAGAGGCCCTACTGGCCAGCAGCCTGCATAAATTAATGAATGTTTTATACATCAAGTACCCACGTCAATCTGGAAAATCTACAAAACACAGATGTGTCTTTGGTCTTGTAAAAAGAATCGAGGAAAACTGGTTATTTGGCCTTCATCCTCTACTGGCCGTCGTCGGAGTAAGGCTTTGGGTCATAGGCAGGCTGTTGGTCTGGCGTGAACATTTTTAGAAAGATTGAGTAATTGCAAATCACAATGTTCCATTAACCATAACAGGGCCTTGCCACAAAAATGCGTAAATGGACTGTCTTGATTTATTATAAATGTAGTCTTTTCCTCTAAGAATATACTGCTACTAGCCTAACTCCGTCATCTTATTCATAAAAAATCCCTTCTGCTCAAGTCGGTTTGAATTAACTTCAGAAACTCGTCACTATTCGCTGAGGGGCTCCGTCTATTGTTAGGCCTACGGAAAGAAAGAAAAAACGAGGAAAATTAAATATTCTTTCTGTGTTCTTGAATTCTTGTTATTGTTGTTATTGTTGTTATTGTTAAGTCAGTGCACGAGGTAAACCGGTTATGCTGTCTATCTATATCCTTCACAAGAATGCCAGTTTATCGACAATCTGACGGTTAATCTCAAAATTACAAAACATAAATACAAGCATATAGGCTTAATGTAAAAAAATATTATCAAACTCACACTCCCACATGCAAAAGTTCACATGCCTGCACAAATTGAAAAACATAATATAGGTAGGCGAATAGCCTAGGTATAAAAAGTAGGCTATAGCCATACAATTACAAAAAAATAATATGGGTAAAATAAATAGCGGACATGTTATTATGTTGAAAAATAGAAAATAGTAGATAAGATCGTAAAATAAAATAGGGTTGTAGTTTGCTTAGATTTGGGGCAATATTTTATGAATTATCTGGGGCCTATACGGCAATGCTGAATTGGATTTGCTTTTGTGCATGTCGATAAAACACACACACACACACACACACACACAACGCTGTGTTTAACTGTGTTAAATTATGGCGATACAAAACACACAAAAAGCTTTTTAGTTTTAGGCAGTTGTGTCACACACCAAATGTACATTTCACCACCATACAAATATCATTCTTTGAAGTCATTATAGGCTTCTAAAAATTCAACCAACAAAACTTTAATTAACTCTTTATTTATAACGTTATAACTTAAAGACGAGATTTGCTTAAAGAACACGTAAAAAAGTCGTGTCTGTGTATAGGGATTTTTAATAGACGCAACAAAATATGACTCATAATTTTTAAATTGATAGATAGGTCGAAATAAAATACGATACAGGACCAGGAAGATTTTATTTACTTTTATTTTTCACACTAATAAACAATATAAACAATATACATCTGATTACAGTATTTTGTATCTGAAAACATGCTGTGAAAATGTAAAATAAATAAGTAGGCTGAAAATACAATAAAAAAATGCAAATCATGCGCGATATAAAAAAGAAACCAGAACTTATTCTAATAAATAACCATAAGTCTTTTTCGGTTCCTGAATCAGAATCGCAATTGTATAACTTATATGCGTGGATTTATAGCCCAAGGTGTGTATTCGTTATTTCAGAACAATTCGGTTTGGTCATTAATATAGAATTTAACATGTTTAAATATGCCTTTAGACTTTATAGGCTACTAAAGATGACTATGAAAAAAAAGCGTTAGTCTTGCTGTAAATTGCGTTGTTTTAAAAAAAAAAGTGTAGCAAACAATTGTCCTCTAAGAAATCTGTAGATACCCAATTAATTATTCATATATGTCCTTTTGGAAACAGCCTGTAATATTATTTAGGCTAGGCCTATATATATAGGCTAAATAAATAAACCGCTGTATCCCACCTTAATGGCAATGTGACCTCCGAGACATCCCATGCATATAAAACATCCTTGATGTGAAAACGACGAATTTGTTTAACCACACAAAATCTCTTTCCTTCTTTTTTCCCAAATATTGTTGATTGTCGCCATTATGTTTACCATTACACTATCGTACGACTATTCCGAAATGCAAGTAGGCTAGAAGAAAACAAGCAAGCGCGACATTCGAAACTCGCGCCAAATTATCCAGTGTCTTGTTGGTCATTATGACGCGCAATGCTGCAACCCGTGCTGATCCCGTAGTGCTATTTGGAAACATTTACAAATAGTCGTCATCCATGACAACATGAGAGCGTTACGTGGAGAAGAAAGTTCATGCTCGCGGTGCCATTCATTGCCTTTTTAAAGACTACGTGTAACAGCTCTCGGACAAGACTGAAATAAGCTATCTAGCCCTCCCTCTGCTCCAGACGATACAGTCCGCTCAATCTTCCTCACTGTTGTATTCCACAACAACGATCTAGACGTATCAAGAAAACGCAAGACATTTGGCTTCTTCCGTCGTAGGTGCACCGTCGTCCATTTCCACAACAGGGTTTGAAGCACCGTAGGCGCGCCATTCTTCTTAACGCAAAATCACAGGCGTCTTTAGGTAGCAGGGTTGGAGAGGAGTCGTGCAAGGGGATCTCCCCTCCCCAACCCAGCCGCTGAGGTGGATAGGGGGAGGGGAAACCCGTTGGATCTACTGGAGGGAGCCCTTGGCCAGCCGCGCAAAAAGGAATTCCCACCAAACGTAGCCCATATTTAAGGGGGATCCGTAGACTCGATAGACACAAACAACTGGCACGTTAAATGTGCATTCCGGTCGTGCCAGAATTTTATTTAGACCTCATAAAACACAATGTTGGAGAAGTTGTTTTGAAATACAGGGAATGGTATGGGTCGGACTGGGTCGGACTATGGGTTTATAGATAACATAACTTAATTTGGAAATAAATGTGATCCAGTTATGTCCACAAATAGATCAGGGCAATTATGCGTGGTATAGAATGTTCCTAATGAGAACCGATTGAAATATAGCAGAATTTAAATTCAGCACCAGCCTATTTTTGTTTAAAAGAAAACCGAGTGTGTTGGAGCTGAACGTGTCCACCTTAAAACATGAGCTCTTTCAAACGCAGAGAGTTCATGATGGTGGTTAATGCCCTGGTCAGATGTTCTGCTTGGCTACTTTTTGGAAAGCTAAGACTATTAATTTGCAAAAACAAAAGGAGAACTATGAGGATATCAGAAAAATACCTTTGAATAAATTAAGTGATGGTGACGTCATCAATATACAGATCAGTGCATGCAGTCTATATCGTGATATGCCTAGATGGTGTGTGTGTGTGTGCGCGCGCGTGACATTTTCGGGTTTTTTTACAATGTTTTATGTGCACTTATCTGTTAAACGTTATATAATGTAAAGTATACGTTGTATAATGTAAAGGCCTGGAGAATGACAGTGTTACCAAAAAAAGTTGAGGGGTGGCTATTTGGAAAGTTTTGTGAGTTGGGGTTTCGCATTTCAAATGAATTACTCTCGGCTTTCCAACAGTCGCAGTTCACACCTATGTAAACGCACCCCGGAGGGCAACAGATTTATTTGCAAGAGAACTATTTTACCCCTCCTTTTTACCCTCGACTCGGTGATGGATGGACGATCTCTCTTTGTCTAAATGCAAATAGACTTTAACCCTGAATTAATGGATAACTCCGTAGAGGGGTGATTACTCGACTTTCGGGTTGATCTGCCTTTCTCATAGTCCGTCTGTCACCAGCTACATGACAATTGATCATTTGACGCACATTTGGTGCACCCCCTAAATGTGCGAATTACTACCACTCCAGTCTAGACAATCGAGTTCAACTGACAGTGTTCCTTACACTGGTTTATTAATCAGCTGGACCATCTATCTATCTATCTATCTATCTATCTATCTATCTATCTATCTATCTATCTATCTATCTATCTATCTATCTATCTATCTATCTATCTATCTATCTATCTATCTATCTATCTATCTATCTATCTATCTATCTATCTCTGATAGCATATTTTGATACTGTGATTCTTTCTTTTTCCAAAGTCATGCTACGTTCATTTATAGATTTATTTTGCTGCTGCTTTTAAGATAGTTCTGCATGTCAGCATTAAAGTTCAATGAGTAGCCAATAATGTTTGGAATTTTGGAAGCAATCTCCAACGTTAACTCTGATAAACATAACATGGCTGTCATTTACCCCTGAGCTAGCTGCAGACCCCCTGTTGTTGTCTGTAAGGAGCCCCATTTAAAAGCAATAAAGAACACAGCAGCGCGTGCAGAGAGGGGAATGGAGAGGCATTTTGGATTTGATTTGAAGTTTTAGGATCAGACAGTAGATCAGGTTTTGAATGCAGTGGGTTTTTAGAGACTTGCTCTAAAAATGCATAAACCTTATTTGTAAATTATTGTTTGACTTTTATTGGTATAATTTACCAAGTAGATCAATTCATGTTGTTAATTTACTAATCCCCTTTCCGCTGTTTGTGTTTTGTATCTTATGTTTTTGATTGCAATGTTTTATACATGCTGAAACTTGTTGCACCAGGGTTGAGCATTTATTGATAGTACTGTAACAAATAGAAAGGTGAAATGAAAGTGTAATCTGAAGATGTGTGTGCATCAATACGTGTGTGTTTGTGTGTGTGTGTGTGTGTGTGTGTGTAAGTCTGTGTGTTCAGTTTTGTCCTGGTCTTCAGCACGACTTGCACATTACCAGGGGTACTAAAATTTTATTTCCAGCTAACATTGTCAGGATACAGAGTGTGTGTGTGATTGAGTGTGTGCTCGAGAATATGTGTATAACAGCACTATTGCCTTTTGCCAAGGGGGGCGTTTGCTCATGTAGCTTGTAAAACTCAATGTCTGGGCACCCTTTAAGCCTTCCCTATGAAATATCACTCGTGTTCTTGCTGTCCGGTGATAAAAGAGCCAACAGGATTTGGAACTGATCTATACAGAAGAGGCCACCTGTTGCAGAGGATACAACATGAACCATTATCAGTACATAATATTATAAGTCACATGAGACCTAATTTTGTTAATAAGCCATATTCTTTGATGCATGTGAAACTAATTTTGGTGTTAAAGGGAAAGTTCGCCCAAAAATTAAAATTTTGTCATCATTTACTCTCTCATGTTGTTCCAAACCTTTTAGAGTTAGAGTTTCTTTCTTCTGTTGAACACAAAATAAGATATTTTGAAGTAAGTTGGTAACCAGACAGTTGACAGTAGCCATTGACTTCCATAGTAGGAAAAAAATACAATGGAAGTCAGTGGCTAACATTCTTCAATATATCGTCTTTTGCGTTCAGCAGAAGAAAGAAACTCATACAGGTTTGGAACAACATGAGAGTGAATAAATTATGATAGAATTTAAATTTTTGCGTGAACTATTCCTTAAAAATGATACATATAAGCACATATACACACTTAAAGGGGCAGTTCACCAAAAAAAAAAAAAAAAATCAGTATAATTGGTTGACCCTCATGTCGTTCCAAACCTGTATGACCTTTTTTGAAACAACACATCATTGAGTAAATTATGACAGAATTTTTGTTCTTTTAAACGTTCACCTTTTTCCACCTTTGTTGCCATACTCTTGGCTTGCTTGGGGACATTAAATTAAACATTTAATTTAATATTCAATAATAATATTGATCTGCCTGCATTGACACTATTATACAAGAACTGAACTGAGCTGGACGATGACATCACGGTTTACTCCAGAGCGGCTATATGTATATATATATATATATATATATATATATATATATATATATATATATATATATATATATATATATAATGAACTAAATTAATAACTTTTAAAACAAAAATGAAACATCACTGAACTTACTTAAGCTGGACTGTGATGCTATTTTCTTCTGGAAACAAACTTTTTTGCATTATTTTCCTGCTCTGTAAAGCTGCTTTGAAACAATCTGTATTGTAAAATGCTCTATATAAATAAATGTGACTTATTTGAAAAAATATTTTGGTGTTTGCAAGATAATTGAATAATTAATATAATTAGAGGCATGAATGTGATGTAAAAGTCAATAAACAGATCAGGAGGTCTCCCATTTCATCCTCCCCTTCACCATTTTGGTCCTTTTTTTCCTCACTTTCTGCTTCTCACATTCTCTTCCTTAAATCTGTTTCATTTTGTGGCTGATGGAGTCGGTTGTTCATTCTTCTCATCAAATCAAATCAGCAGTAGTCTTGGGACCTTGGTGTGTATCAGAGGGTGAACACAGGGTCGTCTCGTTCTCTCTGCACATCTTTAAAAAGAATGCGATGCCCAAGGCCTGGAGATAGAGACTGATAAAAGGCAGCAGAATGCGAGAAAGAAAGGAACGAGGGACAGTGGGGAGAGGGAGGAAAAGAGATGGTTCATTGTTGGGTGGGCAGTTCCATCACTTGATGACTGTGGCACTCTCCTCAACCCTGCAGCTGGGTTCTGATGCCCTCACAAACTGTCTTTCTTCTTCCCAACAACAACCATGGCTTCGGGGGTCACAGAAGATGCTTGCCCTGCCATGTGATGGCGCTACAGATGTGGTGAGGGAACTTCTTTAACATCCAGGGCAAAAAGCAAATGCGTCAGATACAAAGGGAGGGTCACAATACTGTCCTTGTATCTTTCTCCCAGCTGCTGTATTTAACAGCTGCAATAAAGAGCTTATTTGAAAAACCTTAAAAAGAAGAAATTGAATGCCTCAGACTTTTTTAAGGGATGTCTCTGTTTGTCGTTCTCTCTGCACTACATCTAATGTCTCATCCATATGTATACAAGTGTTTAAATCAGACCTCTTGCTCTGATCTGAAGATAAAATAATGAGCACTGCTCAATCCTGTTCACATCTATCAACCCTTGGCCGAGTCATGCTGCTGTGGATTTGGAACTGTGATTTGGTGGTGTGAATTTCGCACTGAATATTTCTCTTTATTTTCTTATTCATAAACATAATAAGGATCAGGGAATTAACACACCTGATACAATTCCTCATTTTTCAAACTTATGTTGTTTACTGGAGTCAATAAGTGTAATGTTTTTTACTGTAGTTTGTTTTTTAAATAAAACTGTTTGTAGCCTACATTAGAATATGCTCATTGCCATATGCTTTTCTCTTGGAGCACTTTTCTGTCACCTATAGGCCGTACACGCACACTCCATATATATTTCTTCTCTGCATTCTAAAAAATTACTCTAGAAAATACACTGTATTGACAACAACACTAAGCGATAGAAAGTCGGCATAGTGTGAAATGAATCGTTCCGTGCATCCCAGAAACCCCCTGGTCGCGTATTTGACCAAATTGATTCAGGCAACTATAGCAGTGACGTCACTCTATTTTTGGACCCTGACAGCTTGGGTTACGGTGCAAGGAAAGCACAAAACACTTATTACTTGTCTTTAACCATTCACAAATTTTGATTCTGTTTCTCTCCACAAGTTCCCCAGAACAACCCTGTCTGGGGGAGGTCCGCATGTCTTTAAACTGCGCGTGAGACTGCGAGAGCAACAGATTATTTCTATCGTTAATATTACTATGGTCGTAAACATCTCACGTAGGCCTATTTTATGCCTGTGGGAAGTCGAAATGTCGCTATTGTTATCACTAAATTAGTAGGCCGGTGTCAATCATCGATATCCTGTTTCGGAAGTGACTCCTGAATTCCGTTCACAAACGGGATGATAATTTAAGTGATTCACTTTATTTAAACGCGACTCACTTCTGGATATGTGGCCTATGAGTTGCTTTCAATGGTTAATTACATGGAAGTTCCTGCTCCTTTGTCCATTTAAGCATAGAATGCCTTTAGCCTATACTAAAAAATCTAAAATGTTTTGGAAATCATGGATCTTTTAGAAAGTTTTCCATTTATTGGATTGTCAGCTGCTTCATGGAGGAATTTAGAGTCTTATTTTTTTTAGTCTAACATATTACAGCTGTTATCACAGTGGACTAAGCACAGACAGGTTTACTGTGATTTCTCCAGTGTGGATAGAAATACGCCATTAACATGTGATAGGTCTGTCCACAGGCAACATTGCAGGCCCAAGGAAGAAAAGCATGTCTGTAGATATAGTACATATAAACAGAAGATTTTTTTTTTTTTTTTGGGGGTGCAATTTTTCAAGCTCTTAAAGCCAGGACAGATTTTTACTGATTTTCCCAATTCTTTAGCTGGTAGTGATTTTTTTTTTTTTTTTACCATATACTTTAAATTTAATGTGCCATAAGTCCATGTCCTGTTTTTTGAAATATTTTGTCATCTCATGATATTTTCCTGTGTTTTATTTAATCCACCATTCTGATTAATCTGTTAATCTCATCATCTCAGTGCTGGTCTGGAGGGGCTGAATGATTGAAAGGCCAATGGGCATTTGTTCTCCTATGAAAATTACTATATTAAATGACATTTTTAAAATAGATTTATACATTTTGTTTCAAATATGTAATATACAAGGGCAGGGCAAGAAAAATCTTTGCAGAGGGACTGATTAGATTACATTCCAATTGAAATAAATGGAACATGCATTAAAGCATTCCCGTATCAGTCACATATTTGCATCTTCTGACACTTATATTCTGCAGGACTCTCCCCGTGCACAAATAAGGAGCATGGATCTTAAGTTTAGTTTCACTGTAATTTTAATTAACGCATTCATACAAGAGAAAGGTTAGAAGTTTGTAGTAGCAGGAGACCATCATTCATGCTTTCATGAATATGGAGAGGTTTAGCTCCATCACTTTAATCTTCTGTTAGCTGCCCCGAAGCTTGCTCAGTGCAGACAATAGTGTTAATTATTCCATGCTTCTCTCCTTCAAACACTTACCATTCACATATGTTTATGCAACAAACAAGGAAGTGCCCAAAACACACAGTCATTAAGAATATTCACCACATAAGCAGATGCTGTTTATAATTTCTGCCATTGCAGTCATGCCAATGACATTGTCTTTAACGGTACAGCAGGGTAATTTGGGGTTAAGTTTGTGTCCATGAAAAAGTATCTGACTTTTCTTGTCCTCCCTTGATTGATCCCTTTTGAAATTGTATTCTTAAACACATGAGCGTCCATATAAGCCATGTATACAGTAAATGCAGATGTGCTGTGTCTGTTTTGTCAGGAGGCTGTTGTCCCGGTGCATAACTGTTTAAATACACTTAGACACCTTTGACTGCTAATTATGCAGATGTACAGTATATGTACTAGCAGATCTGTCTCTGATTTGTTTGTCATTTGGGGCAGGCCTTCATGGAATGTCCACCTCTGATAAATATAATATGATAACTGTAATGAGTAAAACTTGCATTCAGCACATTTTTGCACTTCCACGAACTTTCATGAGCAAGTTGTAACATCTTTGGGTATAAACATTGGCAATCATTGAGGGAATTTTTCAGGGAGGTTAATATGTAAATCAATATTGATTAAACCAATAAAAGCATCAGGTTTGATTTTTTTACAGTTACAGCTCATATATATGTACACTGAGTTTTTTAAATAAATATTATTGCACTTACGTATAGTACGTTTTACTAGAAAGTACCCTACAGTTTTAGTCTTTCAAATTTCAAATTTTTACATTTAATTAAATGCTGCTTGCTGTTTCCTTGTAATTATTTGTGAAGTTTACTAGTATTTTTTGTTTGTAAAACCTACAATTGTTTCAGTGTAGATGATATACCCTTAGTCTTGATAATAGTCTGACAGAGTATAATCTCCCAAATTACAAATTTCTTTTAATCTCTTGTTTGCCTTTTTCGGCTTCAATTTGAAAACAAGCACGCAAATAATGTTATTGGTATATCCACTCTGATCGGTCTTTATTCTGTCAGCCTTCTTTAACATTCTTGCCGTGATTTGTTATTGTATATGAAAGACTACTTTGTAGGCCTATAGACAATGCTTGTTATGCACATTAGAAGAGGAAAGTTAACTTTATCACTTTTGCTGTTAGGTTCATTTTGAATCCGTTTTTTACAAGGCTCAGCCTGCCTCTACATCACTTTTATGATATTTATCACTTAATGATATTCTCAAAAGTGTTTGTTTCTTTGTGTAAAACTTGTTTTGCTTTGAGTGCACCTTTAAACTGCACGCCTGTTTAGCAGTACAGCATTCACCCGTTGCAAGTTGGTCCTTTAACTTGTAAGTGCATGACAAGTTGCACTATATCAATATATTTGTGTAAAGCTGAAAGTCTTGCCTGCATCTCTAAAACGGTCTCACTCGATCAGTGCTCACGGGACTGAAAGCGTTAATTTTCCGACGTCATCATTCCCGGGGCGGTGACCTTAAAGGTAGGGGTGGGGGCAGATTCTTGCTCCGGGGATGAGTGGGAAATACGCCTCGCTTTCAAGGCAAATAGCCTGTTTTGGATGTAAAACCATAACTTGTCTGTAAGAGTCGGGCATTGCTTTTCTTTCAGGACAACAAATGTATTTTGTAATGGATTGCCTGTGTTTCCTCAAGGTAAATCTGTAGTTCTTTAAGTAAACAACATATTGAAGCGAAAGTGTGTTTGTGGTGTTTCTTGTACTGATCTTACCTCCTCTACATAACATCTGTTCTCGGACACATTGGATTTGTCGAATGCATTGTATCAGCTGCACCCTTTACAAAACGCGTATGTACATTGAAAAACAACAGTTAAAATCGGTTTGAAGTATCAATATTCTGTACAGTTGTTTCGATGTTTTATAGCTAATTTCGCACGCGTGGTCACGATCGACTCGCGAATCGTCTGCGATGCATTTTAATTTCCTGAAGTTACCGCGGCATGAAACTGGCTACTTTACTTCGATTAAAGTAGGCTTGGTTCTTTTAGCCGATCATGTGGAAAGTCCAATATGGTGGAGAAGATCTGATTAAGTATCCAAGGTCTATACGACGCAGAGGAAAGGGGCCGCTTTCCTCCTAATCTTTACCAAGGTCCCGTTCGGTGCAAACATGCAAAAAGTAGCATAGTTCAAGGTGTGTTAAGGAGTTGGGGTATGCTCAAGAGACACGTGCCCTCTCCCCTAATTAAATGAAGCAAAAATGCAATGGTCTGGATATGACAGCAGATTAAATTTCGTTCGCCTCTCCATCAATTTTCTGTTTAATGTCACTGAGCTCCATTGTGGGAGAAGAGGACGCGTCATCCAGCCATAAATTTGTGATTATAGAGGCTCGAGGAGGCAGTTGACTCTATTCGGACGGATTTGCTCCGTAGGCTACCTTCAGACAGATCTTCAACAACCAGAAACCATTCAAGTGTCTTTTATATACAATTTAGCTTTAAATAGCTTTTATCGGACTAGACTATGACTAAGTAGTCATGATAAATTAAAAAGCCTCTATTTTTTCAAAGGCTGTTAAGATTTGTGAGAAAGCTCTGCGCGAGGAAGGGACACTTTAAGACGGCTTTTTCTTGATCAAAGATTTGAATCCAGATCACGGGCGCATTTACCTATTTTGCATAAATCAATAGTCAATTCTTATTTTAAAAATATTTTCTGTCTGGATGGACTTCCATTTTTATAGGTAGGTGTTTTCTACTCATCTGATTGTGATTTATTTCAGCCATAAGGACTTTTGCAGAAGTATTGAGAAGATCGTGCTATACATGTTTTGGCTACTAATTGTGTCCTTTATGCAGAAGGTATGGGTTTTCAGAATAAATAAGCTAATGGCTTACTACAAGGCTGCTCATAACATTAAAATACACTTTCATCTCGGATATACACCATTCGATCAATAACTATTAACGGTCAGTAAAAAATAGACTTTTATATCAATTTTTGAGAAGTCTAGCCTTTTTTCAAAACTGGTTTTGAATTCAGTATTTTTACTTGTAGCCTACAATTGATATGGGAATTTTAAAAAGATACTAATGTGTTATATATCGTAAGATTTTACTATAGGGTACAAAAGACACGCCGTTCTGTGTAACATGGGAGAGGGCCTTTTGACCGGATATTTGATTGTTCTGACTTTTTCATTGTTTGTGCTGGACTCTCAAATAGTTTACTTCACACAAAAAAAATCTAAATTTTAATAGATATAAATTATATTATATTAAATATAATTTATTTAAACTTTTATACTTATTGTTTCCGTTCACATGCTAAATGTTTAACTGCATCTCTACTATGGTCGTTTAAGTAATTAATTCATTCGAATTCAGTAATTTGCATTATTGGTTTGCTCACATAGGTTACTAGGTCATAGGGTCAAAACATTATTGCTGTTAAACGAAACATGTATTGATGGTAGCCTATATAATTTCATATTATTTCAGTCTGTTTGGATTGAGCCATTCGTGAAATGTAATTCTAGCTATACATTTGTTTATACAACCAAATTAAACTCGGAATGACTCATTTTTGTTCCCATAAAAATCAACATGTATCAAGGGCCTTCAGGAGGGACACTTACGTCGACTGATAACGTGTAAAACATGGAATACATACCTGTGAGAGGAACTATGAAGATCTGACAACCACCAGGCTGTGATAAAACCATATAATACGCTATACTCGGATCAAAACAGCACCGTGTCCCGTGTCAAAACCGAGTGGGCCACTGACAATCCTTTTTAAAGCATGTGCTGAGCCATTCCCTTAAGGATTTATTTGAATCTTTACATACAGACTCATTAACGCTAATGCAAACAGAGTAGACTATTATACTGCGTTGTGTGACTACATCTCTCACAAGATTTGTATATAAGGTAGCCTATTTAATTATGGTTGCAATACTTTGTTTTAGATTTATGGCAGTAATGAGCAATTTAACAGCTCGCAGTCATTCCCTTATGTGGATAGGCTACTTTTGTATCTCGCATTTTGAACAACTGTATACTACAATACGAAGATTACTCGAAATAGGTATTGCTAATATTATTCACTAATTTCCTAGTAATTAGATCACTCATCCGATTAATATTCTTTAGTCACGTTCAGTTTGGGAGATAAGTTTTAAGGAGACATTTTACGAATTATCACAGAATTTAAACTGAGGTAGCCTATTTATAAGACAGTCTCATTAATGAAGCACTATGGGGGGTAAGTCGTCAGATTCGTGTTCATTATAAATGGGTCAGTCAATAATTGGTGCATATCAACGGCAAGTATTTACTTCCCCTTCATCTGAGTTGTTTTGTGCTTCTGTTCTAAAATCCTAGGGAGATTTGCAAGGTAATAACAAAACGTTTCTTGAGTTTTTTTTACGGGTGTGTGTAAGTTGTTTTTTTTTGGGGGGGGGGGGGGGGTATTTTGTTAGATTAATTTACCTCTCTATAGTTTGACTTCTCGCTTTTACAATAAAACAGGTCGTAATGAGGTAGGTTTGTGCCATTTATGGGGGTGAAGCATGCACTAGGCTACTTCCCTTAATTGGACACAGATGCTCTTTTTCTATCGATAACGCCGTTCCCTGGAATTTATAAAGGGCAGCAAGTCGGTATTCACCCTTATTATTGGCAGTTGTTTTTTTTATCATTCAAAAATTATCCCTGGGCCTGTACTGTCTTAAACCCAAAATATTCTTTGGTTTTTAGGGTTAGGGTTAGGGTTGGGGTTACATTTTGATTTAGCGTGTATCTTCGTCGTTTCAGAGATTTGACTTCGGTGTCAGTATATATAATATCTGTCTAATATTACTCCCCCATATGCGATTGCTAAAATCAACTGTGCTACGTGTTTCTGCACCGCTGATTTCATTAGAACTTACTGTTCTTGTAAAGTTCTTGTCATCGAAACAAATAACGCTTCGATCAATGACGACGGACCACAAAACACAAATTTAAACTAAATTATTCCTACGCCTAAAAATGGTTATTTATAATGTAGGCTATTTATAATTTATAATTATAATGTCCAAAATACAAGTCCTGATACACACCAGTATACAGCTTACATTGGGCCTTCTAAACCGTTTGTCCAAGCCGTGTGCACGTCCCTGATGACACTTACCAGAGGCCAAGTCATTTCACAAGAATTTTGTCATTCTGATGGTTGCAAATGTTCAAAAGTAGCTCCAAATATATTTCACTTGGATATCAAATGCAGAAGCCTAACTTAAATCATCAAAATGAGAGGAGAGGTCACCAAATAGCTACCAATCAACCTAATTTAGAGCTAGGTTAAGACGCCTGCGATTTTCAATCAAGTTCTGTTAAGGAATAAAATAATTTGATGTTCCTGTATAATTTAAAACCAACGTAACATTTTACACTTCACGTTAGTTAGGCTAAATGATACAATATTAATACCTAGTAGGTTAACACAATAATTAATTAGGCCTATTTTTTATTATTATTTTTTCAATACAGCGGATGTTTTAAAATCGTGTTTCTCGTGCAATTTTACGAGCAGATCTCCGGCCAGTGAGCGAAATGAATGTCTTGACTGAACATGCTCCATCCTCGTCACCAGTTATGGAGTGCATTGTCACAATGATTCATCCGACGGACTCGCATAAAATCCCCTAACCTACATGGACGTGTATGCGCATGTAAGCATCGTTTATAGGCTACATTCGAATCAGAGTGGGCTCTATTCAGGCATCCTCTGTCTTATTATTTTGCCAAAGGTAGACCATGGGGATCTCGCACTATCTAAAACTGGTGTGCAACTTAGGCCTGACAATAACTGCGTCTCTGCGCACCCTTGGCCTATACGCTGGTGACAAACGCCCCGTTCCGGTAGTTTGAATGTGGCTGGAAGATGGAGGGAAAGTGTCAATCAGAGACGCTTCATTGATCACGGACAATGCCGTTCGCAGGACTGGTCTGTTTCGAGAGCAATCAGTCACTCCGCATTAATTATCCCCGCGTCCCACAGTAGGGCAGCTCGCGCTGGCACATGGACAGTGTGTGTCTGTTTGTGTGTGCGTGAGTGAGTGAGTGAAAGAAAAAAAAAGTAAGAATGTGTGTAAGTGCGCGCGTGGGGAGAGGACATTGTGTGTGTGTGTGTGTGTGCCAGAAAGAAACAGACACTGAGGTTGTGTTCAGGTATAAATGTAGGCTATATGTATTTAGACGAGCCTGTATGCGATAAAGAGAGTGCATTTGCTTGTGTGTAAACGTGTGTTTGCATGGGCTGCTTGTGTGTGTGTGTGTGTTATCCGTACACCACTAAAAATGCACCCCACCCCCACCTTTCAAGTTGCGAAAAAGAGCCAATAAAAACCCAACAATAAAAGGGTCTTTCTTGTCACTAAATAAATTAAGTGCCGATATCTGCTACCTTTTTGTGTATTGCAGAACGGAATTCTTTATTGCCCCAATGTTATTGCTTTTTTCCAGCATTTTCTTTTTTTTTGACAGAAGGGTCGGTGGTAGGGAAGCACACACTCTGTAACACGTACTGTAGAGTTAGTTAACACAATGACTGTGCACTTTGTCATATTAAGAGCTTCTGCTTATGGGTCGTTTGCATACTTGATTTCTTCTGACTGAGGCGAACATTTCTGTTGAATCTGATTCACCGTGGCATTTTTCTTTCAGGACTGACCTTATTTCTCTCTCGTTATCTCTGTCTTTTTCCTTTCCTTTACAACAAGCCCCACTCCTAAAGGTTCATAAACAATTGATACATTAATGGAATGATTTATTGAATTGTAGATTATTAATTCCACCACATCGTGGAATGGTTTATCGTTTCATTAAAAAAGTTGCAGTAGGCCTAATGATCTTTTTCTTAGTAAGTCTATTGTCTCTCTCTCTCTCTTGTTTGTTTAGATGGCCTCAATGATCAGCCCTTTTTTATCTAAAATTTTAATAGACTATATGCAGACCCATATGTAAAATAGATAAAATACGAAGCATTAGGGTTTGTAATATAGCACATTAGAACTGTTCTCTCTATATTGGTAATCATTAGGCCTATGCTTTTTCCCCAAATATATTGAGCAAATATTTAAAACGTAATATTTTCTATAGCCAATAAAAGTAATGGTGGCTAAAGCTCGACGCCTCCCCTTATTTATTTATTAAAAATGGATACAAGATTGTAACAAAAAACGTCTTAACTCTTTAAACTTTCATGTTCTATACGTTTTTACAGTTCTTCTAATGGCTTATCTGAAGTTGCCATTAGTTTGTGTGATGGTGCTACAGAAGGTTTTGCTGGATGAAGTTTCATGGGTTGAATTTAAAGAGGTAATGAAGAAAGGAATAATTGCCGAGTATAAAAAACATAGAAGAACAAAGCCAAAACAGTACATACGTTTAACAATAGCTATTTCATATTTGTTGATTTTTTTTCTTCAGTTTATTGAAAGAATAAAAGGCGTTTGACAGGCAAAATATATTTATATTTTAATAATAATGCATTGTGGGCTAATACAAACAACAATAATAATGTAATAATTTCTGTTAATAATCATTTTCCAGTGCACTCACCCAGGTTTTGCAGAATTGGATTTGTACCGACTCCGAGAGAGAAAAAGAACGGGATATAATAGCTCGTTTTAGCGTTTAATTGTTAGTTTATATTTTACGGTTAGTTTATATAGCCTACTTACTGTTATGAAATATCCAGTCAAAGTTATAAGTCGCAGTCATTGTGAAGTTTTTGTTTGAATTTCATCGTAAAAAGACCTCAGTAGGCTATACGCACGCTCGTTTTGGTCGCTTTTGCCTTCATTTCAGCCTTCTCGTGTTTTAGTCTTTTAGATTCCATGTATTAGAATTGTCATGTTGCTGTTGAATTAAGCGATATTAATCCGAGAATCTATACTTTAAATTTAATACAACATGTAATTTCCCCCCTTTTAACGCATTCCCTTTGATTAAGTCACTCTTGACTCTCCTTTAGCTTTGGGGCCAACGAGGTTCGCCTAGGGGAGGCCTTGAAACCGCCCCTCCTTATCTCCTTTCATCATCCAGCTCTGGGCCGCCTTGAAACCGCAAGGCCAGTAATTGCTTTTTTCAGGCAGCCCAGTGCGGACTGGACAGCAGCCAATCAGAGCCTTGTTTACATTCTATGATTGACAGCGCTCTGGCAACACGCCAACCAATCAAACAATTTTAAGGACAAGGCCCAGGATTTTAACTCTTTGTTTGCCATTGCACCGTAGTTTGGGCTTTAAGTGATTTCCCATCCTGATGAGATCTGGGTTAAATTTGTTTCTTAACTCTTTAAACCTAGCGTGCAGTGACATGCTTTACATTGAATGATACTGTAGGCTACTTTCACAAATTGGTTAAAAAAGAAAGAGAGTTTATTTACGTTTGGCTAATGTTAAATTTCTCATTTTATTTTGTTCAGTTAGTTTGTATTATACTCCATGAGACACACCGGCTATCATTTAAAACAATCAATAGGCTATATAATGGCAACTAATAATTTTTCATGTTTGCAAGGCTTACTGTTCCGCTTGTTAAAAACTCAAATGTTTTGAATTGCGTTTCTTGTGTAGTTTTAAGTCATTTAAATAATGGCACTCTAGGCTACATAAGTAGTAACCATGTGGTCGTGCCTCACACTGAACTAGTCGCGAGACAGGAAAGCTCAAATAAAGCGCCCGCCGTTTTGTTTAGTTGATCCAGCTGACACGCCATTGGCTCAGAGCGCCACCCAATCGGAGCCACTGTTTATCCTGGGGCGCGCTGCACGAGCTTATTGACATGTAGGTATTAGACCAATGGGCGCGACTGCTCCCACAGTCACCTCCCCCTCTTCTCTTGAGTGGCACTAGCAGATTCAGGAAAGAGCCTCTGACTGCTTGTACGGGGCTCGATTCAGCAGAAGCTCTTACTACTACGGTGCATCTCCGAACTTCTGCACTGCACACGCACTGCAATCAGCAGACTCTAGGATGTAACCATTTCCAAATGTTTTTATTCTGCTTCTGCTCTCTTTTGCGTATTTTTTGTATTATGTTTTTTTTAAATCCATTTATTGTTTTGCAAGGAATAACTTACCAGTAAGTAATTCGTTTATATTGTATTTATATGCGTGCAATAATAAACATTTGCCTTCAAGAGCTGCTCTTACTTTTTGTTTTTTTAAAGAACATCTGGCGCTATACGAAATTATCGAGTTTGTGTCGCAGGGAGGTGAAAGAAAAAGATCCCTTTATTTTCATCCGACTCTGTTGCTTTGTTTGAGCAATGATGATAATGATAATAATAATCATTATCATTATAATAATAGAAGATTAGTGCAAGACTGAATTTCTGTTTGAATAAAGAAAGAATTTTATTTAGAGGGAAGACATTTAATGCAAAAATACAAGTGCGAATAATTATACACAATCTTAACAAACGACTAAATTCGACTTCCATATGCAAACAGCTATGCAATGGACGTGATGGCAGAAGAACATACGCGCTTTTACCATACACTTTACTTGTAGAATGAATAATGGCAGTTGTTTATTAAATTAAAACTGACCATTGGCCTGTTAACTAGCTAAATTTTAGTTTTCACGTGCTTTTATTCTATAGACATGTTTTATATTGAAATGCCATGATTCATAAAATTGTCTGGATTTTATTAGAGTTTAAAATGGCATTTCCTAACACTCAAAACCTTCTTTAGGAAACCTGTTCTTTCATGTGCTCCTCCTCACCTCCCATCCGTCCTCCGAGCCAAGTCTAATAGATCTCAGATCCCAATAAACGTTAAAAGTTCGGCTTCAGTTAATAGTGGGAGGTTGCTGCGTTCAAATAGGCCACTTCGTGCTTTAAAATTTCTGCCCAATTTCTCTTCATGATGTTGCAGAAATGATACATGTTTGCTAAAAATGTCCTTTGTCATGGTGCACTACATTTAATTCTGTGCCTCAGTGAGCTCATTCTTTGGGTTATTTAGCGAATGCTCGTTATTTGAGGAAAATTTTCTTAAATTGATGCTTAATGTTGTGCACATCAATTCACTCACTCAACTTATCTCTTTTCAGTTTTTATGTTTTTAATGAAAGTAGTATTGCTACAGCAATATGGCACTGCAACCATCCTCACACTCAAAACTGGGAACTTCCAACGTTGTAAGGCCTCATTCAGCAAAACGCTGAAACATCCAACAGACGTTCAACGTTCTGAGCGTCAAATATCTGAAGATACGAGCTAAGTGAGATAAGGAGAGCACCATTCGCGCGAGCCTTTGTAATTCTGTTGAGCAGACTTTCTAATTATTGACTTTCAATGTTTAATATGTGGCAAAAGTACTTTATGCAAGCATGCTATGAGGATGTTTTGAAACAAATCTCGCTCATTAATTATACCCCATGACAATTCTCTCAATGCACCATTTTGCCATGACAAGACTCCATCTGCAACAGCGTAAGATGTTGCTTTTACCCGTGATTTAGGAAACTAAAGGACTATAGAGCCAGAGGTGAAATATAGACGCCATCATCCATGTGCTGTTACCCCATATACAAAGGTTACAGAAAGCCTGGGTCAGACGAACAAAGCAGTTTAATTATGTGGAATGACTGAGAAAAATTGACGAAGAAATTACATTTATAGTTTGATGCATTCAATAATTAACCGTTTGCAATGGAAGCAGTCATACCAAACGTCAGCGATTTATAGATTTTCTTAATTTTTTTTCATCTTGTCTTGTGAAAGACAGAACGACTGGTTTAGCTTTGTCCATTTTATATATTTGTTTGCTTAAGACGTCCTTCGTTTTCATATGCGTAAGAATTCTGTAAAAAATGTATTGATCTTGGCATCTCTCTGAATGGTATATAGCCTGCAGCGAGTCTTCTGTGTGAAAGTGGAGGTGTGCTGCAAGCTCGCTCAATTGTGGTGAGATGAGAGAGACGAGCGAAGAATTTGTAGTTTAGGCAGCAGTCGCAGCAATGGACGTACACTCCTGGTGTTTCCAATGAAGGATTACCATTACACTTCTGAAGGATACTAACATGATACGATCTTGTGGATTTGCATCACTCATTCGTGTTACTGGTTTGTAATTGAAACTACATTTTATGATTTTTGTGTTGCAGAAAACATGACTTTTTTGGCCGTCAGAGCCAAAACTGTGCTGAATGCAAGACCTAACCGAAACTCTTAACGGAATTATAACATCTGGGCGGCGTTTGGTTCGGTTCTCGTGGTTTCCCGCTCTGGATTTCGGATTTAACGTTTTTTTATCGGGATGGAAGGCCGGGATTTCGCTCCTCCGCCGCACCTTTTAGCAGAGCGAGGCGCGCTGGTTCACAGAGCCGCCTCGAGGATCACTCATGCCGGGCACACGACAGTGCAGCATCCCGGTCACTTTCAGCCTGGGAAATATTACACCTCACATATAGCGATGCCTCCACATTCAAGTAAGTGCTTGTGATCCCCTGTTGATAAGTGAATGCTTTTAAAACATATATTTTTTTTTAGCAGAATTAAATTGCCTAACTTCAGAAAAGCGCGTTGACTTGTACTACTTTTTATTGGGAAATTAAGGTCTTTTTGGAAATAAACAATTACGGACTCAGTGTAGTCACATCTGACAGAATTAAAGTGTTTTATTGAACAGTTTACTCGCATAATGTCTGTCATGAGCTGCGAAACGCTGGTCGTTTCTAGTTGATAGCAGTTCGCATCATAAGAAAGCGGACAAGAAAATTACCTTCAACCTTAACAGAAGTTATAGCTATAGCCTATGGTAAAATTGAATTTATGTTTGTTAATTTTTTATGATGATTTCATTAATATAGTGTTTTGTTAATAACGAACTGTTACTTTGCTGGATTGCCCTCTTTGTTTCGCGCTCATACAGACATCTAGTTTTCTTTTGACAAAACAAGTTGTTTGGTTATATCTATTCTACAAAGCCCCATGATTTTATGTTAATTATTAGGGTGCATCTTTGAGTGGTTTGGTGCTACAGCCGCTTTAAGTTAATAACACAAGGTTTGGTGTGTGTGTATGTGTGAGTGTGTCTGCTCTGTGGTTCGAGAAGTCTCCCAGATTAGGGTCACTCTGTGTGTATGCGTATGTGTGTGTGCTAAAAGAGGCGTCTGTAATACCAGAAAATCCGGTTTCTATGTTGAGCGGTGATGTGACGGGGTGCGAATGAGTTGACAGTGCATGCATTAGATTTAACAAGTGTCTCCAGCATTCAGTGTACCTTTGGGATAGAGGTACACTTTGCATTTTGATTATTAATGAGAAATAAGTTCGTAGGCTATATGAATGCGTCAGTCTGTGAATGCTTCTTTTGTCAGTAATCACTGAGAAAATCAGATGTAGCCTATACATAATTCCATAATTTATCATTTCATAGTCTATATAGGCCTAACTTTTCATATTGTTGTTGAGATAGACTCCGTTTTGACTGACGTGTTGTTTTTAAGAATGTGCTACGCAGTTTAATAGTTCTAAACAATTATTGAAACAAATAAATTCCCGTTGGTGTAGTTTAAGTGTGCTTAAATATAGGCCAATATATATTTTTGTTTAGTTTTATATCTCTTAAAATGTAAAATTTTTGTTTTATCACATTATATATTTTTCGCATGTTATTGGGTGTGTTATTTCAGCATTTAAAATTGAGTTAATTTAAAGTGTATTTCGATTTGGGGTTTGCTATTCTTTAGACTCATATTAAATATGTTCATTCGAATTCGCACTGTGCTCAGCCCAGCTGACGTATTTTCAGCCGAATTCGAAATCGACTCATAACCTTCTCCGTGCTGTAGAATGAAATTTCAGAAGCGAGATCTATCACAGCGCGCGCTGACCCTGATGGTCCCCGGCCCACGGTGAATGCGCGCGGGTACTGACGGGGTCTTTAGCGGCTGTCTTTCTCCCCGGCCTCCCGCTGCATACGCTCGCACTGCCTTCTTAAAAGTCATTTTTATTTGGTCCTTACACAAATAACTTCGTCCTAATACCCCACACAGAGACAAACAACGAAAGTCCACAAGGCAAACTCTATAAAAAAAAATACAGCCTCTTTTACGATAGCTGCTTTCGAGAAAATGTAGCCTGTCGTTATTTTTCATCTCTAATGTATTGAATCGGTTCATTGTCTCTTTCTTCGACGACTGTCGTCGAGCTGAATGCATTTTAAAAGCCGAACCCCCGGTAGATTGATGGATTTTGTTGTGCTGCTCAGGTCTCGCGTGCACATCAAATGCTGCTCTGGCAGTGCGCGCGGATAATGTGTACAGTAGGATCTCCTTTTCTCCCCCCCCCCCCCCCTCTCTCCCTCTCTTTCTTTTCTTTCCTCCATATCCTCAGCAGATGTCTTTAACGTCTGCCTCAAGGCGGACGCCAGCTCATGCCATACAGGTGCATCATTTACTTGTAGGCTATGTGTGTCTGTGTGTATGAGTATGTGTGTGCGCTCGTATCAAATTCTTGTTCTTCCGCTGTGGCTTTTTTAATCAACACAGGTGTCTTTTCTGCTCATACAGAATAGGTAGTAAATTGAAGTATAAGATGATATGTGTATTATTTTACATCATATACTGGGACAAACATCATATACTGGGTTATTTATTATTTATTAAGTTTTAGATATTTCCCTTTTTGTTTGAATGGAATGTAACTAATATATATATATATATTAGACCCCATATATATATATATATATATAAAGCATATGTTCCTCCCTTTTGTATGTATTATTACATTTTCTCTTCTTCATTTATCAATTATTTAATACATATTCCCTTTAGATTAGGGAATTTAGATTATTTCAGACACTCACACTCACATAGAAAGTGAAATCCATTGAGTGTAGACATGCAGCATGGGAGGAATGTGTAAAAGTCCCTCAATGTTTGTGAAATTAAGTATGCATTCTGGTATACTCTTTTAGCCAGAGCTACCATTTTCTAACTGTTTAAGTTGGACAAATACTGATAGATTGGTAGATTGATTAAGAGAGAGAATCATTTAATTATTCTCAGATGGGACAAACACCAAACCCGCAGTTCAATTAGGTGGCACTCTGTCTGTCTGTCACGGCCATTGTTCGCCCTCACCCTCGGTGTTTCAGAGAGTTATTTTGTAGCTTTGTGCTGTAGCAGTCATGTTTCTGCAAAAGCAGTGGTCTGCCCTGTCAAACCTTGGTCGGCCTTCTTTCATATCACTTCTTCCTCTCTCGCTTCTGTGTGCCCTGAGTCCTGATTTAACAATGCTGTCTGCGCTGTTGTTGATCCTAACCTGTCTCACCCTCCCCGTCCACTCGTTCCTCTGCGGTGCAGCCCTGTTCCGCACAGAGGTACTGCTGCCCCCGGGCCATTCGCCTTTGATAGGGCTTGTAGTTTAAATTAGTTGCTTTCCCTTGGATCTAGTTATCTCTTTTTCTTTCTCTCTCACTTTTACCTGTCTGTCTCTGCATCATCTCTGAATTATAGCTAGGATCAGTTTGGGCCTAAATGCTAAATGAATTAGGTCATTTCGGGAATACCCCTAACCTGACTTCTGATTTGGATTGAACGTTTAGTTTGATTCCATCTTCATCCTGCACTTCCGTAATGGCATGCGTTTCTTCCGCTTCTCCAAAATAGGGAGGACGAGTGAAAGTGACTAAAAGAGAGAGAGGGAGACGAGGAAAAAGAGTGGCTGAATGTTTCCACCTGGTTGGTAATCTGGCCCAATTACCTCTGCTTGGTAGCACAGAGCCTGGCGTGTTCCATCGCCACTCACTATGCCTGCCAGCTGAGTGCTGTGAGCGAGTGTACGGCACTCTATGTGTGTGTGTGTGAGATTCAGCAGAGCTTCGTTGGCAGAAGCGACATCGTTTCCCCCTCCCCTCCACCCCACGGTCTCTTCTTTCACTGTTTGATGTGCCTCAGTAGGCCGAGAGAGTCCCAACGCCCTGGCCCGACTGCACCCATCACCGCTGCCCCTCAAACAATGCATCTGCACGTCATCAATGCCGGCAGAAAATCATTTATTAATATTTGATACGTACACCTTCTTATGTACACCTATAAAAAATGTATTACCTGCTGCAGCACCCTGGAATATCATCACTTTCAATGTCTGTGACTATTGATCAGGACTGTGTTTCCCAAAAGCACAGCTGTGCCGTGAACTTCATGAGGGCCAATATGGCGCTTTCCAAAACGTTGAAGCCTGCATTCATATTAAAAGGATAGTTCACGCAGTAAATAATCTGTCATTATTTAGGCCTACTCACCTTTATGTCATTCCAAATTTGTTTGACTTTCTTTTTTCTGTTGAACACAGAAAAATATATTTAGAAAAATGTCTGTTTTTTTTGGACATACCGTATATAATTAAAATCAATGGGGTCTAATTTTGTTTTGCCCCTCGCTTTCATTTTATGGATAAAAAAAAAAAGAGTTGTTCAAAATATCTTGTTTTGTATTCCACAGAAGAAAAACATGAGGATGAAAAATTGATTATGGAATTAAAATGTTAAAACACTGGATATGTAACTAGATTTGGTGTACTTACTCAAACGAATGCGATTGTTTTATGCTGACAAGACGTTTACAAACAGTTTGCTATAGATTTAATGCAAATCAGGAGGGTTTAAATGAGGAAGTGAGAATAAATGACACTCTTCCTGCATGCATGGCAACTCAGACATGCATATGCACCTATTACACACCTGACATATGATACGGTGTTTTCACACCAAATCTGAAAATTGTCGCTCTTCCGACTTGGATTTGTGCAACTGATACTTGAGAACTTGAAATGCTCACTGGGAGGGCTTGTAATATGCACACAGACACAATCGCACACAAACACACATAAGCTAACTTTAATAACGGATCCAAGCAAATAAGGGTCAACACACACACACACACACACACACACTTCAACTTTTAAACCCTGGGTTCATCTGCTGTGCATTGGATCAGCACAACAATGAGGCAGTACTCTGGGGCGCCATGAGCTACAGAGCTCATTTATACAGCTGTCAGACTCCCTCCCTCCCTCTTTCTTTCTTTCTTTCTTTCTTTCTTTCTTTCTTTCTTTCTTTCTTTCTTTCTTTCTTTCTTTCTTTCTTTCTTTCTTTCTTTCTTTCTTTCTTTCTTTCTCTCTCTCTCTCTCTCTCTCTCTCTCTCTCTCTCTCTCTCTCTCTCTCTCTCTCTCTCTCTCTCCCTCTCCCTCCCTCCCTCCCTCCCTCCTCTTCCTACTCTGTTTCCTACTGGCTCACATTTTCACAAGAAAACAGCCCCCCTGACTCGTCAACATTGTTGTTTGGATTTCATCAGTTTAACACCCAGCATTTTTTTTCTTTTCCATTTTATTATTGTTTTGTTTAGCATGTATGTGATTCTTTCAGCTATCTCACTTATTTTGACACATTTCCTTAAGGGGGTTACACGTTTCTTCTCTGAAATTTGTAAGGGGTTTCTTTAGCGGTTTGAAAATTAGTTTATACTGCAGATTAAAATGCAGTGTATGTTCTGGTTAATTTCGCACGAATCAGCAATGTTTAAGTGTCTAATGTTCATGTGAATGGTTATAAATAATATCTCAACTGAATCTAAATCAAGGCTGAACAATTTTTCTGCTAGTCTAGTTGGGCCAATATATCAGATTTTACTTGCCATGCCAACAATTCCACTGGCCTATTATTTTATTTTAAGTTTTATTTGACTTTTGTCTAGAAATTTACATTTATATATTTTATATATTGTTATAGTTTTATCGTTTATTTGTATAAGTATTAGAAAATATACTAATATGCAACAAACAATTTATTATGTCTGAAATATATATATATATATATATATATATATATATATATATATATATATATATATATATAGGAAAAGGGAATGAATGAAGGATAGAATGATAAAACAAATAAAAAGAAAAAAGGATGATTGAATAAAAGGAAAACAAAATTCAGAAAGGAATTGGAATAAAGGAACGCGAGAAAGGAAAAAGCAATATATATATATTTGTTTTTTACAAAACGTTTTTTATAAGTATCTGAAAAAAACCTTCACATAAACACTGACCCGGGCCAGGAGACTATCTCTTTTGTTGAACCCTGTCAAATTACCGTTTTTGTACAGGGTTTGAGCAGAATGCGTTCTTTCTTTCATGTGTACGTGTGTGCGCTTGCATGCTGCTTGCTACATCCTGTGAGCTACTTTTCATTGTGACACCTCGACTGATGGACTCCACCACACATATTATAACCATGTGGGGAATCTGTCTCTCCTCCCGCACTCTTTCCCTCGCATTGTCTCTTGCACCGCTGTCATTATTAAGTCCAAACTTTGACTAGGCCTGCAGCCAGCTTTTGTAAATGAGAAACAATTTTGGGATTTGGCTTAGAAAATAAAAGCCCTCCACATTGGCTTTGATGTCTGATAGTAGAGAGAAATGACATTTTAAATAGGCTGCAAAAACAAAACCTTGAAAGTGCTTCCATTTCTGTGGTGAGGATGTGTGATTGGACAAGGAAACTAGTGACAGTCCTGACTGTGTGCTTGGAGGAACTGGGAAATCCACTTCCCTTTTTTTTTGGAATGTGTGTGTTCTGAATCATGCTGTATAATTTCTGTGTTTGTGCATGTGTGTGCATACAGTGATCAATAATCGATCTGTCTGTGTGTCCTCCTCGCCAAGGTCAGATCGTCCCGCCTGGGCACACACAATTGCACACATAATTTCACAGTTGTGCTGAGCTCACCACCATCAGATACTGAGATGATATCAGACAATATCATCAAGGATTTTATGCTGCTATGGCATCTGACACCTGTATGTACCAGGTGTGCGCAAACACACACACACTGTTTTTTATGGGGACTTCCCATTGAAATAATCATTTTTATTCTGTACAAAATGTATTCTATCCCCTTACCTACCCCTACCCCTAAACCTTCCCATCACAGTAAACTTTCAGCATTTTTACATTTTCAAAAAAACATCACTTAGTATGATTTATAAGCTGACTTCCTCATAGGGACCAAAAATGTGCCCACAAGGATTTTGGATTTTGCCATCTTTTTGGGGACATTTTGTTCCCTCCCATTTGTTCTCCCCAGTCAAGATCCAAGCAGAATCCGACTACCGTAACTTATTCATGCAGTTATCGTTTAGTTTAGTTTTTAATGCTTGTCACCATTTTGCATTATTAAACACATTTTTTCTAATGATGCTTATGACTATTATTAAAGGCACAATGTAAATTTCGATATTTGGGTATCTTGAGCAGTATGTGATCATGCGAGGGTGGGATACCACACACCAAGACGAGCGCTCCAAATGTATGCAGAGCCTTCATTAAATATACATAAAGCATGCTTTTTAAGGACACGTCGCTTCCCCACCAGTAAAGGAAAAAAAGCACAAAACAAAGATTAGCATCAGGAATTCAATATTAATCAGTCTCGAGGGACACACACACGCTCTCTCTCTCTTTCTCTCTCTCTCTCTCTGTTTTCTTCTCTTTCTCCTCTCTCTCGTTATAGCGAAGGCTTTAATTCGAGAGGGACTTGTTGCTTTTGAGCCACATGTCTGAATATTTTCATGTTCTCTGATTAAAACAAAACTCTGGTTGACGCGTCGCCTTTGTCTTTGGCCCGTTCTTTGATTGCTTGTTGAGTTTTCCTTGCTCACTTTCATCCCTCCCTAATCGTCTTCCTGAATCTTTTTGTTTGCATTATTATTATTATTTTTTTTTCAATTTTTAGGCAAGAACTTGCTTGTTTTTTTCTTCTCTGTCTCGCTCTCTCTCTGCCTGTCTCTCTCTGGTTCTGATTAGCGTTTCTCAGACTCAGCAGGAGGTTGGCTAGCTGTGGGGGAAGACAGTGCCGTGACCACCGTGACCACACAGTCATGCCTGAACACGGAGCCAGCCTTCCATGCATCCCATAATAGCCCCTGTTCTATTTCTGGACTCTGGCCTTGCCATTTCTACCCAGAATGCACAGAAAAATGAAGCCTTATTTGACCACATGAATTCTCAGCTTCACTCCTCCCACAAGTACAATTCTGCGAAGCGAACAACATGTCAAAACATGTGGGTTTCATTCCAATAATCTAAAAGAGTCCTACTTCTCCACACCACCTTGGCCCCCAAAATGCACCGATTTAACAATAAACTGCTTAAACGAGCATGGCTTGGCTGGCGTGCTTTGTTGTGTATGAGCTGATCTGTGGTCAGGTGTACTGTGTGGTCATAGCCAGCTGAATTAGGACACAAACCTGCTCAGCAGCTATCAGCATGGCAACATAATGACTGTGATTTGGATTGAAGAGGAATGCATGACTGCATACAGACGGGCTGTTGACAAGGGAAAGTGGCATGTCAGTGTGTGGATGTGTGTGTGTGTGTGTGTGTGGGTGAAAGTCTATAGATGCATGTGTATGAGCCTACCCTTATTATCGCTCTTTTCCCATAAACAGATCACTAGCTTTAAAAACATATCGGCTAACGTCAGTACGCTTGTTTATTTAACTGCTTAATTACCCCCACGCACACACATATACGTGGGTATTGGTTGCCTGGTGATAATAGCTCTGGGTTGGTGACCCAAACAGGTGTGATCCCAGATAGGGGTGACCCACGAACTGTGTGTTACTGAGAATCATGGTGCCCTTGGGCAGGGGGGTTAACCTGTGCAGCTCCAGGGGATTCTCCCTGTAATTAAAGTACTGTAAACTGTCTGCTTAGTGACAAGTAACCAGTTATACAGCTAGTTTCTTTATGTAATATGTTTTTTTATTTCTTTGTGTAATAAGATGATGCAGCTTATGGGGTTGCCGCACATGAGAGTGTGCACTGTTATACGTCTCTCCTGAGTCAGAGTTTGCTGGGGAGCAGAATGAGACTTGAGGCTGCTGGTAATCCCTCTCTGGGCTCTGAGTTTCTGAGCTTCGCTCTCTCGCTGATTCTAGCTGGTTAGAGGGGGATTAGAGGACTGCATCATTCACTGGACCCCAGAATAGAAGTATGGGTGAGGGTGAAAAGAAGGGAAAATGAAAGAAGGAAGGACGGAAGGAAGAATTTAAGGAAGGGGAAAGAAAGAATGGGAAAAGAGTGAGAAAGCAAAAAATGAATGAAAATAATTAGGAAAGGTGAAGCAAAGGGAAAAAGGGAGTAAGAAAAAAAGGAAAAAAATGACAAAGGAAGGTAAGAAGGAAGGAAAAGGTGTAAAATGTAAAATTCAGAAAGGAATTAGAAGGAAGGAAAGAAAGAAAGAAAGAAAGAAAGAAAGAAAGAAAGAAAGAAAGAAAGAAATAAAGAAAGAAAGAAAGAAAGAAAGAAAGAAAGAAAGGAAAAAGGAAGAAAGAAAGAAAATTATTAGTAAAGGTGGGGCAAAGAAAAGAAGAATTGACAGAAAGAAAGAAAAAGGGAAGTAAAGAATGAAAATGAGAAGACAAACAAAGAAACATGGAAAGGGAAGAAATTAAGGGGAGAAGAAAAGAAAAGTAGGAAAAAAGGAGGGGAATAGGTAGAAGAATGGAAGGAAGGAAGGAAGGAAGGAAGGAGGAAAAAAGGAAAGAATATAAGAATGAAAAGAAATGGTTAGGAAAGGTGGAGGAGAGAAAGGAAAAATAGACAGAAAGAAAGAAAAAGAACAGTGAGAAAAGAATAGAAAAGGGAAGGAGGGAGGGAGAAAAGATAAGTAGGATGGAAAGGTAGGAAAATGAAAAGAACAGAAATTAAGGAAATTATGTGGAAAGAAAGAAAGAATAAAGGAAATAAAGAATGGATGAGAAGGAAAGAAGCAAGAATAAATAGGAAAAAAGGATAGATGGACAGACAGGACAGAAGGAAGGAAATGAGGAGGAAAGTAAGAAAGTAAGCAGGTGATATATGTGTGTGTGTGTGTGTGTGTGTGTGTGTGTTCTCTCCACTATGGTTTATGCTTGAGCGAGAGTGCTGATGTCATATAGACACTACCAAGATTAAAGTGCTGCACCCGCTGTCTGGGTGTAAACACTGCCGGCACATTAAACACTGCAGAGAGAGACACAGGGAAACATGTAAATGAAAGACAGTGACAGAAAAAGACAGAAAGAGAGAGAGAGAGAACAAGAATGAGAAGCAGAAAGTGCACAGTGTGGGGAAACAAAGAAAGGGCAAGCTTGAGATACAGGAAAAAACGAAAGGCATGTGCGATTAATGAAAGGGAAAGTTGTGTAATGACTCTCTTAAGGGCTCACGGCAATGACATCATCAGCAGTGTATTCCTTAATGCAGGAGCTCTGAGTCTTTATTTGCATCGTGTACTACAGCACTGTACGTGTGAGATGCGCTCACCATGTAACTCTGCAACAAGAGCCACACTACGCAATAGATTATGGGCTTCATCACGCATATTTTGATCTGAAAATTCTTGTATTCCTGTTTTTGTCCTTCAAATCAACATCCTGCATCTGATTATAGAGGAAATAAGCAGTTCTCGGAGCAGGCGGAAATCAGGACAAAATAAAACAGCCACATAAATAATTTGCCTACACTTTTAGCGAATGTGTGTGATGTTTGCAACGATAAGGAAAATACTCCTCATCATTGTTGGTATCTCTTTAAAGCAGGAGACTCAATTTGCTCTTCGTTTAATCGCATTGCTGTCTAGAAGAAACGAATGAGATTTTAAACAGATCTCATTTGTGATTTTTCTTTCCTACAGGTCATTATGGACAACATTTTCAACCTTGTCTATGCTTTTACGCGTTCTTATACATGTACATGAACCTGTGAACAGTTTCTGTTAGTGTGTGTCTGTCTGAGTGTATGCGTGTGACGCTGGCTCCAGTCGTCAGCGGTTATCAAAGGCCTTGCGGGTGCTGTGTTGTCTCTCTGGCTTTACGCTCGTTCCCTCAGCACGTCTGGTTGGGCAGGCCTGTCCTCTATCATGCCTGCCAGATAGTGGCTCCTCTGTGCTGAGCTTTGTTTGGAGGTCAGGAGCCTTACACACAGCTGTGGACACAACACAGAGGCAGTCAAAGTCCCACAGTCCTCCCCTATCATCTCCCCCTCGCACACACACACAAATACGTTCAGGACATGGAGCCGGTCCAGCCTGATGAAAGAGGGAAAGATGTGAGGCGTGAATCGAGGCTATAGTGATTCCACATCTCGGGTGCCAGAAACGCTGCTCCTCTCGCTCCTTGACGGATGTCTAAGGATAGAACGAGTGCCGGATTTTATGAAAGTTAGTGATTCAGATCTTTTTAATGATTTAAAGGCTCTTCATTGCTTGGCTCCTCTCGGTGGGGCAGAAGAGTTTTGCGTCCAGCTGTAAGAGTGAGTAGACAAACACGATGAGGCGGCCCAATGTTATGTTGCCACTGTAAGGCATTCAATCAGCCTTTAATTCTCTTAATAGCCGAGAGACCGGCCTATGATTACACGTTGGCTGATATACACTTCCCTTTGGCTCCGATTTAGCTTTCCGTGTGACTGCAAGTTGTATTTATTTTTCACTCACTTCATGCTCGTTTCGCTTTGCTCTTTCTCTGTCACTTCCGACTGTTAGTCGGATACTCCGTTTAAAGGTGCTGTTTTGCTAAAATCCACCTTGTTTCTAACTTCATTCTCACATTCTTCTTCCAAAACCCAAACCTGCTAAATGATTTCCAGGCAGAAATGATTCTGGTTGGCTAAAAAGGGCTTCTTTTCAGCCTACACTGTAAAAAAAAAAAACGTTAAATTTACAGGAAAACCCTGGCAGCTGTGGTTACCAGAGTTTTCCTGTTAAAAATACGGTAGCAACGTTTTAGGTTTTACAACTTTTAACCGTATATTATTTTACAGCGATAAACCGTATTTCATTATCTGATATAATGTTAATATACTGACTTTTTGAAGTATTAATATCTGTTTTTTTCCATTGTAATACACTGACAGCCAACAATCACAGCAGTGATGAGAGTCAAATAGTCAACCAAAGCTCATCTTAAACAGCTCATCCACAAGAGAGTTAACACTAATTTACAGAAGCTGCACAGTGTCATTCACACAAACATTAAACACCATCATGGTAACATGTTGAAATTTAAAAAATGCAATAAGCATTAATTTAACAACACTAAATGTAACATAAAACCCTAATGTGCATAACTGATTAGAAAAAAACTAAGAAAATTATGAAGAAACAGTGATTTAAAAACAAAATACATCAAATGTGAAGTGTCACGCAGGGAATTGTGGGAATGTCAATTTACATTTTTTCACTGTAAATTATACAATGACTTGTTCTTTTTCACTTCCAAAAACTGTAAATTTAACGGTATTTTACAGTAAAATTTAATTAAATGTACCATTATATATATCACAGTTATTTACCGTATATAATAAGGAAACTTTCTGTTAACCAATTAACAGTTTTTCACTGTAGCATTTTTACAGTGTTTTACCGTTAAAATCACGATCATTTTTTACAGTGTAGGACTGTCACAGAGATCGCTTTTTGGACACATATTTCAGTGAAATCTGACAGGTAATCACATTTTATGCGTCGTATTACAAATATTGCTTACAGCGCCTTCAATACACTCTCGGCCTCATACTAATATTTGTGCAGACAAACACACCTTTGTACAGCAGCCTTGATCCTTAACATACAATCTGCAAAAGTGATTCAGCTTGCTTTATAGTCACACAATCACTCCCCTCTGAATATTACTAGCATTATTTCTGCTTATGCCTTTCACTTCTTTTCTCGTCCATCGGCCTTTATTTTTCAGTTCGTCTCTCCTTGAGTTGTCGCTCTTTAATACCCTTTCAATAACTCTTTATCCTCTTTGTGGAGTATTGGTAAGAGCCGCAATGCCAGGTTCAGACTACATGGTATTTCTGTTTGTTACGACAGTCACTGTGTCAGATGATTTTGACTCCTTAATTCTTATTGTGTCGTGGACAAGGCACATGTCAGACGTTGCTTCCCGATCAATCATCGCTTGCCGTCTTTAACAACGTACGTGATGACATTGTACTAGCTTAATGCTAATTCCAGTACTCTCACATGGTTGCTGAAGCGCCTCCGATATTGTCACCAGCATTTATCTTTTTTCACTCCGTCGTGGTGGTCCCTTGAGAAAACATTATAAAGGCAGTAGTATTGTTGCCATATCTCCACAAACCTTTCCTCCATTGCATAGCCTAATTCCACGTAGCAGCACAGATAACGTTACATCGTCTCTCTTTCGTTTTGCCATTTTGAAAGCTGTGTACGGAAGAGCTTCTGTGCTCCTATTGGTCAATGTTACAGATTTCTTGCGTCCTGACGCCCATTGTCATTTACAAATCCCCATGACACCCTACGTCACATGGATCATGACAAAATTGGTAGTCTGAACCGGCGTAAGTCAAGAAATGAACATAAATGATTATAATAGGAGCAATCTAGTTTTGTTTTTGTTTTGTTTTGTTGTGCGGAAAATCCCATTTGTGCTATTCGTTGCAGTTCTTGGTTCATGTGCATTTACATCAGATGGACGTGTCTAAAAAATCTGAAGAAAACGTGTCCTGTCTCTCCAGAGTGTAGAGTGCTGCTTCTACAGTCAAGTTTCTGACACTGTTAACATGTTTGTGTATAGTTGATTGTTTTTATCTTTAATTATTGAGTTTTCATGATCAATTCAAGTGTAGATGTGGGGTTAGAGAGAGAAAGAGTTAAATGCTCAGCTGTTGAGGGTCATAAAAAAGAGTCTCACACTGGCTGCTTCTCTGGTGGTTTTCCATGAGGTTACTGAACCCAGAGTCTTTACTACTGCCTCTATTATACAACAGGAAAATGCAAGGGTTAGGATGAGGTCAGTAAATCAGCCATGTTTACTCTTATATGTTTTTTGCTGTGTGTGATTGTCCAGGAGTGGAAGGACTGTCTGCAGGTGGCTTATTCAGGTTCTCCTGCAGATCTCTTTGAGCTGAGCTCACCCTTGCTTCTAATGAATCTTACAGTTAGTTTGTTTTGAGGGAAAATTCGCCTCTATAGCGCTTAGTTGGACCCACACAGCCTCATCTTTCCTGCTGTGTGTTTGCTCAAGGTTAGAACGCTACAATACTACTCCAATCTTCTCATTTTCAAAAGCGTTTAACCTCAGCTTCTGCAGTACAAAAAAAAGACATGGTTACTCATCGAGTTTGAAACAGTAGTTATTAACACCTGAAGATTTCCTCTAAATGGACCAGTTTCCTCAAAAGACTTTTAAAATGAAAGAAAAAATTAATGCAAAACAGGAAGTGCACGCTCATGTGAGGAAGTTAGCAGAAGAAGCATTCCCTTGTGTTTCCCTGGTGACGAGTCACACGGACCGAGGAAGAGGAGGCAGAGTTTGATTTTAGTCTGTGGCCATCGCTTCTACAACAGTTCAAACACGTCTGTGGCCTCCAGGTCAGATCGAGAGGAAGTCTATTTTCCTGCCGTTCACTCTCTCTCCATTTTGGAGCCATGACAGAAGAAAATGAAACGCATTTATCTTGTGTTTTCCTCTTCTCACAACCCTTCATGTGTCCTTCCTTCTGCTTTTATTTGTCGAACACACACGTACACAAACCCCCGGAACGGTGCGCCCATGCAGCGCCGTCGATATTCAGAAGGGCCCTGAATGGATGGCTGGCATTTGCATGCATTGATTGAGTGCATGTTTGCCCAATATTTCAGCACAGCTGATGGCTTTATTAGACACATTGATTTAGAAGGCAGATAGATGGAGGTGGACGACAGGGAGGGGAATGAACAGAAGGGAATAAAGGAGGAATGAAGGGGGAAAGGGAGAGGGAGAGAACATTGTGACACACACTGGAAAATTGAGCAGTTTGCTTTGCTTTTCTCTGTGTCTGTCAAACTAGAAAAAATAAGTCACAAATAATAATAAATTCCTTACAAAATTAATAGTACATAATAAATGGATTTTGTATGGAATCAAGAGGTCAAACTGTGATGTCCTCTATTGGTCCAATGTCCTTGTTTGAACTTGTTTCGTTTTTTATTTCATTTATATTATTTTGTTACATCTAGCCTACTTATCCTTGTCCATTACCCATGGTCTATCCTTTCATGAACATTCATAAAAAGTTCAATATCACCTGCATTAATTGTGAGATTTGGTTACAAGAAGCCTGATACATAAATGGCTTTTCATACTGTTTTCAAACATTTTGTTAAACGATTGAAGATAAGAAGATGAAAATAAGAAGATGTGGAAGAGAGGAAGCTAGAGTGAGAGGTCGCTTTAGACAGTGAGAATTGTGTGACCTGCGTGTGTGTGTGTGTGTGTGTCCTGAAAGAGTCTGATTAGGAGGACAGTGTTGGGTTGTCAGAGGAAGCGGTGGCCTTACGTGGGAACTCTCACCTTTTCACTGACTGCACTCAACATTAGCCTGACCCTTCCTAACCACTGCGCAGTGCGCACACACACGACACACACACGCACAATGAAGCATGAACACAGAATGATCAGGGGTGGGGATCACACCACAGACTGCTGTGCTGACTGCTCTCTCTCTCTCTCTCTCTCTCTCTCTCTCTCTCTCTCTCACTCTCTCTCTTTCTCTCTCTCTCACTCACAATGCAATTAAATGTGCCCCAAATCAGTTTTTCCCCCTCACATGTGACAGATCTGACACAGACTGTCTGAACAGCAAAAACCACATTCATGGTTCCTACACTTTCTATGACCTTTTCAGTTATTCATGATTACTAGTTTAGAACTTTTTCGTATTTTTTTTACCAACTTTTTTATTTTTATTAGTATTTTTAAACCAGATATTTCATTATTATTATTATTATTATTATTATTAGGTAGTTATTTGGACAGGATTTCCACTTGTATGAGGTAGAAATATTTAAAACCAATAATTTTAAAGAGTTATTCATTTAGTGTACAAATATCTCCAATAAACGTACTGAATGATGTTTCATGTTTTCAAATTCTAATATACAAAAAATCAAAAAGAGCAATATTTTGCCAGTTTTAGAGCAGAGCAAAACTAGGAAAATTAATACATTAAAAAATATCTATTTTAAAATATATAATTTAAAAAAAATCTATATCTATTAAATCTATTAAAATCTATTAAACCCCCCCCCCCATCCCCCCCCCCCCCCCCCCCCCCCCCCACGCGCAATAATCTTTAAGATTTTACTACATTTTATGACTTTTCTAGAACATGGAAAGCTATTTTATTTAAATAAGTTATTTAGCTTTTTGTAAAAAAGTAGGTAGTATATTAGCAATTAAGAAAGCAAGTAAATGAGTGTTTCACACAATGTTTTATGTTTTGAAAGATGTCTTGCTCAACAAGTCTGCATTTATTTGATCAAAATAAATGCCCACATTGTGTTTTTTTTTTCTGTTGAACATAGCAGGTTTGAGAGTTTAACACACGCAGGTCTAGGAGCGTCAAACTGACGTCTGATATGGATCACATTTAAAAAGTTGTGAGCAACCACATGAAAAACTGAAAAAGCAGAAAATCTCTTTGGTTTGTGATGTGAATGTGTCCGCTCTTTCTTTGAGTCTATCTATGTCTTTTTTAGCCCAAGCCATACTGAAGAATTCCCTCTAGAAGCAGCCCTTTCCATTTGATATGAGTGGAAGCCAAGCAGATGTGGTTTTTGGTTACACTTCTGTTAACCCCCCCCCCCCCCCCCCCCCCCCCCGCCCCCCCCCCCCTAAGGAAACTGCTGCCTTGTCTCTCTCCCATCACTTATTTTCAACATGGGAGGGCTAGGGTTTTGCCGTACCTCAGCTTTGGGGTTTCAGGCGTGCTTCACGCTCTCTTGGAGAGGCCAAATATAGAGGCTCGTTCCAGTGTGGGTGATAGACACCGCCAGACCTGACCAGACTAGACCCCTCTGCAACAAGTGCTGCTATTTCCACTTTCCAACAGGAAACTGGCTGTGTGGCTTTAGCTTAGCAAGGGCTTTTTGAGTTTGTGAGTTTGTGTGTGTGGCTGAGAAAGTAAGGAGGGTTTTAATGTCATGCACGCATGTGCGGGTTAATCTCATGTTAGACAGAACGAACGTTTGTGTGTGCATATCTGATCTAGTGAGCAGTTACAACGGCATCAAGGAGCAGGAAGCTACTTCACCCCCTGTGTTCCTCTGTGTCTGCTTTCTCCCTCATCCCTCACTCCTCATTTGCTCTCACAAAAGAGTGTCATTGTTTGCAAAGCTGCAAAAGCAACCATTGTTTAGTTACATTGTGGTTGGAAAGTGGGCAATTTAATATCTATGTTCAGCATTTAAAGTGTACTGATATTGTGCTGATAATGTTTCACACACACACACACGCACGCACGCACACACAAATCATGGGGACTTTCCTTTGACCTCTATTGTTTTCATACTGAACTAATTATTTTATCTTTCTTTCAACTCCTAAACCTAGACTTCACAGAAACCTTTCTGTTTTCACTTTTTTGTTGTGCACACATTATAGGCGTTTTTCAGGTTTTACTATCCTTGTTGAATCTTTTGGTTCCCACAATAAACACTAATGTTCACAAGTTTGGATTTTTATTTTTTAAAGTAATAAAAAAAAAAAGAATTAATACTTTTATTCAGCAAAGATGCATTAAATTGATCAAAGGTTCCAGAAAAGACATAATGTTACAAAAATATGTTTTTCTGTAAAGCTGTTGTTTTGAACTTTTCGATTCATCAAAGAATCTTGAACAAATTTATATCCGCTTCCACAAAAATATGAAGCAGCACAACTGTTTTCAACATTGATAATATTAAGAAATGTTTCCTAAGCAGCAACTCAGCATATTAGAATGATTTCTGAAGGATCATGTAATGAAGACTGGAGTAATGATGCTGGAATATTTTGCCACCACAGAAATAAATTACATTTTAAAATATAGTAAAAATGGAAAAAAAAATTATTTTAAATTGTAACGATATTTCACAATATAACTGTATTTTTGATCAAATAAATGCAGACTTGTTGAGCAAGACATCTTTCAAAACATAAAACATTGTGTGAAACACTCATTTACTTGCTTTCTATACTGCTAATATACTACCTACTTTTTTACAAAAAGCTAATTAACTTATTTAAATAAAATTTAAACTTTAAACTTTTTGCAAGTGACAACATCATACATTTGTTGTAAATAAAGCATTAAAAAACCTTTTTGTATTTTTATGAAACAGTATTTATTCATTTATTAGTTAATAATATCTGGTTAAGAATATATATATAGCTTTTCCAATTGAATTCCACAAGAATTCCAATTGAATCATGCATTTTTTCCCCTCAAGTATACATTTAAGGACATCCCCACATGTTACCAAAATTTTCTTCATATTTTGTATTTAGTAAAAGTATTACTAAGCAAATTCACAGACACTAACAAACACACTCACACACACACATTGTGTTTTCATGTTTTATGGGGACTTTCCATAGACATAATGATGTTAATACTGTACAAACTGTTTATTCTGTCCCCTTGCCCTACCCTACCCATCACAGTAAACTTTCTGAATTTGTACATTTTCAAAAAAGATTATTCTGTATGATTTTTAAATGATTTATAAGTTTGTTCGTCATGAGAAACAAAAAATGTCCACTCAAGGACAAGGATTCCAGATATTGCAATCTTTGTAGGGACATTTTGTTTCCATAACGTAGGGTTTACAGGACCACACACACACACACACACAACACAGAAGACCATAAACCAAACAACCCAAGAAAAACTTAAGCAGATAAACAAAAACAGTCTTAGCCAACCAAAAAGACAACAGAAGCACAACCACATGTATACACATGGTTTGTACATACACACACAATGTCAGGGCACAGAAATATCATTATGGGTATAAAAAGACTAAGTAAGAAGAATGAAAAAAAGCAACCTGCAGGGATTAGCGAGTGTGTCTGAAGTAGTTCAGAAGAGAATAGCTTGAGTAATTCATCTGCAAGTCTCCGCATGTCTGTTTGCACAAGCTCTGGATGCATGTGTGTGTAAGTGGACACGTACTATAGGGCTGCGGGAAAAGTCATTTGTCTCTGTGATTACTCATTAATGATCAGGGCCCATCCAGCCACTCCTGTTTTGTTTGGTTTCTGTGCATGTGTGTGTGAGTGCATATTTGTGTGTGAGTATAGTGAATGAAGTGTGTTTGCTTTTCTCTCCTCCATCATGGTTAATTGCCCTTTCCTCCTCCTCCTCCTCCTCTTGGCTTAATGAGGTGTCTGACCCCTGGTCGCCTCCAGCACCATCAGAGCCTTATCATAACACACACACACACACACACACACACACACACACACACACACACACACACACACACACACACACACACACACACACACACACAGGAACATATGCATGCTTGCTGAACATGGCTTCTCCCACAGTTCCTGTTGTTCCCACAGTCTCCATACAAGAAACTAATGAGTTGTAGGTACGTCTCCTCGGGGTCCACATTCTGCCTGTGTGACTCCCTTCAAATGTGAGTCATGCTTTCATTGGTCGTCTTTGCCAGCACCATGACAGATGCCAATGTGTGTTTGTGCTGGTATAAATACTGTTGATTCTCGTGGCATGTTCAGACGAGTCGGTGTAATTAGGCTGCTGGATTATACCAGGCTCACTCCTTCTCCAGGAAGGAGGCGTGCAGCTTACCTACATATCCAGCGTCTGTGATTAAAGTGAAAATGAGGAACTGCTGATTCTGGCAGCCTGGTAGCACTGCTACAACAAACACCCTTTAATATCAATGTTACTTTCAAATGATGTCTCTGGTGATTGCGCTCATACATTCTCAGCTTGTTTGGGGGACAATTTGATGTAGTCATTAGTCACAATTTATATATATCTTGAGTATCTTATGTGTGTGTGTGTGTGTATATATATGTGTGTGTATATATATATATATATATATATATATATATATATATATATATATATACATTGTGTATATTGTGTATTGTCAAAGAACTTTTATATTTTAAAACATTTTAATGTAATTTTGTGGTTTTGTAATTGCATAGGCTGTGCATTTACATATGTAATAAACAATTTAGTCATGTGATTCACAATATTACTGTTACTGTATTTTTCATCAAATAAATGCATCCCTGGTGAGCATAAGAGACTATTTTCAAAACATTAAAAAAAGCTTACTGCCCTCAAATATTTGAACAGCAGAGTAAAACACATTTACTTGCTATCTAGTTGGTATTGGTAATATACCTACTTTTTATATAAAGCCATTACTCCAGTCCTTTTATTTGTATTTTTTTACATTATTACCAATGTTTTAAATGGCTGTGGAATTATTTTTATTTGTTATCATTTATATTTATTTTTGTGTATTCTTTGATGAATAGAAAGTTCAAAAGAACTTATATAGGAATAACAGGAACAGGAATAAATTACTTTTTTTAATATATTCAAATAGAAAACAGTTCTTTTAATTTGTATATAATAATAATTTGCTATATTCATGTTTTTATTGTATTTTTAAGGAAATAAATGCAGCCTTGGTGAGCATAAGAGACTTTTTTCAAAAACATTGAAAAATTGGAATGTTTCCAAACTTTTGATAGGTATAATATATATATATATATATATATATATATATATATATATATATATATATATATATATATATATAGTGCAATCACTTTCTTTCTCCTATATCTCTTATATACGTGAGTGTTCATGTGAAGTGAATGTTGTTGCGTTGACTTAAAAGTTATGATTACCTCCATGCTAACTGCTATTTTGGCGAATCTAATCAGCCTGGTGCCTGACCCCCTGCGGCTGCCTCTGATTGGTTCCTCTCTTCCGCCATCACAGGAAGAACACAAACCCCAGCTGGCCTGTCAGCCAATCATCAGCTCAGCTCTCTCTGAGGCCATTGGGGGAACGTGTGTGTGTGTGCATATGGGTTGATTTTGGCATGAACCATGTTTATTCTATTTGTATAGAGAGTGTGTTGGTTCTTATGCATTGCGTGCCCATTTTCCTGCATGCTGATGTCTTTGTAAGAGCATAACTTTGCATTTCTATGTTGTGTAAATGGAAATGCTTGTATATGTATATGTGTGTTCGTCTAGACACACAGCCACCTTTCAGTGTGTGTGAGATGCAGCATGCACTTCTGCCCTTGATGATGTGAGAGCGTCCCCCAGTTCCCCAGACACACTCATCCACCCTCTGCTCCTCCCTTCCTCTACACTCATCTCTCTCTCTCTTTGTCTCTTCTGTCATTCTCTTCTCTGGGGGATTCTGAGCTCTATAGTTTGGGGTGTCTATCAGTCTCTTGACAGGCAGACGGATGAGTGCTTGAAGGACTGCGTCGTGATTCCTGTGACTGTGTGTGAGAGTATAGGGGCGGATACCTGGAGTGAACTCTCAGAAACCTCCAGTCTCGAGCCAGAAAGGTTTGACTGACAGCTGCTGAACCAATACAAATCTCCATAGAGAGAGAGAGAGAGTGGGAACTAACAGAAGAGTTGTAAATGTGCAAAGAAAGAACTGTAAAATATGTAGTGTTAAAGGTGAAGGATGTAATTTTTGCATCACTTGTGACACTTAAAAGAATAGTAGAACAAAAATGTGGTAACATTTATTTAATAATTTTTCGACAAAACGGTACTGTTAGTTTTTTTAGAGAACCATTACAAATCATGGTAGTTTGGTGTCTGCTGTGGGTTCAGAAACTTTGCGATTTGATAATCATACTAAGCCTCTTTCTGTTCATTCACCTTGATGTGTTAATGTGTGTTTAATTTGAGCATGCCACTTTGTTTATGGTGGCCAATTGTAGTGCAGATGGCTAATTTGAAACTTCAAGCTAATTTGGGCAGAGATGGATTTTTATGAGCGCTCGTTCCAGTTCTGGGCCAACAGCATTCCCGTTGGGTTGTTCAGTGTGTGTGTTTTTAAAGTGGTGGTCGAAAGTCAAACTCTAAGGAGCCTCTATCCTTCACGACTGGGAGTCTACATCTCTTGAATTATGCCACGGAAATCTGTCATTTGCAATGGTTTATCCTTTTCCTGCTTTCATTTATTCCCCATTTCCATTCTTCTCCCCTTTTGTTGCTGCTTTAAGATGATTCAGATCACTTGGTTTGGTTTGGTTCTCTTGGGTGATCTGCTCTCTGCCTCGTTCCCTCTCTCCTTTTCTCTATTTTATTCCCTCAGTGACTGCGAGACTGAAGAAGAATGAGAAAGCAGGGTGAGAAACATTAGTAGAAGAAGACAAAAGCGAGAGAGTAGGCAGAAGAAGTTGTCCTAATGGAAATGAGGAAAAAAGGTGGCCGGGTTTTTTGTGTCTGTTTCAGTAAACACTATAGTGCCAGGAGGAAGATTATGGCTGAGACGGACCAGTTATGGATTCTTTCTTCATTCGTTTGGCAATCAGCGTACAGTGGTTGCGCTGTGTGTTTGTTGTGTGTTGATTCACGAAAAAGAACCGACTCGTATGAGTCAATTAAAGGGGAATCGTTCTACACTGGTTGCGCAGTATGTTTTTGATTCACTAAAAAGAACAGTTATTCTTTCGGACTGTATCGTAGTTTCTTTTGATAACCATATTTTATTTCATTTTTATACTGTTTAGACTTGGTAATAAATCATCTAAAAGCTTGTCACATGAGTGTTAGTATATGTCGTCATTAAACGTAGGCCTATAATAGCCTATTTTTCATTGTAAAGCCGTTTTCTTGAATTGAACCACATTTTATGATAATAGTAAAGTTATGAAATTCATGAACAATTTATATTTATCCACAAAATTGTCTTCATATTTTTATGTATATTTTATTATTTATTCATGTATATTTTTTACATTTTAATTTAAGCAAAAACCTTTACATCAAATGTTTTTTTTACAATCATAAGAAGCAAATTGTTGAATCCAAACTCTTCACTGATGGTGTGTAGTAATAGATTTTTTAGGGAACTCGTATTTTTCCTGATCTTGACTTGCAAAACCAGACTGCTATCAACAGGGGGCGACACTCTGCTAGAGGGCGCTGTAGGTAGGAAGGTGTGAAGGGGGTCAGACTTGCGGTCAAAGTGTTTACTGTAAACAGATTGTTGAACAAACAGCGGCTAACATGCTCACCGGCAGACCCGCTGTCCACTGTTGACTTAACTGCTCCCTTATCAGAGAGAGCAGCACACGGTCAGCCCTGAATACACATTCCTAACACAGGAGTCCTTTGTGTGCATGAGTGCGTGTATGTCTGCGTGTGTGTGTGTGTGTCAATGCTCTCAACTCTAAGGAAATACTGAGTTGAACTTGTCCATATAGTGCGTTCAGCATGCTGCTACAGCCTGTGCAGTCGCATGCTATAAAACTCGAAGTTAATGATCAGGCAAGAACGTTCAGGGCTGCAGGCCAAAGCCAACCCATCCAGATAAACATGCTCTGAACCTGCACCACACTGATACCACAGCTCATCCCTTCAAATAGCTTCACATAACAAACATTACACAGATCAGAACCACGCTGGACCAGAACCAGCTCTTTTATCGCACTGTGATGGCTGTAAAGCTCCGCATGTGGCTTTTGATGTTGACTTGACAATGGCTGTAAACCTGTGTGAGAGAGAGAGCAGATATCATGATTCATCAAAATGTTGTTTATACTTTTATCTATTTCATAGATTTTTTTTCTCAGTTTATTTATATATTCTGATATTTTATTTAGTATTTATATAGCCTACTTTTTTTTTCATACACTGTTGTTCAAAAGTTTGGAGTCAGTAAGATTTTTTAAATGCTTTTGAAAGAAATCTCTTATGTTCACAAAGGCTGCATTTATTTGATCAAAAATACAGTAAAGGTAGTCATTGAGAAATGTTATTACAATTTAAAATAACTCTTTTTAATATGTTTTAAAATGTAATTTGATGGCAAAGCTGAATTTTCAGTATTTTTTTTAACGTTATAAATGTCTTAACTGTCACTTTTGATCAATTTAATGCATTCTTGCTAAATAAATTTTTTCCCCAAGAATATTGTACTGACCCTATTTTCAGAAATGCAATAGCCAAGTCTTACTTTTTTCAGAGAAACAAAAATGTTTATTTTTATTTTATTGTTTTTGTGCATCTTTAAAAGAGTGCAAGGATACGTTTGCATATAGTGATGACTGGCTGTCCTGGAGAAAACCCTTATGCAGTCGATTTTGGCTTGTTTTTGTGCTAATTATCTTCTCCTTCATTTAGAATAATCCAGATTCACCAACATTAGATCAAAAGCAAGAACAAATTGATGTGTGCATGCCACATACACGATGCGCCTGTAGTGAATCTGACAGAAACATATCTTGAACCTTTCAATGTGTACGTAATTATTCATGAATAAAACCCGTTGTGGGTTTTACATCACATAATTCTAACGCTTTTTGTTCCACTTCCACAAAACAAAAAGTGAAAATGAACGATTTCTTTCCTAATTACGTTTAACAGAGGGATTCGCTGGTGTTAAGAAGAATTCAGTCCTGCGTTAATGAGCCTATTGCGTATGTGTGTGTGCTTCCGTGCATGTTTGCGTATGTGTGTAAGCATATGAGATCAGGCTTCCTGTCTGAGTAAGTACCCCTGTCACTTGTGTTGTTGCTTTATGTCAAAACATCTCAAAGCAGGGACTGCGCTCTGACTCTTAACGCGCACACACACACACACACACACTGTTGGTACGCAGCATGCTGCCAAGTCTCTGGGTGGTTACAGAGCTCAACCTGTTAAAAGGTTGAACTCTTGGGAAGGTGCTGATCTGAGCACACCGCACAGAGGCCCTGTGCACTCCTGTCAGCCTGCAACACACACACACACACACATAATGTATTAAAACCTAGAGAGCTGGCTACGTAGGCCGCATTTTAAGCGATCATAGGTATGTTCTCAGAGCAAAAGCTTTTCAAAAAGATTCAAATTGAATTATGCTGCCTCCTAAGATACCTTGTTTTGGCCAGATTCCATGTAGACTTTGAAGAGAAGGCAGTCCCAGAATGCATTGCGACAAACTCAAACTATTTACTTCTTGGAAGACAAGAAGGCATGTCCAAATCCAATTCTTGTCACATTCTGTAGAGTGAGATACCTTCATCTGATCATTTTTTGAAGGCAGAATAGATGTACCCTTCGCTCCCTTAGATATCCCACAATCCTGTGCGTTCCATTTCATGACAGTTGAACTACTTTGTGTGTAAATGTAAATTTTTTACCAACTTTTTTCCATTTTTGATGACATTTCTAGCTTAAAATTACTTTAATTACTATAGTAATTAAATATTTGCTTATCTCCAAAGCTCTCTCTGTTTTGTTGTAGATCATTAAAGCGTTATGCTGCCTCAGAAGCCTGTGTGAAATCAGTTTTGTGAGCCACCTTCATGTGCAAACGCTGCCTGCAAAGTCACTGCCTGATAGGGCAGCGAGGCAACGAGTCAGCCGCCTAAGCTCTCCAACTCAGCCACTCTCTCATCCCTATCTTATGGTGCAAATACGCACAGCTTTGGTCAGGTACATAAGGAAAGCCTTTTACCTTTTTATTGTGTTCTAAACTGACTTTTTATATGTTGTAAAGGATATTCTGAGATTTTTTTCTGCTGAAATATGGCAGCAGTTTCTCTCCATTATGGCAACTGGCTTAGGTCCTCCCACTTTATTCCAACAGATTTATTTACCTCACAAGCCTGGAAGCACGCAGTAATTCAACAAAGGTAGTATGCGTGCACACGCTGTGTTTAAGTGTTAAAAAGAGTGAATGAGACAGAACGGAAGAGACAGAAAGAGAAAGCGAGAATGAAAAGGAGTGCCAGATCAACAAGTCAGCATTTGTAGAGACCCTGTTAATTGGCATTTGTGACAATAGAACACTGGCAGTTATTGATTCCAGATCGGCCAGGGATCGAATATGCAGAGTATTACTCCTCAGCATGACTGAACACTGTGTGTGTGTGTGTGTGTGTGTGTGGCCTGCGAAAATACTTTAATTGGTTTAAATCCGTAAAATAGTTTTGGCTAAAGGAAACTCTTTAATTGATGCCACATTGTTCCTAATTAGATTAAAATGGAGAAAATATTGGGATTCTTGCTTTTTGTTTTCTTTTTCCTGACAAATGGATGTCATATATAAATAAATAAAAAGCTTTCCTTACTGCAGAAAATAATATTTTTGTGTTGTTTTCCAGTTAAAATATCTAAAAATCCTTGAAACAAGATAAATTTACTTGAGTACCACCACTTAATAATTTATCATTTTAATACATTATTTTCTCAGTGATAGATTTTGTGTTGTTTAAACTACAAACAAGTTAAAAAAAAAGTTTAAAAGTGTGCCAGTTTGATGTAGTCAGATTAAAATAATTAGAATTGACTTTTATTGAAGGTGCACACAATGAAATAAAGTCTTAATATGGTTTACAGTATTGATAATACATTAATAAATTGTTATTTATAAAAAATAGAATTGTAAATTGGTTTTGTTTGAAATATTTTGGTAATTTTTAACTGGAGGAGTAGAAAATAGTTTCTTTCTGTATATCCGTTTTTTTTTTCTCCAAGACTGTGATGAGATTAAATGGAGAGCAAACTCTTTTGCTTTTCACATTTTTATCCTGAGAAAATAACCCTATTAATTTCACATTTGTCCTGTTTTAGTGTTTCAGACACCTCAACAACATCACACACATCCCCTTTTTAGACTATTAGGAGAAACGCAAGGAGAAGTTGAAACTTAAAGGGAAAGTCCGCTCAAAAATGAAATTCTGTCATCATTTACTCATCCTCATGTTGTTCAAACCGTCTTTCTTCTGTGGAACACAAAAGCAGATATTTTGAACAACGTTGATAACCAAACAGTTTCCCATTGACTTCCATCTTCCATTGTTCAATGGAACAGTCAATGGAAACTGAAACAGTTGGGTAACCAACATGCTTCTTTTGTGTTCTGCAGAAGAAAGAAATGCATACAGGTTTGGAATGACTTGACGGTAAGTAAATGATGACAGAATTTTCATTTGTGGGTGTACCATCCCTTTAAATATAACTGAGAGCTCCATCATCCAGCTCAGCTATGAAAGACAAACTCTGAGCTGTGCAGGGATTGGCTGACATCTCTCTGGCAGTAACGTCACGGGGTCAAATGACGCCTCTCTCTGTGCGTGCTCCCCTGTGAAGATGACCTTTGCTGTGAGTGTACAGATTGCAGGAAGTGCTCCCTAATTTTACTCCCCAGCTGGGAAGGCTTGCTGCTTTATTTCACCAGATGTCCAGCAGACATCTGAACACCACGGATGAATGCGGCTGTGTGATGGAAGGCGTAATTCAACTTTAGTGCGAGTCAGATTCAGATGTGTCTCTGGTAATGCTTTACCCGCCTCCGACTCTCTGTTATACCCCTGACTGGTGGAGTCCAGAGGCTGGAAAAACATGAAAGAGGCCCCTGGGCAGGTTCACTGTAAGGAATAAGGGGGTAATCTTTAGGCCTCAGTAGAGCAATGATGAGGAGAGGAAGATAAGACGACTGTCTGATCTCTGTATATGAACCTTTTCATCTGCATGTGTTTAACCTATGTGGTTTCCAAGCTCTCACATGCATACACAAGCAAAGGAAATTATTGCTCAGAGGTTGCTCTTTCATAGCTCAGCTGGAGACTCGTATTTAAAGGGATAGTCCACCCAAAAATGAAAATGTACTTTTTATGCTGCTTCCGAATGTATAGTAGGTACTACTTTTGTTTTTAAACTTACTTCACTAACATTAAAAAAGTGTGTTCTATGTATTATAAATGTGTGTCGTATGAATGAAATGTAGACGTACTACATCCGCTATGTTTAAATCCTCTCCTGTGGCCTCATGGGATAGTAAAGTGTCCATCAAATGCGGAAGTACTAAGTCTTCTGGGTACTTTTTGCCTACTGTTTTATGAAAACTATGAATTTGGACATACTGCTCGGCTATATAGCATGGAAGTAGGCATATTCGGATGCACCACTAGAATTTATGAGATTTCGCTCTGAAGTTTCCACTAATGTGACAGTAGTTGACATACTTAACACTTAATGTTGACAGTTAATATTCAACAATATTATTGATCTGACTGTACTGATGCTGTTGTATGAGAACTGAACTGAGCTGGACGATGGCATTTTTTTTTTTTTGCAGAACTGCTTTAAAGATGAAATGATAATTTACTAATTTAAAAACTATAATTCATAAACTGATTTAAAGTGAATGATCTTTCTTTACAATGGAACTGAATCAACACTGGACCGACTGAACAGCAGCTGAAATGCACAATTTTCACTGGAAAACTTCCTTGAAACAATATTTATTGTAAAGTGCTGTAAAGGTGACTTGACTTGACATACAATTAGAGTCTGTGTCACTGAGACCTCTTCTAAAAACGGTCTTTTTTTTTATTTCACTTTTTGCCACTGAATTCATCGTTTATGCCTTGTTGCAAATTCTGCTTTTTTTTTCTCAATAATAATTTTCTAGCTGGCTAACAGATGAGGTTCTGTCAAAATTGCAAAAATTACTATAGTGATAATTCTGAAATCAGCAGTAAAGGCCCATTCATCAGCTGGGAAAATCATTATGAAAGTGATTCCAATATTTTCGTTCCTCTATGTGGTTATTGTTATAGTTGTGATGTGGACTTCCCTATTCTTAAAGAATTAGAATGATTATTATTAACTTTATTGTTATCATACTTGGTGTGAAGGGGCCTTAATAATGTCCTGATAACTACCAGTAAGTAATGTTTTGTATAGTTTTTGATAGTTTATGAATTTATGGAGTGGCATTATAGCTGTATTATTTCCAGCTTGTGGCAGTTTTTTTAAAGAGTATTTGTACGTCAAAAAAATCCAAAACATTTAGTGCTGTCAAATCGATTAATCACGATTAATCGGATCTAACATAAGTTTTTATTTACATAATATATGTGTGTATATATCTGTAGTCTGTACAGTATACACACACACTAACACACATACACATACACAGACATAAATATTATATAAATATAGTAACATATACACATATTATGTAAACAAAAACTTTTATGTTAGATGCCATTAATCGATCAATTGCATATAATATATCTTATATAATATATAATATAAGAAAAACTTGCATTTGATCACTTGGAAAAACTATACAGATACTTCCGATTTCTCACTTGTTTTTTTTCTTCTTATGGAAACGTATTGAAAACACGTGCAAACCCCCTCTGAGAGCATTCAAACAAACGCATATTTAAGTACAGAACCAGTTGTCACTCCTGCACCTGATCATCTGTACCTTCCTGCATGTTGACCACCTTTACTCCCTTCCTCTCTCTTTCTAACCTCCCTGACTTGCTCTTCCTTTTCTGCTCTTCCTGTCTTTCTTTCTCCAACCCCCAAAGAATCTTCCCTCTCCTCCCCCAGAGTACACGCCAGCACCAGACCTTGCACCGGGGGGCAGAGTGTCCTTGGCCGGAGCAGCCGGCAGTCTTATCTTCTCAGCTCTGCTTTCAATCTGAGCTCTCGCTCACCCCCGGGGAGATTTCACCCAGGGCTGGGCTTTGAGCAGATGCAGGCGGGTGTCGAGTCATGGTCAGCTCTGTCTTGCGTCTGCTAGCCTGCTCTGGATCTTCTCACTCACAGAAGTGGGAGTGCGGCCCTGAGAAAGCTCAGGTTTTGATACCAGTGTGAGGCGTATTAATGTTTGCTGTCGGTCCAAAAACTGATTTGGCCCATGCTTCAAAGTTGTGTAAATGTTAGGACTGTGTTAATGGTGGGAATGGGTGGTTTGTGTGGCAAAACTCTCTCAATAAGTGAACTTGTCTCATGTCCTGTTTATTTCTTGATAGAATGGCGGCAGATTTCTCATGAACTCTCTCCGTCTAGCTTTTTAGAAGCGAGTGTGCAATTTTGCATCTGGCTGAAATCTATGACATGCATTTTGAGTTGCTTGTGTAAATACTGACCGCTGATGATTTGTCAAGAGTTGAACCTTGGGCGTGCCGACTCCCTTTAGATTCCTTTTGACCTGGTTTACTCTTTACAGCTTTATGGAAAGTTTTGGAAGGTCTTGTGATTCAAGGGCAGGAATGACTTCTCAGTGAGCTGTCAGTACTGTGTGGGATCTCTGGTTCCTCTGTGAGGCTGCAGTCTTGCAAAAAGGCCTCTGGAGTGATGACGTGGCCCAGGGTCAGAGAAAAGAAGCCTGGGAAACTGGAAAAGTATGAAATATGCCTCATAGAACCTTGCTTTGATTAAAATAATTTTACTAACCATTTCTTGTCTGGACATTGGCATATCTAAAATAGGGATGCACAATATATCTGTACCATATCAGTTTTTAAAAAATAATCTGCACAAGTCAATGCTGGAAATGTAATTGTTCATATTAATGACCTTTGCTGTCATCTAACACTAACTTAATCTATACATTGCTAAATTTCTAATTGAATATAGATTTTTCATACTGCACATGATAATGTTGTGATGCCTAAATTCACTTAAATGATTTAAAATGATTGTATCTAAAATTTACCAGTTAACCGCCATAACATGAAAATAATTATCCGCTTATATTATAAAAAATTTAATATCAGTGGATTCCTACTTCCATAGTTTTTTGTTGCATTTTCTTTGGGTATAAAATCTTTAACCAGACATCTTGGAGGCATAATACAATAGTGCATTAATGTTAATTTATACAACTTTTAAAGTAATGTATTAATTTATCATGTATATCATCATCAAGCAAGATTAATAGATGCTGTGTTCAATCTTATTTCTTATTAGCTATCACATTATCTATTGCTAACATAAAGGAGCTTAATGTAAAGTATTAGTATAATTCATTTTCATAACAATGTCCTACATGTAATCGGTGGGCACAAAACTCCATACATATGTTGTCAATAGGTTTCCACAGCTAAATATTAAGATTAAATATGAAATATTTCAGCACATGTTTTTTTAATTAATGGTTACTTTATGCTTTTGGCTAAACAATAAGACAGCAGAACAGCTCAGATTAGACGCATTCTTGCAGTATTTAAAAACATCCCACAGAATTCTACAGTGCAGAAATGCAACCGAATGTCTGCAGAATGGACGTGGGCCTAGTGAGCTCTAAGACCACGTGCACCAAATGCTCTTGGTAGAACTGGTGAAGACATTGAAAATAATCAAGATGGACATTGATTAAAAACAATGATGATGTGCTGCGTGCGTAAGAATCAGCCTGATGGGAAGGGCAAGGGCTTCTGGGAAAGAAGGGATGAAATGAAAGATTGAAATGATAATGAAAAAGACAGGATCTGGGAATTTGGAAGAAAGGCAGTGAAAGGTAGATGGATAAGTAGCATTCTCCAACTGTAACCTACCAAAACACCAAAAACACTTACTTTTTCTAATTTGCTCCAGCTTTCCTCTCTGTTCTTCCTTCCCTATCACACTTGTTTTCCTTCTCTCCCTTGCTGTTCAGACAGTGTGTGTCCTTGCTTTTAAAATGTGTTGTTCCTTGGGGAGAATGAAGTCCTGTGCACCGGACATACTGTGTGTGTGTGTGTGTACTGGCTGAGTGGCCCCTGAGGCTTCATGCTGGGAGCCCACCCAGCTGACAGTCTAGCTCAGCCCAAAGTCCCATCCTCCCCAGCCAGACCACCCAACCACCTGATCCCTGGACTCTTCAGATACATCAGTTGCCTCATGTGGTTATACATATGTCATGTGTATTTTATTTTTTGTCTGGAATATGTATGTGTATAAAGCTTGTACAAAATTCAGAATTGAAAAATTGGCCTTTCAATTCATGAGTTGGAATTTTAATTTTATAGGCCACGACTCAAAGGAAGCTAAATTGGAATGTGAATTTGAATGACAGGAAGTGGAATTTACTAAATTACAATTCAAATAAATTTAAAAGGTATGGAATTTTGGAAAATAAAAGGTTTTTCCACCTCAGTTCATAAATCTATCTGACTTTATGCCTATGAATTCTTCAAACTTAAAGACTTTTTAAACTTCTCCCAAGCAACATTCAAAAATCACACTTGTTTATATGAATTATAATATACTTCCTTAAATGTGAACTGAAATTGTATTTCTTATTTGCCAAATATTCAAATATTCAAATTCTGAATGGAGCACAACCCTAGTATGTATATGTTTCTATAAGTTTAGAGGTTGCTCTTTAATAGCTCAGGAGATTTAATTAAATTCTCATTTATGTTTCATTTAATCAACTTTGTGTCAAATCTTTCTATTAAACCAGTGCTTCTCAAGCCTGTCCTCACCACTGCATTTTTTTTTATGTCTCACTCATTGAACACACCCAATTCAAGTCTTGCAATCTGATGACTTGAATCAGATGTGTAAGATGAGGGAGACTTCCAGGACATGTGGATCCCAAGGACATGTTTGAGAAGCACTGTCCTAAACTTCCATAAGAATTTCTTTAATATAAACAAAACTATAATAAAGCTATTCATGTTGAAGTAGCCGGCCCTACTTTTCCCACTCTGAGCAGGATTCGAATCAGCGTCTCGCATGGGATGTGGGCGGGCTAACTAAGGGCGCTAAAAAGACTGCAGTTTCTAGCGTGCCGCTTGAGGCCAGGGGAGGGAGGTTTACTCACACAACTCTTACAAGCCGGCCTCTGTTACACACTCATCCCCCTAAACCTCACTCCCATCCGGGTGATGGCACCAAATGTAACCGGCCCTACTTGACTCACTCCGAGCGGGATTCAATCCAGCATGGGAGGCAGGTGCACTAACAAGGACGCTAAAGACTGCAGTCCCTAGAGTCAGTCGCCAGTGTGCCTCTTGAGGCCAAGGGATTGAGGTTTACTCGCACAGCTCTTACTAGCTGGCCTCTGTTACATTGACATTGATAGCTCAGATAACATTGTCTTCAAAACTTGTGTATTAAATATTTAAGTAGTCTTTTTTGAGTAGAATTTTTTTAAGTCTTCTACATCTACTTTGAAGACTTTGGTATTTTGACCAAGTTTGGATCTCTTTGGAAACTCTAAGAGAGACCTGAGATTTCTGGGGTCTTTTTTGTAAGGAAAACCCGGTAAGCAGGAGTCTTAAGCAATTTCATTGCTGTCTTACACTTGCACATTTAAGGTCTCATTTGTAATATTTCTTTCTCATGCCACGTGGCATCTTGTTGTGAGGTGTGTGCCGGAGAAAGCGGAATGGTAGGATGCTCAGAAAACCAGAGGGAAGACTGTAATGCACGCACATGCTGAAGCTAAAACCAAAGAGACACCGCCAACATGCACAAACACACAATGGCGTGAGGATAAGCAATGTATTAGTCATCTATTACAGGAATCAGTCTCACACTGGGCCTGTTTTCCAGTCTTGCTGGATGCCTTGTGAATTTCCACCCATGAAATAGAGCGGCTTTCTTCCCCCAGACTCAGCTCACAGAAACTCGCTGCCCACGGGAGACGGCTCTGACCTGGCAAATCTCTGCTTACAGTAGGTCAAATTCTCCACCAGCAGTGTGGATGATACAAAACATAATCCAGAAAAGAGAGGCGCAGCGAGCCTGACTTCACCCCATGAATGGACTGAATGGAGTGTTAGCCGAGCTGGTCGATTTGAAAGCATGCACCTGGTGTGATTCAGGTGTGTGTGAAGGGTATTGTACATGCTAAATGGATTTCTCACCTCTCGCTCTTTGTGGAATGGACAGACCAGCCAAATCGCCCTCACTGAGAGCGCTCTCAAGGCCTCGGAATATATCCTCCCTACCAAGAATGAAAGAAACAGAGAAAGAGTTTGAAAGAGAGGGATGAAAAAAATGGTGTGAGAGAGAGAGAAGCAGAGAAAAATAAGAAAACAAAATAGCGTTTACGGTTCAGGCTGCCTCTGAAATAATTTTCCATATCAGTGCAACTGCATGAGCCCAGTGGGAAAGGGAATATGATTTTCTCCATACAGTGCCAGTGGAAAAGAAGAACTTGAATCAAAACAAGATAGAAGAATGCTGGGAAGAGACCGAGAGAGGCACTTGCTGGTCTTTACATCAGGAATCCTGTACTTGGAGCGCTGTAGGACTGTTGTTAGTAGATCTTTTCTGGTTGGAAAACACACAAACCATCATTCAGTCATCTGTCCAGAACCTGTTTGGCCTGTCCAGAAGCCCGCCGAGATCTATTAAGCTTCGGCCTCTGCCTCCAGCTCGGCACGCCAGGTCAATCCAGAGAGCAGAAGGGCTTGACTCCATGTTAATTCTGCCCACTCTCTTGGTTACTCCGCTCTCGCCCCCTTGGGTTGGGAAGCGGTTCTTGCTGAGCCCCAGGTTTTGGACAGCGTTCTGTCATTAGTTAATACTGAGAGCTCCATCTGATATTCTCTGGATAAGTCCTTGCCTCTCTTCCCATGCCGACACTCAGGATAGAACAGAGGGTGGATCTGGGGGACGTGGAATGATATTTGGCCCCTGAGCCAAAGTGCTCTTGTGACAACAGGCCGATTAGCATGAAAACAAATGCTCGTAGCAGACAATTGAATCGTTCCCTGTTTGGAACAAATGGTGGCTTTGCTTGTTGCATGTAATTAGCCTAGCCGAGGCAGGCTGACAGCATCCATATGTCTGAGAGTGTGCGAGAGCGTGTGTGAGTTTACCGTAAGCGCTGGAGCGTAGAGCGCTAGCCACTAGCGCAGCATTTTTAGCAGGAGAGGAGCCACAGGAAGCGGCAAAGGGAGGAAGAGAGATTTAATGAGGTAGAGAGCACGAAAAATGACAATTCAACATAGCTGCTGTTTGCTAAGATAACAATGAAGTGATGGCGACAGCAAGATGCTGATCCCGGGGGAAAGAAGGGCAGGTTTTCCTCATTAAAGGCCAGGGTGGTGTGGAGGGAGGGTGACGGGCATGCGGACCTGTGATCTGGTCAAGTGGAAGTCCATGTAGATAACATGGCTACTGAGGATGAGATTGATTGTGTCAGAAAAAAATGTTGCAAAAAAATAGTAAAGTGTACTAAAGTAGTAGAAGAGAAAGAAGCAGGAAACGTTACTGGCATTCATTTTCTGGTTTATGCTAGTTAGAAAAGATGTCACCCAAATATTTCCTATTGAACATTACTTTTTTGTCCCAAGCAAGTGTGACTTTATATCGCTTATTGTTTTTGCAAGTTATTCATATTGCAACTTTATATCGCCCAATGTGACTTTATATTGCATAATTGCAGCTTTAAATCTCTCTATGTGACCTTATATCTCACATTTGCAGCATTATTGTGACTTTATATCTACTGATTGTGGCCTTAATTTGACCTTAATGAATTGTGAAAGCCTGTCTTATAAAGTGACTTTATTTGATGTTTTAAACTCTTAGAAAATACCTTAACAATCTCAGAAATACCTTTCTATTTTTTTACTCTGAGGCAGAAACATGCTTCCATAGATGGGATAGAGACATAGAAAGAAGCAGGGAAACCGCTCAGGTCATATTCAAACCAGACCACTTCTCCGATGGCTGAGGAATTTCACTCATCATACCAGTTTAGAAGCCTGGTGTAGACATCAGCACGGTAGCATCCAAAATGCCACATATGCTGGTCTTTTCAGCAGGGGTAGATTAGCATGAATAGCATGAGAGAAGAAAAGATGACTTTGCCCCCCCTGACCCAATGTTCCTGCCATACCATAGTTAGGAGTGAAGGAGTTTATTGCTGTCTGTGCAAACTCATTTTTGGACAATGGTCTGTCTATGTGTGTGAAGCTGGTGCCCTATCTGCAAACCCTGAGTTGACCCAGACTGCCGTGTTTGCTTGTAAAGCACTGTGTGTATGTGTGTGATTTTTTTATTTTATTTGTGTGTATGGCTTTAATGTTTGACCTTGTACTGCTGTGTTTATCCCCTCTTGCTGGCTCTCTGTTTTGTTCTGAAGGTAGAGTGATTTTAGAGACCTGCTGATCATAGAGGGGTGTTTTCGCACCCAGGGGGGTTGATTCAAACATTCATACATGAAAATGGAAGGGCGGCAGTGCCAGCAGGGAGCTGTGTGTGTGTTGTGTCCTGGAGTGTGTGTATACGTCTGCTCATCACCACTATTGTTTCGTCTGCTCTGTTTGACTCTCATCTCCATGTTTCACATGTACACACACACACACACACACACACACACACACACACACACACACACACACACACTCTCTCTAAGGATATGCTCTTTCAATAGTCTGGGTGTGATTTTTGATTGACAGCTAATGTTTGAATTAACTGGGTTCTTAATAAGGGGGCTGAAAACCTGTCGCTGATTTAAAATTATACCCGTGTGAGTGCTGGCTTGTAGGAATGCTTTTAATTGATCCGCAATTGAGACGTAAGCTATTTGTCATATTTGAAAATGTGGTTGGACACGTCCTCCCAGTTTTCCAAACCAAAATTATACGTAGTCTCAATCCAACATCTGGAGCTGATGAATAGCACCTACTAATTTTTAAAAAACAGAAAGACAGCCTTTCAATTTCACCAGTGTTTTGTGGCCATGCTGGCTTATTAATGTTTTGTCCTTGTGGTTTTCAGAAAATCAGATCATGAGTTTCTTGCCAGGACTAAACTGTTCTTGCCAAACACCGTAACCATCTCTCTGAAAATAATCTTAGGCCAGTACTCAAGGGCGATTGAGTTACCTTCAAATGTCTATGCCATAAAACTGGAGGGGTTATTTTTTAGGTAGCGTGCTATAAACATGTTTACAGTTGAACTAACTTTCAGTCATGACAACTCTCGGAGTGGATAATTTCAACCGGCATTTGTTGGCATGGGACATGGAATATACTTGACGAGATCTGCTACGCTGTTGCTGCTGCTGCTGCTGAGCAAATTCAATAATTTGTTCAGCTTATTCAAAAATAACAAATAAAGTAAAGGCTTCTTAAAAAAAATGGTAAAGCCCCCGTAGCAGATCTCTACAGGTGGGGCTGGGGATGAGGAGGGATAACAGAAGCTTTCATAATCGCGCAACGTGCCGGTCGCAGGCTGGGGTACGATATATATGCTTGCATTGATTTGTTGTACTTCTAACTGATTGGCTGGTGCCACGATACTGAAAGAACCAATCAGCTTTCGGTTAGAGTTTCATGCCTAAACTATGTATTTAAGGAACTTGCTCAGCACAATTGTCTTCAAACTGTTGCTCCGCCATGCTAGTAGTTGACCTGAAAGAAAAACTTACCATAGAAGACTGTTTATGCTTATTGCAATAGTGCCTCTTGTGGCAACTCTGAGAATGCATTGCATTTTGAGACATTGGGAATGGCATTTACGTTCACATACTCTGCCTTTGTGAACGCAAACGTCAGTACTAAAGATGGTGATTAATGGTGACAAATGGTGGTTAAATTAAAATGTGGCATTAAAATGGATGTTATTATTCAGGTATAAATTAACTATAAATAAAATCAACAAAATCAATAAAATCAACTATAAATGTTGTTATTTTTTAACTTCTAAATAAGTTGCTAAGCAAGATTCTCTTCAGATTGTTGTTCTGCCCTGTAGATCTGGCAGTATCTGCTCTGCCTGACAGAAACTAATCATAGAAGAAAAAAGTTTATGCTAATGCTCGCTAACTTGCCCCCTTGTGGCAACAAGTAATTGTGGGTTACACTTTATTTTAAAGTGTCATTGTTACAGTGTAATTATATATTTAAGTACTGAGCTTGTTATAGTTCCCCTTAATGTGGCAATACTGAGAATGCAACATGTAGTTGTTTTTACATTATGATTTGTAATCGGAGCTGATATTGTGGGCAGCGCTCCGACATGTAGCGTGATTGAATGAATGAAATGAAAATGAATGAAAACCTTTATTGCCCCATGGGGAATTTGTTTTACACTCATGGGAACCACAATAAACATAACCACAACAAACATAGAACAACAATAACACAGCAAATTGTGACATAAAATTATCAATTCGACAACTTAAGGAATCAATAGATAGATATATATTTAATAATACGCATCTAAAATGTTAAACAGCTTAAAGAATCATTAATAGATATATATTCAATAATGCACATTTAAAATAAATCTATGTGCCCATAGAAGATCCATTTAAAGGTGCCCTAGAGTGGTTTTTTATATTTATATTTTATAATGTTTCCTGGGTTGCCCTTATAATGTTAGTATGTTTTTTAGATCAAAAATAGTCATAATTTAGAAATAAAAGGCATTTTTCCCACCCGGATTTTAGCCTCTGATTTGAACGCTCTGTTTGAAGGGGCGTGTCTGCTGTGTGGAACCGGCCTCTGCTGTGATTGGCTGACATGCTTGCATATGAAATAGCTATGTATTACATGTGAAACTCTCTCGAATACTTTTACTACAGCTATTATACGTTTTTACTATTACAGCTATCGAAATTAACGAATCGTGAGATGTTTTTAAAGTATTTATTCCCATCACATACAATGTTGCTGTGATGACTGAGCATTGAGCAAGCAGAGGACAGTCTGTTGGTCGCGAGAATGAAGATCTTATCATTGCAATGCAGTTTCTGTTCTCTAATGCTTTCCCCAATGCAAACACGATCATGTAAATACAGTAAGAGCTTCGCTGTGCAGTGTAACGTGCGTCATTGAATTCATAACGAGTTTGGCAAGTGTCCAGATAAACTCGCGCTGTGGAAAGATTGTTCTTTGATCGCTTTCTGTATATAATTTATTCACAATTTAAATACGTTTTTTTTTCATCCTACTAAAAGAAACGATGTGAAGTTGATATTTTAGTCACTGGCTTGACTTACTGATGCATAAACAGTATTGAACGATTTTGAGAGAAAGGTTACCTGTCTGAACTTAAACAATTACACATCAGAAAGTGTTGCTTGGTAGCTGATCCGAGGCCAGCTCTGTATTGGCCCAAGTTGAGGAAACAGTCGTCGGTGAAATGTTTGGAAATTTCCAGAGAAAATAAAAGTAAGCCATTGTTTCTTCAGAGCCTCGGATGAAGGAACTAAAAAATACTTTTGTGTTCATGTGTACATCCAAACACTGAGCAACTGCTATGCTTCGGCTGCGCAGTTTCGCCTGTCATTGAACATGGGCTGGCATATGCAAATTTGTGGAGGCATACATATTAATGATCCCGACTATTGCGTCACAGTCGGTATTGTGTGGAGAACCGACCGTTTTTCAGGGGTGTTTTTCATAAACGTGAATTAAATGAGAACGCGAAAACAGTCCAGTTTGAGATTCACTCTATGTCATGTCCATGCACTGAACTCTTGTTATTTGACTATACCAAGGTAAATTCAATTTTGAATTATAGGTCACCTTTAATAATTGAATGCTCCTCGGCACAAATGATGTAATATGTCGTTTAGTTTTTGTTCGGGGCATTCTAAATCTACATCCAGAGGGGAGGAGGGAATATTCTGTGCGAAGTGGGTGCAATGGATCCTCCAGTATCCTCAGTGCCAAATTGAGGGTATGCTGGTCAGTAAGATTTGTGATGCTTTTCACATCTGATCCAGTAATTTTCCTACCCATTTTTGTCACCTTGTCCAGCATGTTCCTGTTCTGGATAGAAAGACAGGAACCCCCCCCCCCCCCCCCCCGCTGGATGCCAAAATTTACCACACTCTGAATAAATGTTAAATAAAACAATGTCAGGGTGCTAGTCTCTGCATTAAAACTGCGCAATTTTCTTTTAAAAAAAGAGCCGTTGCTGTGCTTTTGAGTATCTTGCTAATGTGTTGGCTGACCAAGTGAGTTTATGATCAATAATAGTACCCAAGTACCCAAGTACAACACGAGTTCGAGTCCAGGCTTGCGGACCTTTCCCGGTCCCGTTCCCCTCTCTTTCCCACTTTGCTTCCTGTTTACTCTATACTATCCTATCATAATAAAGGGAATAACGCCAAAAATAAGTCTTTAAAAAACATTATGAATTGTATTTTGACACATTTGTTTCAGGTCTAAACCTTTATCTTACAAAAAAACAAATGTATTTTTTTGCATTACTCATTCACTTCATGGTGTTGCTTCTAGACTATCCGTCATTGTTTTCTTTTTCTCTTTGGGTGGTGTGCAGTTCTCTGTTTCTTTACATGCACGATGCACTTTTACTGTCCAGCAAACGATGCTCCGTTGTTCCCGCCAGCTGTGCTGTCTGTGCCTACACAAACACTCCGACCCGCAGACCTGGCTGTCGGACTTCGGAGATAGATCTTTGGTCTTTGGTTTTCTGCCGTGTGCAGTGCGCTTTCTGTCTACTCTTTTCTTTCATTGTTGCCGGTTTAAAATTCCCCCTTCTGCTATTTGTCTTTTTCTCAAATCGCCTTTCCTCTTCTGCGACATATTATTTCATGGCTCTGTG